>OZ024910.1:52972230-53562230 GCA_964017125.1 Flabesymbios commensalis
ATATATCTTAACTATAACCTATTTTCTATTGAAAACATGGTAACATTCAATTTTGTTATAGTTTATCCATTTGTGTGTAGTTAAATGTCCTGTTGTCTATTGTGATAACCATGTATTCCCTTCTAAATGAATGTGTTTTGACTATGCTTAGATCCTCAGTGGTCCGGTTGGCCCAGACGACAAACGCAAACGACTTTGGGACCATGAGTCTGATTGTGTTTGTCGCGCCTCTGAGCTCGCATCACCGAGAATTTATAGACGTTTATTATTAATTGTATTTATTGTGCTAATTTAAACACACACTAATTTTTTTTAGGAGAAGTCATGACACCCACCCCACTGAAAATCAACCACGTGCCATTAGCCACGATAACTTATATGTATCAGATGGGCATACAACACATCCAACAGGAATATCCAGCACATGGGAATCGTCGACAAACTATTATGAGTACGTATCAGCAGCCAGTGTTCAGCATATACGAGAAGAGCAGAGTAGCTGCGCTTTTTCTCAAGTCGATACGAAAAACCGACAACCTCGTATTTCAACGCCTAATCCAGATAAGGAGGAGCTGTACCAGAATGAACTGGGACCGACAATACCTCCCAAACCCAACCAGATTGATGTGGTCCATGGGGATGAAGACATTGAAATGATCGAAAATGATTTATACAGTGAATGATATAATTGTTATGCTACAATTTCACATGGTGGCTAAACATTGGCTTGACATATTGACCAATTGCTGTGGTCATTGTTGTACCGACTGATTCATATAAAACGTGGACACAATAAAATCAGGAAAAGTTAAGCGATTTTTAGCAAAACCTAAAAACAAATTCCTTACCATTGTTACCAAATTATTTTTTCACCATTGTATAGCTTGTTTCAGCTAGCTTCTAAAAAAAATGATTTACGCTCAACTGTCATAGGAGGATTTGTTATGCTGCTCTCACACATAGGCGAATATGCTTGCGAATGTGCTTACGAATGAAAATATTTGACATTCTCCCAAAATTCGCTACACTCGCCGAGTATTTGTAAGCGTTGGTAACAAGTCATTGTCCACCTGCTTACGAATATCGACCAGTTTAGGAAGCGTCTCCTAAATTTCAGCGAATGTTGCGAATAGTGTCATTCGCCGTCAACACTCGTAAGCATTCGCAAGCTATTGGTAACGCAATGGGAAGCATTTGCAACGTTCGTAAGGCATTTCCCATTCCTTGCGAATATCTTACCACTGTTAAATTCAAGGAAACAATGATCTTAGCGTCATATTCACTCCGTATTGATACCAATCGCAGCCTCGTCATCAAATATTCGCATCATTCGTAAAGAAAATGGCAAGGCAATGGCAACATTGGTAAGACATTCGCATCATTCATAAGTACGGTTGTAACGTTTGCAAGCGTATTTGTAAGCATTCGCAAGCATTCATAACATTCGCAAGGCAGTCGCAGCATTCATCTGATATTATTCTTAACCCCATTTGCATTATTCGCAACGATTGTTAGCAATTCGTAAGGCATTGCAAGCGTTGGCAAGAGGTATGACCAAGGTGTAAATATTCGCTATCTATCCACAAATTTTGGGGGAATTCACTGCGAATTTCAGGGATTCATATTCGCTTCATTCGCTAGCATATTCGCCTATATGTGAGAGCAGCATTACAGAGCAAAATGTAAGATTGCCAAAACGGTAATGAAAAATTTCGGAATCAGATATATTTTGTCATGGCATGCTAATTTACCCAGCGCCACCAATCCCAGTGACATGGCTTGTATGTTTAATACATATTTTGAATTCGCTTCTAACAACAGCAATGGTGAGTCATTAATTAACCAGATACGTCGAATATAAAAGCATGTGTTTGGAAAATATAATATTTACAGAATCGGATGTTCTAAAGGTGCTCTCAAGTCTGTACGACAATAGAGCTGGTGAATCAGATGGAGTGTCACTAACTGTATTGAATGATGTGCCAAATAATTCGAAAGAAATCCCTCTCTGTACTTAATTTGAGTATGGATCATTCTAAAGTTCCCACTTCTTGGAAATTAGCCAACGTTATACTTGCTCATCAAAAAGTGACAGGGATACTGTTTTAAATTACCTGATTACAGATCAGTTTATTAGGCATTGTGTCAAAAATGATGGGAAAAAGTCTGTTCACAGCCATGTTTTGTTAATTACCAATCACATGATTTGCTATGAATTTAAATTCAGTGAAGCTTTTGACAATGTATCACACTGTTTCTTCACAACGTAAACATGTAAGATTCTAATGGGCAATTGCTGGACTGGTTTACCTCTTATTATCAAGCTGATAGGAAACAGCGAATGGTTTTAGAGAGTGTGGAAACATGCTGGTGGGATGTTTCGTCTGGCGTTCCACGAGGTTCGATCCTGGGACCGTTGTTAGTTGAAGTCATAATGATTGTCAATCAGAATAATCGAAATAGTTTATATCATTATGAAAACATTGAAGATTAATGTTCAGTTTTATGTTATTAGGAATATTTGTTTTAATTATAATTTTACTTATAATATTAACGATATACGCAGGGTGCAATGTCTGATGAAAAACATTGGGGATTAAAGTTGAGTTTTATGTTACTAGGAAAAATTTTGTTAAAATTATTACTTTATAATATTAGCAATATACACAGGGTGCAATGTATGAAGGATCTCGGTGTTTATGTTACTAGTGATTTGTCATGGAATTCCCATATAAATACATTAGAATCCAAATGTAACAGTATGATTTGACGAGAACGTTATTCATTTATTATGAGCGTCAACCTCTGCGCACATTTTCTGCATGTTCAAAAATGTGCGCAGAGGTTGACGCTCATAATAAATGAATAGCGTTCTCGTCAAATCATTAACGAATTCTAACGCAACCATATGCCCAGCGAATCACAACGTACTGACCAAAATTCTTCATTATTGTGCGCTGGACGTGCGTGATGCTATGTGTGACTGGGCCTTAAATGATTGTACGAAGTTCAATTATAGAATATTAATTTGTATAGACACAAATATACGCGGCAGAAGTCTTCGTTCAACCAGTCTAAAGTGTTTCTTTCGCCCTAAGCGCTCCAAGACAACGTCGTTTTGACAATCCTTTTTAACAGAGTTGTGCACCTGTGGAACACCCTTCCACAGAATATACGAAACAATCAGCCTCTTTATAGTATTCAAAGTCGGAACCAATTTTATTAATTTCGTATGTGATATTGATAAAAATAATATGTGTTCGTGGTCGAGGACAAGAAAATGTTGCATGTGTATGGGAAATCGGACATTGTGTACTCGGTGAAGTGCAATTATGCATTCTAGTTTATTTCATGTTATTATGTTTTATTGAATATTTGTAAACATTTTGGACAACCAAGCTTGTATATTATGTAATACAGATTTGTGCAGATCTAGATATAATAATGTGATACTGTACATATGAATTGTAATTATTTTTGTGTTGATGGCAAATAAATGAATACATGTAGATGCTCCATCAAGAACAGTATTGGCTGTATGTCACGTGTTTTCTGGGACGTGCTGCTGCTACGTATTCGGCCTACAGCAGACCCATTGTCATGGGGGTGACGATTCGCCAGAAAATACACTACCCAAAAAACTCGATACATTTGCCCTGGCTCCAGGTGAGATAAGGTTCTTCCAAGTGATGAACGTTGATGAATGTTCATGAACATTCATGAACATTCATCAATGGTTCATCAAGCCAATGGTTCATCAATCAAAAACAGTTAATGACAAATCATGAATATTAATGAACACTTGATGAACTAATGCTGTTCATGATTTAGTTCATGAAGTTCATATGGAGGGCTCATTAACAGTCATGAATTTTTATGAATTTGGTCGAATCAATTAGGCTCATAGCTTCTTCATGAAAGTTCATGAAAGAGTTTGATGAACTTTAATGAATTATTATGAACTTGATAAATCATAATTCTGTTCATGGCTAGTTCATGAAAGTTCATGAGGGACTGTATCATGAACTGTGATGAATTGTTATGAACTTGATTAGTCTCATTTTTTAGTTTGTGGTTGTTCCTTAAAAATCATGAACTTTGATGAATTATTATGAACTTGATAGTCTTAATTCTGTTCATGGCTAGTTCATGCAAGTCAATGAGGGAGTTTCATATACTTTAATGAATTATTATGAACTTGATAAATCTTAATTCTGTTCATGGCTAGTTCATGACAGTTCACGAGGGACTATTTCATCAACTGTGATAAATTGTTTCGAGTTTGAAATCTCAATTTAGTAATTGGTTTGTTCACGAAAGTTCATGAACTGTGGTGAATGACAGCCTAATTACCCTGGCGAGTATGGTGTCAACTACGCAATGGCTTATTGACTAATTAATTAGCAAATTGAGACAATCTGGGTTAGATTATTAACCATAGAATACATAATATTTAAAAATAATTAGTTTCTCAGTTTTCTGTCCAGCTCTGTGTAATACTGTTAAAGAGGTGATCTCTTTTTTAAATAAATGAAGCTTAATTAGCTTACTCTATTTAGGTAAGAAGTAACCTCATAAAAATCTAATCCCCGATCAAAATACTATATGTATTTTACAGAACAAAAGACTGGAGAGTTATTGAATCTTCATGATCAATTCGTGAACATTCATGAACATCCACACAAACTTAGTTTGTGCACATCATGAAATTAGTTTAAGTGTTGCTGGCTTATTGAACAACCTGAGTTCCTGCTCGTTCATGAACAACCTCACTTTTATGAACATTATGCTTCAGGCTGACAGTTCATGAATGTCTCATTTGCTGTTGAGGAACATTCATGAACAGTTCATGAAGACATTTAATGAACGTTCATGAATATTCATGAATTATCTGGTTCGTGAATTATTTTAGTTTTTAGCCGTTCATGAACTAGGTTGACAGTTCATGAATTTCATGAATGTCTCATTTGTTGTTCAGGAACATTTATGTATTGTTCATGAATACATTTAATGAACGTTCATGAAAGTTCATTAACTATCTGCGTCATGAATTAGTTGAGTTCATGGTCGTTCATGGACTATCCTTGGTTCATGAATTATCTGAGTTCATGACCGTTCATGAACAACCCATGTTCATGAACAGAGTGAAGTTCATGAACAGAATAGGTTCATGAACTCATAAACTTTCATGAAAATCTCATTTGTTGTTCAAGAATATTCATGAACCGTTCATGAACACGTTGATGAACGTTTATGAGACGTGCATAGTTTTTTGTTCACGAACATTCATAAACTATTCATGAATGTTCATGAACAGTTCATGATCATCTCACATGCTGATATAATGCTGGGTCACTGTCTATAACGCTGGGCCAACATTATTCCAACCATTATTCCAATATTATTCCGACCTCAAAAAGTTATATTTGACTTGTTCATTAGGACTGTTTTTTTAAAAATATCAACTGCTTCCCCTCTTTCCGAAAATTAGGACACAAACATTATTGCAATAAACTTAAGAGGTTCCTGGGCTCCAGCCGATGATGACTTAACCGATGATAACATAACTTCCTGAAGCTACTAGACTGTTTGTGATCTCAGGCATTGTGCTTAAAAATCGACCCACGGTACGAAGCGTGCCGAAATTGATTTTTTGATGTTTTTAGCCATTTTCGAGTATGCTGATTCTGATTCCGAGCGGTGCCAAGCTCAACTATTGATGCAAAGGCTCGAATTTTACGATTTAAAATTGGTCTCGAAAATCACTCGGCAAAAAGGGGCCAGCAAGGTTTCTGAGCCAGTATAAGTCCCGTATACTCTATATATACCTGTTGTACATGTGACCCTGGTACGAAGCTTGTCAAAATTATTTTTTAAATGTTTTCAACTATTTTCGATTATGCTGAATCTAATGCCGAGCAGTGCTAAGCTCAACTATTAATGCAAAGGCTCAAATTTCGTGATTTAAAATTGGTCTCGAAAATCAGGCAACAATAAGGGGTTTAGCAAGGTGTCTGGTCCAGTATAAATCCCATATGTGTTTGGTTCATATGTGACCCGCGACACAAGGCGTCCCAAAATTATTTTTTCAATGTTTGAAACCTTTTAATGAGTATGCTGAATCTAATGTCGAGCGGTGCTAAGCTCAACTATTTATGCTAAAGCTCGAATTTTGCAATTGAAAACTAGGTAAACAAACAAGGTTTCTGAGCCCAGTGTACGATCCGTATGTTTTCTCAATATCAAAATATTCCTAAGATCAAGTGGAATGGTTTTCTGTTGTGAGCAATTAATTTATGTTAATTAAAATAATTATATGACGTCATAGGTAATTTATGACCATCTTTTAATTAGAATGATAACCTCATATTTCAAGGATGCTTATTTGAATTCATGGCACGACATGAGTGAAATATTTGGTTGTTGTCGTCAAAAATATTTTATCTTTATGCAATGGAAGTCGATGCTTCATTAACAGAATGTTTAGATTATGACCTTCAACTATGCGTTATATGCCAGAGAAAACGACGCAAAAGAAACAGAAGCAAATGTGACTCAGCTAGTGTCATTAGCGGTACAGGCTTAGAATCATTGAAAGAAGCTGCTGAGAAGCGAAAGAAGAAGGTTGGAACTGATTTCAGTTTAGCAATATCAATAATCGATGCAGATTTGGAAAAGAACCCAAACTCCAAATTGGTTTGGCATCGTGCTATTTGTAGACCTGACTTCATAAGTCAGCATAAGATCGACAGGCTCGATGATGTCGTTTCTGCTATGGAAATCGATTATGAAGGTGATGTTCAATATACCCAGCATGTTTCATCAATGTATCTTAGGTCTGAGGATGTGCCTTACAACAGTGCGACAGATTGCGTTATATGCTGCCGTCCTGATGGTCCACCACTTCATTTAATAGGAAGCTACAATGTTCACGAGGAGCTGAAAAAAGCAGCCAAAACTGATTATAAACTTATGACGCGTTTAAACAAGGCATTTGATTCTATTGCTGGAGATATTCTTTATCATCGAGATTGTTTTCGAATTCTTATCAGAGACTCATCTACGAAGTGTAGCAGTGCCAGAGTAAAACATATATCACATCTAGACATATTGGATGACATTGTTCGGGAGTTAAGGAGCAAAATAGACAGAGGATGTGCTGTGCTACTTAGTGACTGCTGGGAGCGATATGTTTATTTGTGTCAGAATGAGGGAGCAAGGATTCCCTTGCGGCTAGAGAGAAGACGATCTCTCTTCAGCGAAGAGCTCTTAGCTCGACTGCCATCGATTATTGAAATAATTCCAAGCTCTAATGCTGGAGATTTCGTTGTCATTCCCTGTCAACTGCCATTGGAAGACAAAGCACGCCTAGTTGAGGGTGATCAAGAGCAAGATTTTAATCTACCATCTTATAACGAGAACGAAATCTTTTCTATGGTTCATGTCGCTTTAAAATTAAGAAGCGATCTGCTTAACCACCCACATAACACAAAAGCCAAAATGACTGACGACAATTGCTTGCAATGTGTACCAGAGTCTGTCTATATGTTCCTCACGCTACTTTTCGGTGGACAAGAGCTACTGGATGGCTTTGATGAAGAAACACCAAATGCTGCTTTAAGAAAACGCAAGGTGCTCAATGTTGGTCAGGATCTATTGTATGCTGTGACAATGGGTAGAAATATCCCACCTAAGCAGTACTCCATGGGTCTGACTCTCCACCAAGCTACTCGAGATGATGTTCTTGTGAAACTATTTCATTCTGCTCTACAGTGCATGTCATATGAAGAAGTTTTGGCTGCTGATACGGGAATTGTAAGGGATAGTTCCATGATATCACCTCAACTGATTGTCATCATCCCCTAAAATATACTTGTCATACCTAGCACGCGCAGGATCAAGACAGTTGGAGTAAGAATGTTCTGTATAACCTTCTTGGATGGGGAAGAAGTGAAATATAAAAAGGCGTCCTGACGTCGACCTAATATTGTTCATGACTTTGTTGAAATGGATAAGGTAACACATAGGGCCTACTTTTTGGAATGGTCTTGAAAATTATCGGTTTCAAAAACGGTAAATCTGTTTAGAAATAATATGTGTCTGATAAAACTAATCAAACTACATTTTAGTTTTGAGAAATAATGTGGAACTAACGATATTCTGCGCCGCAACCACCATTTGCCCAGCAAACCTTTGTGAATGGTAAATATTGTAAAATACACTCTAAGCATGCAGTCCAATTAGAACAAATTATATAGTTTGAACAAAAACGAATCTTAGCGCTGCACTTGAATCATAAGACGAAAAATTGCAAAGGGAAATGTTGCCGTAATGTAAATACATTATCGTATTGTATCGCACGGAGACTTTCTTGTTTCTTATGTTGTGCTTCTCTAATAGAAATCATCGGTAAGAAGTACGTTTTGGTGTAAAGATCATGTAAAGTGATGTGAAATAACTTATCCGTGACCAATAAATGCCATTACCATTGATTAACTGAATACGAGTAGAAGAATAGAGAATAAAAATAATAACGTCAATCAAGGTAACAAACAGTTGACTTGAATTAATAAATAAGATAAACAATGTGATGTTTAAAAATTTACCAACTGGTATAATTATGTAAATATTTATCCCATTTTCGCTCATCTTTATACTTTATCTGTTTATTAAAACCTGTCAGGAAATTGTTATTCAGAACAGAGCTGCCAACAAGGTAAACACGGCATTTTTGCATATTATATGCCCACCAGCGATTCACAGAAAAAATCCAAATTAGCTAACAATGATTTAAATACCGTCGCTATCATTTCCTACATTCAGTCTTTTATAAAAAATGTTCGAGTTTCTGCTTCGTTCTATTCAGTGTCCACAATATTTGTGACTATGTTATAACTATCACTGTCAAATATGCTGGCATTATAATCATATTCACTTCTAGAATCGGGATCGCTCTCTTCCAAATCAGAATGTAGGTCACTTGGCTCAAACGGTACTTCCACAATTCCTCTGTCGTTATTTGAATACACAAAGTCACTCACATCATTCAAATTGACAAAGTCCTTAATTTTCGTAGGAAGAGACAATCGATCCAGTTTGGTGTGAAAATGAGATCCTTGAAGAAAATGACGAAGTGTATTTCTCGCGATTTCTCGGAGGGGTCGCGGAGAGTTGTAGAAATCTCTAATCCACTCCCATAGACCCCTGTTTTTTACCATCGGTACCGGAAGTTTACTGTCATCTACATCAAAGAAAGTGGCCAAATGACCGACGGGGCAGCCACTCATAGCAAACATTTTCACCTGAAGAGGATCTTCTACTCTGAAAGCCATCTCAAGAACGTTAACTGTCTGCCCTCTGTCGGTCATGGATCCAACTCCAAGGTTACTAGTAGATAGCAAGCTGAGGTTAGTGTTAGCTTTGAGGAGAACAAACAGCATCTGATAAAATACGGAGAGTTTTTCAGAATTGTAGCGTAAGTAGCGTCTGTTGTCTATGACACACCACATGAGTGCTGTATTATGGAAATGATCCACAACATCAGGATCAGCACCTTTATCAAGTAGTACACGTGCCATGTTAGGAGAGTTCTCCCGGACTGTCAGCATCAGAACTGTTCTACCTTTCATAGACGGCAGTCCTTCATTGAAACTATACGTTCCGATGCTAAGTAGCATATCCAAACACGAGAATCGAGATTTGACTATGGCTAAAGCTAAAGCGTTTCTTCCTCTTCTATCTTTGGCATTGATATCTACATCTTGTTGTGCAAGGAAGTGTCCCAGAATTGGTGCTTTTCCAGATTTCGCGCTCTGTAGCATTGGTGTTTTCTTGAATGAATCTGATTCCGTGTAATTGGCTCCTTTTTCAATCAGATATTCTACGGTGGCGATATTGCCAGATTTGATAGCCCAGTGGATAGCCCTCCTGTCAAACTGATCTACTTCGCTGAGGTCACTATTCTTCTCAGAGACTAGGCGCTTCACCACATCAGGCATGTTATGTTTGCAGGCCATCATCAATGGAGTCATACTTCGGTTTGTCAGTCTGGTTATATTAGCACCTCGGTTCAGCAACTCATCAATGACGTCACTTTTACGGAATCTTATCGCTGTATGAAGTGGAGTCCATCGCTTACGATCTTTGGCGTTGATATGAGCACCAGCGTCAAGAAGCTTGCGCACTACATCTAGATGACCAGCAGAGCATGCTATAAAAAGTGGTGTTTGACCGCTGTCATCTCTCACGTTCACACTCACTTTGCTGTTGACCAGCTTCTGAATGAGGTCAAGGTCACCTTTAAGAGCTGCCGCGTGGTAATCAGTACCGCCTGGCGAGCTACAGTGAAACAAATATAATTTAATTAACTAATGCATGAATAAACTATTTGACTTGACTTGACTTTTAGACTTTTAGTCTATTAGTCTAATAATAAATAACTAATAGGGTCATGGTGAACAAGCACAACATGTAGATTTAATACAAGCGTGGTCCTTGAATTAAAAGCTTCCGTGACCAATAAGGAAATTATTCTTTACCTTAGATTCCATTCGCCAAGATTCAAGTTGAAAGCTGTGGAGCGTAGTACTATATTTTTTATGGCTTAATCCCCAACGTTCGCATACATTATCATGATTATAAATATAATAAATATAGGCCTATATAATGAAACATTTTTTAAATCTGAATCTTTAATAGTACAACTAAGAAAATAATAATGATGTTATAACGTGCTTTATTTCCACTTGGATAGTAATATTATCGTGTGACTTGGATGACATTTAAATCACTTATTTCCAACGATAGAAGTGTTTGACAAACCTGGACATGACGGTTCTTGTCTGTGCGATATATTAACTACTTCAAAGATAAGCCACACACGCTGCAGATCAAAACAAAACATATTGGAATTATTGTAATAAAAAGTTACGCGGAAATAATATCTATGATATTAAATTGTGACTCAGAAAGACATTCTGCAAATGTTTAATGATAAAACAATATATTATTAACATTCTGACATTGATTTGGTTGCTTGTTAAGTTAATAATTCGTTTATTTGCCGCTTTTTTGTGGGTAGAGGGAAAAAGAAGGATCTGCTGCTGCAAAGCACATTACACAGTTACACGATATGTTTAAGTTAGATCATTACACAGAAGTTCTAACTCTATAAGCATTATGACAATGCCTAATTGATGACAATGCTCTGATGACAGATTTGGTTGATTTGAACCTTGGACATTTATGTGGATATCCTGTGACACTTTATAAGTATCAATGTGGATATCCTGTGACACTGTACAAGTATCCATTCACCATTTGTGGCCAATGCTGGTATTCTAAACCGGACCAATCGAAGAGTGGCTCAGCCTGTCACATGACGAGATTGGCCGATCACAACCGTCATTCAGTTGGTTTTTAAATAAGGGGGTGGAATGCTATGCTTGCGCGGCAAATTTAAATTTGACAAAGTTTTCAGACGCCCAGTCACACTTACTAAAGTCACACTGAATATTAGTTTAATGTTGATCCACCGTCTGCGACGCCGCCCCAACATTCAAGTAATATGGGGGCCACGGGCCCAAGGAAGTATGGTAGACTACCCCCTCATTCAAATAACAACTGAATGACGGCGGTGATCTAGTCATGTGACAGGCTGAGCTATTCTTCCATTGGTGGGTGGTAGAATATCAGACTTGTTTCGGCAGTGTTAGCTTAGGAGAGTGGCGGCAATATCAAAACATACAAGTGTGTAAGCGAATTCAGCACATATCGGGCCCGTGTATTTAGCTACGTTCACATACAAATATACGAGCCCCCCAAAAATCCTCATAATTATGTTATTCTCATTTTTGGTGTTGGTGTTCACAGACGCCGGCTGCGAATTGGTCCAGCGTCTGTGACGCTGGCCCAATTCGCAGCCGGCGTTTGGGTGTTCACATATCCACAGTCACGGTATACGAATAGGCCCACGACATTCACACAGATAACATAGAGGGAGTCTTGTCATATTTGTATATATGATAATGAGTCTTAGAGACGTTCGCAAGATATCACCTTCCCGCGAAATTGTCTGAAATATTGTGTAGGGTAGATCTATGTTTTTATTTGGCCAGTTTGATATCATCACAAACTATCCTATTTTTAATGTATGGTCACAACTGATATAAAAGGGGTAAGTGTAAAGGTTTCACGATTGGCAATGTATTACTTTCCATGACATTGTCTGGGATATTGTGTGGCCGTTACTTGATACCAGGTAAATCTATTTTTACCTTGCGATCATCTTAAACGATCCTACGTTAAATCTATATTTAATACTGATATAAAACAATGTCGGCTTACCTAAAACACTGTAAAGTAATGACCTCAAGTGCAGCTGTCCAGACCGGTTATTCACATCGTACGCTCAAGGATACTCTAAGGAGCGTACATAGGATATGTATACTATAGGCGTGTGTACATACACTTTATCTTCCATGATCGTACCAATGAGGTCTGCGGAGATAATCGTCCACGTGGCAGCGATGTAGACAAACAAACTTTGACCTGTAAACATGGTACTGACAATCACTCTAAAAATACGTTAATCATTGCCAAATAGTTAATCAGATGTGTTTCCGTGTAAGTACCAACTATAGGCCTAATAAATAGGCCTACGATGCAGATGCAATATATTCACGTCAATACACGTTATATATGAGATCATACTAACGTAAGGTGCCCTTATTCAGTCATACTTTTCACAATTTCAAATATCCCTAGTGCACAGTGGATCAGCAGCTAACACAAATGTTTTTAAATTGAAATTTGTATCATTGTATCAACAGTTCTCTTGAAAATGGGAGAAAATGGTATAAAAAGCAAAAATTATGAACGTTTCTAAAAAATAAATCTGTTGTGACTGAATAGGGACCTGGTGTCCAAAATAAGTCATAGTTGGCGATCTAAAGTGGTCATGGTGTCTTAATTCGGTCAGTGTACATATTTTAACTTTATGATTGACAATAATATTAGTGTATCACAAATACACACGACAAAGGAGCCACCCTATAATTCCTATGGCAGGGTTAGGGCGGATGGAGTTTTTTTATTCGGACAAATTAATTTTGTTCACTCTCAATCTTCCAGACTTTCACACTCTGCCTGAAGCAAAATATTTCTTTCCATTTGTGTGTGGGGACAAATAACGTTATTTATTTTACTTCCTTAAAGTTTTTCTGTCGACAAATGTACATGCCAAATTAGGCCTAGTATTGATTTTGAGGTGCGCTCTGCTGCACACATTTAAGCGTCAGTCAATCAAAATTGCTTTAATGGCCATTAAAATGTTGCTCATGAGTTTATATAATGATTTATTTTAAATATATTTTAGAGTTTAATATTTCTTTACAACCTTTATTTCACAAACATTCAGCCTGAAAATATTTATTTGAAAACGTATTCCAGCTCCCCCTCCCCTTGCTAATTGAATGGTGGCCCCCTAAAATTACAACTACTGTAGGCCTACAATGCTTTCGTGTCCAACGTAAGCAAGACTGGCATTGAATCCATATTTCCCCTGCTTTAGAATTATCATAATGTTCGAGGCACATCATGATCTTCTACTGGAAATTAAACTTAAAGGAGTAACCCACTGTGTACGAACAGCGCCACACATATGTGCCCAGAAAAGCACCAGGCCAATTACAGAGATAGAGGCAAGTGGGGTACAACTGAAAGAAAAAAAACGTGCATAGAGTCATGGAGATAGTATCTCCATGATAGAGTGGTCTATAACTTTAATGGTACTTCTCCATAATATACGGAACAATAAATTTGATTTTGTTTTCCTTGGTAGAATTGGACATAATGATAATGCATCCATTTGTATATCTCACAGTAGGCCTACACCTAATCATTTGATTAGACTATACTTATAGCTTATTTCTCGTATTGCAATTGAATCTCTGCAGAATTAAGTTGTGTCCCTGGCTCAAACCCTGGTGAGAATTGGCATGCATCTGGTGACACCTTTAATAGATGTTGCTTTTTCCGAGATTTTGTTATTCCACAGCCCAATAACTTTTCATCGAGGGGAAGGCTGACATGCATCGATACTTCTTAAATCATTCTAATGCGGAACTCAACAAGATTATCCCAGAGATGCCAAGTTAAATGAATTGAAAAGAGGGCCCAGAACCTACGCTCGTCGCCAGCTAGCGCCCTGCTCAGAGGGTCTGGGAGCATACCCCCCCCCCTTGAAATAATACTTTTGCCGAACTCTGTTTCATTGTAATAATATAAACTATTCGTACACATACAGGCTGAACATGATTGTAAGATGAATCAGATGACATTGCCTTACAGGCACAGGGCACGGAATTTGGGCCCTGGCGATCTGAGGCGAACAGGTCGCGGTCACAGACCCCCCGCAACCCCCCCCACACACACATAACACTGCATCGGTATGAGTCGCAAGGAAAACATATTTTGTTTCTTTAAAACTGGAACACCAAAGTGTATCTTGTGATCTGCTACACCACAATAACCAAACATGTAGGCCTATTTATGTTTGATGTGTTCATGGTTATACAGACCTTGTCATTGATGGATCAAATTCATATTTTGCACAAGCATTTAGGCCTTGACCCAGATAATAGGCGATAGGCATTTAAATTTTCATTAACTTAATTGATTTCCCCTGATTAGGCCCATCATCAAACAATGCATCAATTAGCGGCTAGAAAAAAACGATATGGGGGACGTGATACTTGTCAGCTGGGATCGAATATATTGTGATCGACAGGTTGTCTAGTAAGTGAACAGAGTCAGCAAGATTTACTCGAAGTAAGTTATGATGGTTGTAAACGGCATTGAGTATTAACATAGTGGTCTCCTGCTTCTAATACACAATTAATTATGTATATACATTTGATTGGTATGATTAACTTTTCAAGCATGTAAACACACATGCAATTTAGCTTAAGTTTGCGCCATTTTGAAATTTACCGCCATCTTAGTTAAGCTACTCATCTGAAATGTTTATCATACTGTCTGAAAATGTATCACAATACACATACTCACATGGTCATTATGATTAGAAAATTTCCAACTTGTTGGTACTGATTAACCTTATGGCCCATGAACTATTTGAGAAAGATCCATGTTGCGTAGGCCTACACTGGGTAGTTATCCTCAACACGACTTTTCGCGTGTATCATCAGAAAAGTATATTTTTTAGCAACTTAAAGTGTCACGATTGGCGGACATAGTCTACACGAAATATCTAATATTCCAACAGCCACAACTACTGAACAATCAGGGATGACAGGCGGGGATACCACAAAAGTAGGCTAGGCCTATGAGAGATGAGATGTCATTCACTCCGCTGTCTGGGGTCTTTTTAACCAAGGGGGTCTTTTTAACCTCCTTGGTTAAACTGATACTCAGGTAGGCTACAAAGCTCGTCTAATTGGTTTGTAGCTGATGTTTGTGGAGCTCGAGTAGGAGCCTATGTATTTTTTTGCTGATCAATTGCATTCAGATTGAACTCCTAACGACAGATGCGGGGGCCATGGTGCAGTGGTTAAAGCTGCCTGCCTGGAAAATCGGAGATCGCAGGTGCGAACCCGATTTTGGCCTTCACGTTTCAAAAAAACAAAATGTTTCTTCCTCGCGCACTCGTAAAAATTCAATATTGCGGGGAGCCTCCATGACCGCCAGGTAGCGTGCTCGGCTTCAGACCTTTCGCATCCTGTGTCTTGAGGGCAGTGTCATCTCATTCATCTCACCATCCTAAGGAGGTTCTCCAGACCCAGTTTAGCCTATATATGTGCACAAAGGTGGCCTAAAACCCCCGAAATACAGCGGGAATTCTAGTTTTGCTCACCCACTTGTCTCCCATTAGCATTCTAATTTGGCGTATAGGCCCCTATTCTTTAAATTTGCGACTTTCATCTTCCCATAAATTCCGACATCACTCGGGTGAAGATAAATATCTATATATCTATAGAAGTAATTGTGTAGGCCCACTTGATTTATTTGGTTATAGGGTGTGACTGAATTAGGGCACCCTATGACTGAATTAGGCCTCTGTGACCGATTAAGGGACCTTTGAGTATTTATGGTGACCCAATTCGGTCGAAACAAGCTTTTATCGGGTCCCAATTCAGTCATATTTTTCAGCAGCGTTTTAAGTGAATACAATGACTTCTCCCGGCTTCACCGCGCTAGTAGGCCTTCTGGCGATCTATTGGGAACTAATTAGCGTTCATATTAAGGTGTAATATCGATCACAAAGTATTTTTCTGAGGCGTGCAAGGGTACAATATTTGTATGTAGTACATATGCTAGGTATACGATAAGGTACGCCCCATTTTCAAATGGCTATTTCTATTAGATTAAATGTAAATAAAAAGCTTTAAATGCCAGCATTATGCTGTAATATGGTCTTTGTTTTCGTTTAGTTGTTTCTCTGGCTGCTTAAGGCGCCAAGCACGTGGTAAGGGGATGCCAACGTTACTATGACCGAATTAGGGCTATGACCGAAATAGGGCACACTACGGTATCAACATATCTTCCCCTTGGATATGAAAGGGTGTATCTGACACTTTGTAAGTGGCAGATACACCCTTTCATATACAAGGGGACGAATCATTTTCACGTGACAGGCCTAACGCTCGGAATGGATAGGTTGTTATCATCCAGAGACATGCCCTTCATATTCACGACACAGCTTGGTATAATATAACCTGGGTAAAAGTCCAACTAGCTTACATCTTATCCATACAAGATAACAAATTATTATTATAAACGCGTTCACAGACACCATAAGGCGCTATACCAATGTTGATTTGATGTTCGGCCAGCGTCACAGAAGGTGGACCAACAGCAAACCAACATTGAGTCAAGTGTTTTCCAGGGTATCACCCACTGTGGACTTGTCATGCAGATACTCTTTCTAACATGGTGTCATGCGAGATATTCTTACTAACTTGGTGTACTGTTTTCTAATCATAAATGAGCCGTCAAAAAACGTAGATGACGATCAGTAATTCAGACTGTTCGCATATTTAGCTATGCTGAGAGTATTATATTTTTCGTATAAGTATTCTATGAATAGCTGATGGCTAGTTGTGCACCTTGCAAACACATGTACGAATGGGGATTCATTTAGTGTGTACCTAGAGTGGAATAGATGTCTGCTCGCGCAATATATCGGCATGAGAATTGACACTTTCATTTATTTTATTTCAACATGGATAAATCTACCGCGGCAACGAAAAACTTTATGAAAATACAATATTATCCAATAAACATGATAAATCAAACCGTTATTTCACCTTCTTAAATATTGGCCAAATTTACGATATTCACCAAAATATTTTGAAAAAGTGTCCTGCTTTCTAACATTTTCATTTTAGTGATGTCCGGCTTTCTAAAAATATAAGAGCAAATATAAAAGCAGGACATTCTCCCAATATACTTTGTTGGATATTGTAGATTTTGAGAATACTATTTGAGCAGGGGAAATAACGATTTCATGTATAGGACAAAAATCGGATAATGTATTTTCAGATAATTTTTGACGCGGTATGTTTATCGATGTTAAAAATAAATTAAACAAAATGTCATACGATATTTCTTGAGCAGTCATCTATTTCACTCTAGGTACACACTATATCATATATATCGATATTAATCCCTACATGTGTTTTCAAGGTGGTACAGCTACAATTCATGGACTATCTATGCAAACAATACAACACTTTTAGCATAGTTAAATATGCGAAAACTGTGAATTACTGGTTCATCATAATGTATGCGTTTGTTGACGGTTCATTAGAAAGCAGGACACCATGTTAGAAAAAGTAGCTAAATGACAAATCTACAGAGGATGTATATTCCTAGTATATCAGGTAGGCTAATCTAGTACTCTGCTTAGTTGTTGGACCAACATCTCACGCTGCGCAACATTGCTAACGCGTTGGGCAAATGTCCAGTGCTGGCTCAATAAGCAAGCTCCTAGCAGACACAAGACGTTGAATCAATGTTGGCTTAACGTTGGTCCAGCGTCGTAGACGGTGGCCCAACTTATTGTGTCTGCTAGTCTGTCTGTCTCATATCTCAAGAATATTCAACCCTGTCCTCCATGTCTTCGATCTATGTATAGTCACCTTGATAAAACCAAATATTATAATGGCTATGCATGCCCAATTGCGACACCCCTTGATTGTTTGGGATACGTTCAAGTGCATGTTCATTTCTAATAAGACATTACGAACATACACTTGTTTTATTTTCGCGGACATTGATCTTTATTTGGCATGCTATTTTTTTATCGTCTGTAAATAAGACAGAACAGTTATCGGTCTTTTTTTTCTCGAACAATAATTTTGCATGGTACTATAGTATTGCGGAAATTTGGTGTAGTCTCTTAGCTAGTCAGTTAATTCAGCTCACCTGCATGATAGGCTATTTCAGAGCTTTAGTTTAATACCCCCCCCCCCCGCATTCCATTCTGATTTGTTAAAATACATGATATCATGGTGATATAGACATATGTATTTTTTCAAAGAAGAATTCAGATTGAGTCATGGATCGCGATAGCTACTTGTGGCCTGGTATGAATGAAAAGTGAAATTGGTGTCCTTTCTTCAGAAGGGTAAGATAATGGTCTAAACATATTTCTTTATTGATAGTGGTTATTTATTGCTATATGCTTACATTTATTTGCTTTGTTTATTAGCATTATTTTGTATCATTCAGATTCAATATCAATTTGCATCATATACTTGACAGGTTGACAGTTGACAGGTCATTATCTAGGTGAATTTTCAACCTGTTAGCTTTAATATTATAATTGATATCTGATATTTGAGTATGACTGCGCTATACTTGTTAATTAAAAACTTTATAGATTGGTGATACTTCCTTCAGGTTCACTGCTCGCACTTAAATGGCATGTTTTCACAAATGACAGATTATTTCCATTGATTGATAAGATTGCATGTGACTTATTCATACTTCTATTATAAGTTTAGTTGTACATGTTCATAATCATTCCAGGTTTATATATATATTTCATTGTTTTATTGCTGGGTGTGAATATTCTCTGTTGTGAATCGTTTCATGGTTCATATCAGATCGTTTCTTACACTTTTGTCACAGCTTAGAGGTCTTGATGAATTTTTAACACTATTTTTTTAGATTGATTATTATTAGTCAGAACTTGGTGTTTTTGATGAATTTTGATCACTGGTCATTGTTCTGATTTTACATTAGTTTATAGTGTGCTATTATTTTTTTTTATTATTGATACTGTAGGCCTGTTAATTAGCTGCATTCTAGTCTATTTTGAACAATACCATTTCTTCACACACCCGGACTGGTACCCTTAGACATGTACTTGTTGAGGAATGATTATTAATTGAGAAAATAGTTAAACTTGAGTGGGTACTTTAAAAAATAATTCACCAGTACAGGTGTTTGCTTTAATATTAATTGAAGATTCTATATATTTATATTTGACTTTATTTTAGTTTTTATTATTCACTACTCAGTACATAATCATTTTCTTTGATATTTTTATTGAAAAGCCTACATATATTGTTCTACTTAGTGTATTTTCCATACCTAATAAATTATTATTAGATTACATTCATAGGTAAATTACATATCCATAATTCGGTTTCAGGAAGTGGTATGCTCACACATATATGAATGTATGAATTTAAATCAAATTGAATTAGTTTATTTACATAGTGATTTTTTTTATAGTCAAAACTGTTACAATGGCGCTCGATGTCGGTTCTTCTGGCCTGTAGTGCCCTGGTCGGATATCTTAGGTTTGTAGCCAACACGGTTGCTGTACAACATGCACGAGTGTGTTGAATGCTGCTCGGGGATGAGCAAATATTTGAGAAAGGAGTATGTAGCCGGGTGTGTGTATGGCGGACTGGAGTGATTATACTACTCTCGCAAACGAGTCGACTTTTTGGCTAGATTTTTATCGCTCAGGCATCACGATGCCAGGGGTCGGTGATTCGATCCCCAGGCTTGGCAGTTTCAACACTGTTACATAAACTACATACAAACTCGTTCGATATAGTATTTTATTTCTTCAGTCGTTATCTAAATTATGTCAAGTTCACAACTCGACATATTTACTACTAGAAATCGATATTATATCGAGTTGTGATTACCATAGTCCATGGCCAATGATATCACAGATCGATCGCCACCTCTGCATAATGCTATTTATTATTAGTCGCCAGCTCAAATATCTGTATCTGTATATTACGTGGAAGTACGCACTATTGTGCTATCGCGCCACGGGAGTAACTTAGCAAGGCCTGTTATCATTCATGATATCATTCCTGGCCAAGTACAAATATATGTGCCAAGTACTCCATATTGTGGACTTTTTGGGGTCTCGCCGGATGGAAACTGTGCCTACGTCCATTGAGGTTATTTTACTCAAAGTCAGTCAGACGAGCCATCTGATTTACTTGGTTCTCTGAGCCCCACGATAGTGTAAACGGCACCTGGCAGTCCCAGGCGGTCACCCATCCACTTAATAACCGGGCGCGACGTCGCTTAACTTCAGTGATCGAGCAGATATCGATGAGCGAACGCCGTATTCCGTATAAATATCACATTGAGACTTCAAATAATTGTCCCCCCCCCCCACCACAAGTTGGATTACGGGAATTTATGGTATAAAATTCTTCGATTCTTTCGCCAGTACTACTGCGTATGTCAGGGGATGCTGTGGAACCGAATCCGTATAACCAAGGAATATAGAAGGACCTTCTATATTCATATATTCCTTGGTATAGCCCAGTCAGCACGATACACCAACCCAATGTTGGTTAAATGTTGATCAATCATCTGTGACGCTCGCTCAACATTTGACGGTGTATCGTGTTTGTTGGGAATGTATCCAGGCTTATAATGTAACCGATTACAGTATACGCCAGGTTACATTATACAGTTCTATAACGTATATCATAGGATCACTTATGGTGTGGAGCTGCCACACGAACAATATGATGGAGGTTCGACACATTCCGATCGACTCAAAATAAATGCTCGCTATTGTTGCCAGATCGAAAAGTACAACAGGGGAAATTGTCTCTCCTGAACTTTACTACTAAAAAATATGATTCTGTATTTGTAAACTTTTGATTTTAAGTGTACTAAAAGTAAACTGAAATTATTGCATGACTCAATAATACATTAAACGATATGATTACAATACTGTGCACCATGGCGCCCACTATGTAAGCAATGCCGCCAACTGTCAAAATCAGGTCTCAACTCTTCTTTCCGAACTGAAAAAACTGCGAGAAGATATATCCGGAGCTAAAGGTCTTATAAATCAGCCATCGCAGACATACATAGCAATAACATGGATTTAGAGACCCTACTATAGCAGCAAAACAGCTCGATGTGATGGCCTGCGCAATGAAAACACTCGACTTAGAGCGTCGGAGGCTGTTTAACAGCCAAAACTTACTAGGCATAATGAACATTAGTAAAGAAAACAAAAAACATTTGATTATTGGTGATTCTCTACTGCGGGATGTTAAATCTTGTGGTATTGAAAATACAAGAGTTGAGTGTATTCAAGGAGCAACCATCCTGCGTGTAAAGGATTTCTTGGCGAAAGAAAAGATTAGCGCAAATAAAGCTGTCTATAGTGGTCGGTATGTATGTCTGTCAGCAGGATTACTTATGAAATAATGAACGTATTTGCATGAAACTGTTGTTAAAGCTGTGTCTCGGACCAAGGAAAAGTCCATTGCATTTTGGGAATGATCCGGATTACGATCTGGATTCGCATTCGTATTCGGATCCAATATAAAATCACAGCGGCGGCGGAGGTTTGCATTCTCTGACCGACTGTCTTGTTGGGAATGAATTGTGTGTTTGAACATCAAAATTTACCATTGGTGGTTTCAAAGTAAACACATATGAGTAATTTTCACTCACTGCCATGATCCACAACTATAAATTTAATCGCTTAGAGCGTTAAGGGTTAAGAATCAAACATTTGTGTTAAGATTATAAATGTATTTTCTATGTCTTATTTACAGGATGATTGTCCCTGAAATACAGTAATTATACTGACCCAATTTTGATTGTATGTTGGGCAGCGTCACATACGGTGGTCCCATCCCAATAAACTCGGGGCACTCACCCAATGCTGTTTCAATGTTGGCCCACCGTCTTCGACGCTGGCCCCACATTGAAACAGCATTGAGTGAGTGCCCCGTGTTTGTTGGTACATATTGGATCACCGTATGCGACGCATCTTCCTCTGCAAGGCTGGCTACCTTGCTGCAACAGTGTTGAATCCGCCTATTGGAGTGGGGAGTTTCTAAAAATATTTTTTTCAGTTTGACCCAAGTTTGACCTCTGGCATGAGTGTTGTTTTAATGTGGGGCCACTGTCTACAACACCGGCCCTACATTAAACAGCGCATGTCTGCTGGCCGAGTAGCTCACCGGAAACGTCTCAGACACAGACCACCACATCTCACCGACACGTGCGTGAGGGTTGAATTAATAGTGAGCCAGCGTCGCAGACAGCGGGCCAACATTAAAAAGACATTTTTTGAAAAACTAATGAATATTCAATATCCAAATATTCCCCCCTACCCCAATAGGTCGATGGTATGGCTAATTCAGCAAGGCTTGGCCTGACGGCCTCGCTGTGTCAAGACTTGCTGCCAGGAAGATGATGCGACGCTGCCCAACAGCAAACTGACATATATTCTGTTTGTTGAGTGTGATCCATCATGATCAATCAGCGCTCCAAATACGGTATGTTCATCAGGCCTATTATATCCTTCCAACTTTGTGTTCTTCCGTCAGTAGCCACTTGGTGAATAGTTTTAAACATATATTAAGAAGGCCTCTGTCTGTCTGCCGCCACCTGATGACCCTGACGAACCATAAACTGATTCTGATGCAAATGAAATGAATCGGGCTTTAGGCCACCTTTGTGCACATATAGGCTAAACTGGGCCAGGAGAACCTCCTGAGGATGGTGAGATGATTGAGATGACACTGTCCTCCAGACACAGGATTCGAAATTCGAGCCCTGGCGGTCTGAGGCCGAGCACGCTACCTCTAGGTCACGGAGGCTCCCCACAATACTGACTTTCACACGTGGATGGGGAAGAAACATTTTTGTTTCTTTGAAACCGCCGAGACCGGGAACCGAACCCCGAACTCTGGCGTGAAAGGCAGCGGTGCTAACCACTACCCTAGGGCCCCCGCCCTGATTCTGATGCACATCAACATACCAATTTTCAATAGCGTGTGTTTGGAGGTGATTATGCTCATTTGAGAACCGACTTGTGATCATGACCAGGTGATTTGATACCCGAGGCGAAGCCGGGGGATTTTCAAATCACCTGCTGGGAGTGACTATTTTTTTTAATTTTGAACGATCTTCTCTTTTTAATCCAAGATGGCTGACGTCCCCATCCTTCACAACCTTAAATAAGATCACTTTCGAACTAAGCAAGTAATAAAAGGCATAATATATTTAATTCCACTATTTTGAGGATGGGAAATCCAACGAGATGGCTAGTTGTTAGATTTGGAAACATCTCGACCTATTAATTCAAGATTGCCACCTTCGACATTTAAAAAATCCTAAAATAAACAAGCTATAAAGAGGGACGTGGCGCAATGGTTAGTGAGTGGAGCTTTGTCAATGTCACTGCTTGCCGTGTGGTTTCGAATCCCGCCTGGTGCAGGATTTTCAGAGAAATATCATGTTTCTCTCTTCTCAATATTGGGACATGGTTTCGATGTTGTGTCCTTGGGAAAGCCGCTTTATCCTCACATGCTTCACTTCACTCAGGTTTGAATGAGTATCTTTTAGGACAGAGATGCCAATGTGTGTGAATAGTTCCTAGTGCCGAAATGGCTGCAAGCGCTGTATGCTCCAAATGGTTCATGAATGAACAGGTCCAGTGACCAGGGGTAATGTGTGTGAAGTGCACAGAGAATTATAGGCCTACCATGTGAGCTATATATTGCCAATATGTTTTGTTCTCTGTTTTAGATGAGCGCGCGCATTAGAATTAGGCATCGCATTACCAAAAAAGCATGTGTTTCTGCCCAGCGCGTGCATTAGATTGTTGCCGATTTCCGAAAAAACACCGTTATTTGTTTCGCCCTCAATAACTTTTTTTCAAATAGATCAAAAGTTTTTTTATTTCGTCGCCCTCATTAACTTTTCTAGAAATGTGTCAAATGTTTTTTTATTATTTCGTCGCCCTCATTAACTTTTCCAAAAATAGGTTCAATTTTTTTTTTCCTAAATGTTTTTTTCACCGTCCTCCCTTATTAGATTTAGGCTTTTTTTCTGATCTAAAACAGAGAAATTAAGCATAGTGGCCCACGAACTCACCATTGTTATTTTTAAGATTCATAATATATCAAATTCCATAATTTTTTCTGGCAAAAAAAACACGAAATGGCTATTTTTTTAATCTGACAAAATCTACCTTTCCCTGACGCCCTTTAATGACTCTTTATTGCCCCCCCCCCCCTCCCTTCAATATTTCTCCCTTCTCTTAAACGCTTACCTCTCTAACCTGTCCCGTCGAAATTTAACCTGTCATTGAACCATTAAACTCATTTTCCTTGGCTTAGCGATTGTCCGTCGCCCTTTAACGCTTCTTTGTCACCTTTTAAGGTTTCTACATGTTGCTTTTTAACGTCTCTCTGTCGCCCACTAGCGTTCCTCTGTCGCCCATTCACATCTGTATATCGGCCCTTAACCTGTCTCCACTTTATTTAGGACCCATCTGTCACTCTTAAACGTATCTCAGTCACCCATCAACGCCTATCCACCACCATTTAACAGTTTCCTCTGTCACTTAGTGAACAACGATTTGTCACCCTTTAATGTATTACTTTCGCCTTTTAACGCCTTTCTTTTGTATTTCGTCATCACTCTTAGAAGCACATCTGTGTCACTTAAAAGACTTTTCTGTCTTTTCTTAACAGTTTCTCCTGCCTTTTAAAGCCTCTTCAATTTTGAATGTAATTTCTTATTAGCCCACAGGGGGTCAAGGCTTGTGAGGCGTTATACTAAATGGAGAGGCATCTTTATATTTTTTTAGCTCTTAAGTCATCGTATTTTAGTTTTTTCAAAATGTCGATTTTATTGGATTTACCATCTCCAAAAATAGTATAAATGGCTGCTTATTCATTTCTTTTTATACTTTCTATAGATCTTTTGAAAACTAATGGACAATTTATTTGCATTAAAGCTCGATGGAAAATAATTGAAGGACATGGGGTATTGTTAAGGGGTTATGAAAAGAAGATAAAAGGCCAGGGAGATGTATTCATTCTGTTAGATTATTTCTAGAGGTATTCAGGAGGGTTGACTGGTTGGTAAGAAGGAGCTTCACATAAAATATATGCAACTCCTAAAGGCATTAAAGGTCGATCACAAGATGGGCATGGGGATTGTCAAGAGGTGATAAAGATCTAAGATGTTAAAAAGCGGAGAAACAATTAATGGAAGACAGGAAAAGGCTTTAGGTACCAAGGAGAGCTATTAAAAGGCGAGTGAGATACGCGTTAAAGGGTGACAAAGCGTCGCTAAATTTCACATGGAACTGTTAAAAGTAAACAGTGAGGCATTAAATGAAGTCAGAGAAAAAAACTAAAGGGTAAATAACTGGCGCTAAAAAGCGATGGTGAGGCGCAAAAGGGCAATATGGAGACATTAAAGGGCGACGGAGAGACGGTAAAGGGCGACGGAGAAGCGTTAATGCCAAAGGGAGGCATTCAATGGGCGACTGAGAGACGTTAAACGACACTGGGAGACATGAAGAGTGTCATGGTGCCGTTCATAAGTAAATATTGTAACATTTAAAAAATACACATTCTCTTTTATTTGTCACAAGCAAGTAGTGGAATTTTATACAGTTTACATCTTTATAGCTTGCTTTTTTTCAAAATGTCAATGGCGGCCATGCTGGATTTAGATGTCAAAATGATCCAGAATCTAAATAAATAGCCATTTTGTTGGATTTTTCATCCTAAAAATAGTAGAATTCGATATATTATGACTCTCCATGGCTTGCTTAGTTACAACGTTTGGATTAAGAGAGGAAGATGACCCCAAAAACCTAAAAATAACAATTTCATTGGATTTTCAGGCCAAATTAAGTAAAATTTGATATATTGTGCTTTTTATTTAATTTACTGTTTTTTTAAATTTTGATGGTAGCAATTTTGAGAAGAATGTCAATTTTTGGAAACTCATTTGTCAGTTTTGAGAGGGACATAGGATATATTTTTCTTTATTATTGATAGCTCAATCAATCAATCAATCAATCAATCAATCAATCAATCAATCAATCAATCAATCAATCAATCAATCAATCAATCAATCAATCAATCAATCAATCAATCAATCAATCAGTCGATCAATCGATCAATCAATCAATCAATCAATCAATCAATCAATCAATCAATCAATCAATTAATCAATCAATCAATTAATCAATCAAGCGATCAATCAATCAATCAATCAATCAATCAATCAAGCGATCAATCAATCAATCAATCAATCAATCAATCAATTAATTAGGCAATCATCTAATTATTAAATAATGATGTAGGCATACGTATGAATTACAAAATGATTGTGTTGATTAAGAACAAAAAACATACTTTTAAATAGCACTTTTATTCGGATTATTGTCAACATTATTGTTGGCAAAAAGTTATTACAGCTGGTTTCAATATACGGTCTGTTGAAACATATTATTTTTTTGTTGTTTGATTCATTCATTTTCAATTTTACTGTGAACTAATTAGATAGACTGTCTAAAAGTAAGATTTCAGTACACATTACAACAATATTTTATACCGAAATTCAATATAATAAATGATCCTCACCATGTTAAACGAACATTACGAGCATTTGATATTTCGGGCATCAGATTTTAAGTTTAAATGGTACGATATACCAGCTAGTGAACATGGCAAAATAGGGATTTTGTATTATTTGGCTCACGATATTGAGACATGACATTACAATTTAGCAAATCGTGTATAATATTATTGTGAATGCATAGAATAAATCCATGTGTTTGTGTTTGTAGTTATTTAAATAAAAATATGAGTAAAGTTGCTAAAATATGCGCAAGTATGGCATTCTTCCCACTGATTTAGATAACAACCGCAAGCGGCTGATCTTGTCATTTGTCAGGCTGAGCCAATATTTTATTTATCTGGGTAGAAGGCTATACTTGGTCCATAAAATATATCATCATAGTGCATTAAAGCATTACCGTCACTGTATGTCCTCAATTTATTGTTCGTGTAGGAAGGACATTACAAGTTATGACAGAGGAATGACATAATGCATTATATTTTCTAATACAATGCATTATTTTGAAAATAACGCACAAGCTATAAACAGCAATCTTCAATTAAATAATGTAACAAAATACAAAGTGGTCATTGATAGCTGTTTTATACTGATAACTCGATATATTATAATAAACCTGCAATTGAAATGCCAGTTCAAAGCTAATTATGCGAAAATTATTCTATTTTTGTAAACGATGACAGTAACATATATGCGAGAAATTTGCAATATTGCCCCTTAGTCAATATAATTATATTAGCAATGTAAATTCCCAGGTATGATAGGAATGGATTTGTTGTCACTCTGTAATCCATTTTCAGGTTATTCCAATGTATAGACTTGACCCATTGGTAGTCGACAGAGAAATATATCAAATGATAAGACAGTAGATATAAAAAACACAAGAACCTGGATACACTGCGTCAATTGACAATTTATCAGGATAATCAGAATAGTTTAGTTAGCAGTCAATCTTAATACACTATCCCAGCTGAAAAAGTCCAAAATTAACTGGTACACCGAACAAACGATTTTTAACAAATAACATTTATTCCCAAGTAACCTTTAATATAGTATTCTGCAGCATCATATTTACTTTGTTTGACTGTTGGAAATTTTACCACAAACACCTATATACCACATTATGCAAAATAATATTTTCCGTTTAGCCAGCTAGCTTTTTCTGTGCCTTTAATAACAAAAGACATATAAATATAAATAACAGCTACAGGAGTTTAAATGATTAGCGACTGAACACTACAATTCATAGGAAGCAAAATATACAAGTAACAGATGTTGGATTCTTAGCAAGATTTTTTGAATAACAACATACATCAATATAATTATTAACTCTCTTCATTTAGTCAACGTTTACTTCAATCATATCGCGTCTCACTATGTGAAGCTTATCAGATACGAGATACAATTTAAACTCTCAACTAAAGCAAGGAAGCAGATTATGTCAACACTTTACGTTCATCCAACAAATACAGAGACGAAAAGGAACAGTTTTATACAACATATCACAGACTTTGTAAGAGATAACATAAAAGACGGAAGTGAATGTAATGGTAGAAGAAACCCAGACATTTATGGCTAATATAAGGGCAGACAGGAGAGATAGAGTTCCACCCTCAGCACAAGTTGCAGTCAAACGCCCACCGGCCAACGCAAGTACTCTCCCTTCATTTTGTTGGCTCTTAATGCAATTTAGTGTGCTTCTGTCAACCTTCATCAAGTTTTATAAAAGCAAGCTGCAATAGATACATGTTTTCTATTTTTTCATATTAATAATGTAAATGAACGAGATTAGCATTCATAGTGAGCGATTTTTTCTCACAATGAACACATGAAAATTAAAATTGAGCCGCCAAGAGGAATAAGTAAATCTTTATTCACAGCAAGCCTGGAACACTAAGTAAAGGCAAATGGACTATTCTCTGGGTAATCTGCAGTTTCATCATCTTTGTACACTTACTTGGTGTCCATTGTGAAGTCCTCGTGACCCATCTATATTTACTTAGGCTCATATTTTGTCCTGGTATGCCACGTTGTCAAACACTTGCTGGATCCCAGGTCGCTGTGGTTTCTGCTTGTTCTTTTGACTCCTCTTTGACAGTGCATTATAACGCTTGACAAAGGCACCTCGTAGGGTTTTACTAGAGTAGTGATTTGGTTTGCGCCGACGCACACTTTCAGCTCCACAACTGACGACATCTGGGTTCATGTCATGACCTTCCTCAAGATCTTCACCTAGGATATCATAATCGGGCTCTGCGTCTTCATCATCATCAATAACGATGCCCTTAATCTGTTGCATCACCTTCACCGTTTGCACGATATCTTCTATGCCGATGGGTTCGTAATTCTTCCTGCAACAATGCAAACTTGTCGAGGCAAGAATATGGAGGAAGGTGCCATAGCGATGAAAAAGCATGGAAACAAATTGAATCAGAATAATCATAGCGAAGAACACCAGGAATGCCACACTGAGAGGTTCAAAGTGTTTCTCTTCTGTACCACCTCGCTTTGGAACGCGAATGTATAAGGTATCCTTTAGCTGGTCCTGAACAACCTGCAGTAAAAATATGATGAAAAGCCAGAGGAAATTCAGCATGAAGAAGAGGAATGCAGCATTGTTACGCAAAGCTTTCAGGTCATTTATGATTTTATTCTCGTGTTGAGTATCAGCTTCTATTGTGTGAAGATATTTCTCGATTAACTTCTGCCAAAATAGTGTTTCGTTGTTGTCTAAATATCGAGCAGGTCCTTTCCCGAGGTCTTTGTCAATGATCCAGTAAGGATTGACGAGGTCATCTCGCTGTATTTTGGGCTCGTTCTGAATACAGCTGTAGTACGGATCATTTTCTCGGTTAGTTTGCCCATAAACAAGTGACTCTCCATCCTTGTACTTGTCATTAGCAATAGGACGACTAGAACTTTCATACACCCTATTCATATCCTTGTGAATACTGTCCAGCTGCCTTACTATGCTCCTTTGTCTCTCTTCCAGTATACTGTTGTTGATCACTGGCCTACCATAGCTAGACTGGCGCTCGTAATTGGGATGGCCGTAATTAGAATTAGAGTTTCCCTCATAACTTGGATGACGCTCCAGGTTGCTTGCGCTACTCGTTCTGGGAGTTGCATATCCAGACGACCCCGGTTGTGAGCCCTCAGTTTTCCCGGTCTCCATCTTTTCCAGTTCGGCCATAATTTCTTTGACTATCTCATCTTTTTTCGTGGTTGGTGGTTGACTTCTTTGTTCTATCAGATTCACACATTTTTGCTTTAAGCAGCAACACAGGATCATGACTAACCGTTTGATTTCATTCATAGCCCGAGCTCGGGTACTTGTCTTCTCCTTTGCCTTCAATGCCTCCAAATCTTCCAGCTTGGGAATCTCGCGGGTTCCCCACGACACAATATTCATATTGACCATAGAATAAATAAACAATAATAGGAATCCAGAGGGGATACACAGAAAGTATAGGGTACCTGGGATGAGGCACATAAATTCTTCAGGATGAAGAAGACCGGCAAGCATGAATATACCAGTGATTACCATGATAAACAGAGCGTTTGGACTGGTCCAAGAATCCTGTGAAGTCTGCACTACTATACCGACCGTGACAGCCAACATAAGGATGGCATAGAAAGTACTCATGTAACCAGCTATTGTTATATGAGTTTCTGTTTTACATTTAAAGCAAATCAGCATATAGAATAAAGCACCCCCAATTGAAGCAGCCAACCAAAGCCAATACAGTGTGCCACCAATGACCACGTGTATGGCACCAGCTACCATGAGAATAACAGTGGCGGGAGCCAGCAAGCTGGCGCCCATCACAACCGCCTGGTACATCATATACAAGTAGGATATGTTATCATTGACCATCACTGTTCTGTGATAGTCAGACAAAAGGTCCATCATGTTAGCAAGGGTGGATGGAATCCATCTTCTTCTCTGGTTGTAGAACTCATGAAATGTCTCCGGGGCATATGTACTGGCGTCTGCGGCAGCACAATACTCCACCTTGTAGCCTTGCTGGAGAAGCAATGTACACAGCCATCTATCTTCACCTGTAATGACAATACTACATAGTAAAAGCAGACAGGTAAACGTTAGCTTTTATTATTGTGATTGACAATAATTATAATGATTATGTAGTACTGAAAAAATATATTTATTATTATTCTCACAAAGGTTCGGAGTGTTTAACTATTGCTATGTTTGCCATTATACTCGAGAAAGGTATTTTTCAGTTCTCTCAAATAACCTACACAGAAACAATTCTTCGAAATAATTTTTCAGACAAATATAAGTTGGCCAGTCCCTCGAGAAAATATTAATATATATAATCTGTTCCCATCTGAGCATGTTGAGCTTGTTCTGTCTAAGGCGACTCAACGTACAATGTTCGTTAAATTTTATTATAGAGTTTTTATATACAATGTTTTGTCTTCAAATCGACGAAGTTGATGCATCTCAATGAACACAAATCGTTGAACCATTGCTGGATTAATGTTGATGCACCAGCTGTGACGCCTACCCAATATTAATACAACATCGGCTCAACGTCCTGTATTTGCTAGATGTAGGTTTTACAAGCAAAAACATGAAGTTAACCCAGTGCAGGTTTAATGCTGGCCCAACATCTGCGACGCTGGGCCAACATTAAACCGGCACTGAGTGACTCACCCTGATCGTACTGTACGTAATGTCTCGCTTCTGTGGATTTGGTGGCATATGTTCTCATCACATTATCGTCCATGATGGCAGAGCCTCTAAATAAGGAGAAGCACCCAGGACTACACAGTACACATCCCAGCATATGTTCAGCTGCCTTCTGAAGCCAGTGACCTATAGCGTATTCAAACTTCTGGTACCATACCATTGGTCCTGAAATACACGTTTTCAGAAATAAGAGATTGTTAGTTCTTTTATCGCGTTTATGTGGAAGGGTGTGCTATACAATAATGAATTATTATGCATATTTTACCCAATTTAGCCTATTCAAAGTCGTGTCGTAGCTATGTTAATAACATGACAAAACTGCTCTGCTTCCTTCAGCATCAGATTGAATGGTTAAAGTCATTCGTCTTTTTATGTGCCGCGTGGCATATTTGAATATTTAGTGTTTTTTTAGTGTTAAAACAGTTTAGTGTTATAAACAATGACCAGAACCACATTCCTAGCATCATTTTTTTACATTATATACATGGATCTCTCATAAAAATAATACAGATCAAAATTTTTGTAAATAGCCGGATGTTAGGAGTGGTTACCTCCGGATCTGAAGTAGCTGGTTAAAATCAGTGTCATAAATGCCACGCCGGTACTTCCTCTAAATCTTTATCCATATGATACTCGTTACGACATAAACCCACCTGTGCCTATCGGGTGAATTCTACCACAGGCTGCTCCCACTTTCTTATTTTTCTTCATTCTGTCGACCAGAAGATTGACAGATTCAGCCTTAAAATCAATATCACCGTCCAGAGTGAGTAGGTAGGTGTTCTCAGCCTGCAATATAAAATAGATATATATTCAATGACGTGCAACAAATGGTGGGAGGATATCATTACCAGCAACATGCAGACACAAAATAAATTCAAAGTTTTTCATGTAAGAATATTTTTTGTATGTCTTGAGAAATGCGCCAATCTGCATTTAAAATTTAGGTAAATTGTAGTATAAAAGTGCTATGGCGAATAAGCATTTTCCACTGTTATAAACATATCGGGAGAAATTGCATTGCTTTATAATGAATCATTCAGCGAAACACTAACGAATGTAATATTATAAAAAAATTATGCTTACATCTACATATGTTACACCCAATTGATCAATCTGAAAATTTTATCAGTGACTATGTTTTAGTCATGTGCTCCCCTATTGCTTTCTTACTAATACTATATTAGGGACACAGTACCTGAGCTCGCTGATAATGATTCATACTACGGAATATACGGCTTCTCTGAGTAATGTTACCGCTGTGCCCGCCTGTCGTACTGCTCTGACGTCCTGTTTTACCCACATCTGACTGGTTGGAGTACATACTCTCATCATTAGCTCCAAGTAAACGGTATCCCAGCAAGTAGTACATGTACATCACCTGAAAACACAACGTAAGTATTAAAATCCAAAGCAGAACCAACTGTGATGAAATTATAGTCATTATAATTTGCATTTGTTGATGCGATTCGGCCTAATGTAATTTTGTAAAGGTATGTTTATTTTATAAACCTATGATATATTGCAAAATATTTTTCCCAATTTCCAGGAATCAAAGTGAAGCCTTCGCCATTTGCGTGATATAATTATTGGACATTTTAGAAGTATGCAATGAGCTGATTTGTCATCCCTGTATAATTGTGAAAAGTTCAAAAATTAGTCAGATGGTAACTAAAGCTGTATTTAGTTGAATTAAATTAGGTACTTAGTTTATTAGTTAAACATACCGAATACTAGACAGTTGATGACTAACCAAATATTTTACTAAGAGTAAATCAAAATGGCCTGCCTCACCTGTGACCATCTCTTCTTGTGCCTGATCTTATTCTTGTCCTTAATGTGGACGTACAGTAAATTACCACCTGGTAACGTCCATGTCAGACGTGCCCCATAAGGAACTGGTGTCTTTATGGGTGGTGCCAGTGTCAGCTGGGTCTCGTGTATCGATCTACAATCATTTTTTGTATTCTGCATTACCATTATCTAAATCTCAAACCTACGATTGGTCGGTTTGAAAACGAATCGCATCCTTGATCTATATTATGCTAACAGATAATGTCGCGACAGGCTGTAAAAAAATATTTATCAAGTAGTTTTTTCTTCATATTTTATATTCTAGTTTGTTTGTAACATCACCATATAATGTACTTGTATTTACATAATATTAATGTTTAATTCACTATGTGGTTACTTTACCCCCGTCTAATTGACTTGTCACATGCTGTTTATGATATTTGTAATTTTAGTGTCAGAAAAATGAGACACTTATCCAGCTTTTGTGACTGATATGATTATTGTATTTTAGTTCGGAATTTCGGTTTTAAACCTCCTTCTTTATCGTGATACACCATGCGTATAGTGACATAATATATGTAACTATTAGTATGGTTTGATAAACCTTGTTCGTATAATTCGCTCAGATATCAGGTGTGTAAATATTCTGCAAACATATTTTTTGTCATCTGTAGCTAGACATTGCTTTACTAAGTCCCAATTCAAACGATTTAAACTATCAATCATAAACAATTATTGATTAAAATTAATTACGATAAATAGCCAGTTTACGCTATGCCCATAATGTGTTACATCAACTTATTTTAAGTTTTTTTATCAAGCATACAAGATCGAACAAATGCCCCAGTGTTGGGAGCGGAAAAACATGATATTTATCTGTAAACCTGCACCAAGCGGGGATTGAACCATAACGACAGGCAGTGGCTATTGCGAAGCGCTTCCCTTTAATCATTATGCCACGTCACTCTGTATCTCACCATGCGATGTTACAAGCAAACAGTAGATAATTTAACCCTTTAACCGCCGGTACCGCATATATTCGGGTTTTCAGTTTTTTATTAGCACCACATTTTAAATAAGTTAAAGATGAAATGTGACATCAATCAGCAAGATTTGAAAAGAGTTGACCTCCATTTTGTCAAATCTGAATAATTTTCACTCACTTGAAGCTGTGGATCGCGTCAGCGACATACAACTTCAAGTGGGTTAAAATTCAAATTGAATGATTTGGCGGTTAAAAGGTTAAAGGGTAACTAGCAATAACCGTTTTTAACTGACAGAAAATGTGTGTTTTTGGTGCTAAGCTATAATACACACGTTGCGGCTAATTCAATGACGTCCACAAGCTGCTTGACAAAGCGATTCACTGTTCTCTCCTTCTCTTTTGTAAATTCCATACCGTCATCAATAAAGACATGGGCTGTGAAAATAGAGAACAATAACAGTGGAATTATCAACTACGCTAGGTTTACCCTTAACCCTTACAACGCTGAATTAATTTTGTTTAAATCATGAAAACCGAAGGATTTTAATCCATTCGAAAGCATCATAAATTTCTTAGTTAGCTCTTTCTGATTCATTTGAATACCTGTGTTATGGGTCTACGACAATTAGTAATATTTTTACAGTGCGGGGATCGACTTTAGTCGTCAGAATCTGACGTCTACAGACGTCAGATTCCTACGACTAAAGTCGATCCTCGCGCTGTAAGGGTTAAACCGCCAAATTAACCTTACAACGCTGAATTAATGTTGTATAAGTCATGAAGACCAGATGATTTTAATCTGATTCATTGATTCACTATGTTATGGGGTTACGGTTATTGGAAATATGTTTACTCTTACAGTGCAAGGACCGACTTTAGTTGTCAGAATCTGATGTCTACAGACTAATGTCGGTCCCCGCGCTGTGAAGGTTAACTCTTCCTTTACCGATTCTCCCTAATAAACTACAATCAGAAACCGACTTCTTTCTGTGGAAGAATAGGGATGTATAATGAGTGTGAAAGTCACAGGGAGGTAGTTTTCGCATAAATGCGAAATTGGTAAAGAAAGAGTTAAAGAACATACATTTTCACCCGCTTGAAGTTGTGTCTCGCTACCGCCACCCACAACTTCAAGTAGTTGAAAATTACCCATATAATATTTTTAAAATCACTAAAATCGCATCGGGTGATTTTACATACTTTTAATCTGAGATATGACAGTCTACAAATTTTAAGAAGGATTTCGTTTGGTGTCAGATCGGCTTGAGAAAGTAGCGATGCATGCGGTTCAAAAAAAAAGTGCTCTCATGGGCATCTTATAAATGATCATAATTTTTATTTATCAAATATTGTTAAGAGATCACCTCTCACTTGAAATTTCATTTTTTCTGAACCTTTGAAAGAATATAGGTACAAAGATCGCAGAGAAATCCCAATACTCAGAAGTACAAATATAGGAGCAAGTTTACAACAAATAACCGTCTTATAATATTGTGTAAATACCTTCGAATTCATAGTAGTCTGGATCTTTAACGCCAAAATACTCCTGGGCACTACTGCGTGCTGCCTGGTCAACATCCATCCTGAAGGGAAAAGGGCAACAAAATATATATTTGTTTACAATTAAAGCAGATGCCCTCAGCAGCAATAGTACTACTTGATTCCATTGGTTTTGTATGAAACAAAAGTATTAAATAGAAACTAGCCTGATCTAAATTGTCATTTATTCCACATTACGCATACCTCATTACAGATTTCAAAACTTGCACCATTTCGTTTGCTGTTTCGTGCCACATTGTGGCACATACATAGATTCGTGTATTTACGCCTTCTCGGATTCTGGCTTTCTCGCCCTCGGAAATGATAGATCCAGCCGTGGAAACAGAGTCGTCGAATGAAGGTACACTTTTCAGTTTCCGTGGTTTCGGGAAGTCATCCGTGTCGTTTCGTCTTCTGTTCATCATCAATGCCTGTTCAAGGAGTGTTCCGCAATATTGAGGCAACACGAACAGTCTGTGGAAGAATAGGGATGAATAATGATTGTGAAAGTCACAAGTTTATCATTACAAGTGGCCATGCTGCAAATTCAAACGGCAGTACCTGCTTACATTTCAAGTAAACATTTACCGCAGTTCGGCTTTGAATGTCATAGGCTTACAGCTAAGAACGTCAAAATTGGCATCACAACCAGATCTCGATTCATAATTAGCAGGACTCACCGTTCTACTTTGGCCAGTCTTTCACTGCTTGAAAACCAGATGTGATTGTTAATCCAAAGTTGTGACAGCCACCACATTCCAAGTGCACATCCAACCTAAAAAATAGTAAAAAAAATGCATTACTTAAGATTATAATACAGAGCAAACACTTGTACACCACATTTTCACCCTATTAACGACACGGGTATTTCTTAAGTTGTAGTTCATTTAGAAATATTAACTAACACCACAAAATACCAGAAATCGTATGATAGTATTAAATTATCCACACGTGGGATATACTGCATGAAATTAATCCACTTTATCAAGTGTTATATCCTTACCTGCCAGTGGAAGCTGTCATTCTCATAGGTTTCGCTACATTTCCAGAATCCTATTTCCAGGTCGGGCAGAGTGACCCGTGTCCAGTCTTGTAGGTGACACAGATAGCAGAATATAGCGGCCGTGACAGGAGTTATCATGGTCAAGGGGAAACTGAAGCTGAAACCTTGCATGCATAGTTTGCATGCTACTCTGGCAAAATAATAGCAGATGGCGCCAGATAATGCTTGTACTATTAAAGGCAAGAAGCGATACAGAACTTTGTCAACTTTATGGTTTCCTAGGAAATCACTGATATAGTCGTAATCGTAGGTGTTATAGTTATATTCATTTGGTCGGACCGCCACAGGAGGTTTTGGTGGACGAGGTTTTCGTACACGTGTTTTCTTCTTTCTCTTCCTCTTCCTCTCACCATCCCCAGGACCTCCTAATGGATTCGTAACGTCATTTTTCTCTCCTTCCATGTTGTTCTTGTCATCCAGCTGTGGTAGCTCGTCAGAATCATTCACATCTCTACGTATTCTTGGTCCCAGTCGAGGACGCCTTTCTTCCACTGGTTCAAGTTGATAATCCGGAAAATCTGATGCGAATGTTGAGTTGAGTTTGTTAGATGGTGAGTCTCCATTATACATGTAATCTAAATCCATGAGTCCCCGATTCGAGCGGTTGTCGAAGGCGGTCTCATTTCCAATGTTGTTGAAAAGATCGTGCATTGAGGTCATATTTGGAACTAAAATGTAGGCGAAAGCCAGCGTCAACCCAATCTTCCATAAACTTGCGAAGATATACGTTTTACAACGGCCTAGCCTCAGGGAAGTTTTGAAAGCTTGGATGGGTATGGCCCCGATATCTCTGTCTACAAAGTTCTCCCAGTAGCGGAATGATATCAGAGTCATGGAAGAGGCGACCTCCACCATGTCCAAGATGGTCTTGAGTGGAGCCTGACTTCTGGTAGAGTAGCGAGTCATCAAGAAGAATAGTGAGAACTGCATGAGTAGAGCGAGGATGTCTAGAATAATGGACAGGGGACCTCTAGCCCCCTTAGTGAGAAGTAACTTGAATAGGGAAGGTATAACACAACAAGAAGACATGAGAAGTAGAGCTCTGACCACGTCAAACTGTGGCAGCACTCTGAAGACAAACAGGCACAAGCCAAACGTGTGTGCTGCTTCTGTGATAAAAATCTGAAATAACGCACACGCAGTAAATAAAGTAAACAGTTATAATATTTGCCCTATTGTTATGCAGTCTTGAAATTGTTTTCTCTATGACAATTTTTTGCATACCACAATTTTTTGAGGTCTTGAGTTGAGACTATTAAATATATGTTAATGAAAGTAAAATTCTTATTTATTTTTTCACAATTATCTATAGTGATTTTGTATATTAACCGATAAAATTGCGATAGAAATATAATTTATAACCTACCACAAATATTGTGCCGAATGTGGGCCAAGGTTTGTTGCCGAAAACTGATTTCATCAGACTTTCCAAAAAGATAAAAACGTTAGGTATACATATTGAGAATGCCAAAAAGACGATGATCAGATCACGCTCAAATTTACTCTGAAAAATAAAACAAGACACCATTATTACGCTTACAATCCTCATAATATGAGGTAATACGCAAAGGCAGTACACTTTTATATTCTTACGTGACATGTTAATCAATATAAAAAATGTGGCTAAATATGTTTTTTTCAATGCCAACATTTTACCAAGCTATCTCAGAATTTGTAATACTTGGCATCAATTACACAGTTTTAAAATCAAAATGTGAAGCTTTAATTTCAAATGTAAGTTGGTAAGGTATGTTTTCAACAAATTTATAAAAACAATGTTTCTAAATGTGATGTTATATTTTATTGACTTATTCTCACTTTCGCGGTCCACTGCTTTATAATGAGAATGAGAATTTTAAAGCTCGGACCCGGCCATTTTTGTTATTGCAGAACTGATTCAATATACATCACACTTAGTAAGCCCGGAGAAACACACAAGTAAGTCAGTATGCAGACGTGTTTTGCAAATTAAGGGGAATATATTATGTATAGTATATTATGATTGTATCTTGTCTAATATCCACACATTGTCAGATGTGTTTTGATTGATATACATGCAGCTTGATACAGTACTCTCATTTGAATATACAAATACACGTACCCTTCTATTATATAAGAAACATCTTTGATATTAACATCATCATTTGTCCCTTTCGCGCCTGAATTTACCATTGTCACCTCATCCACTACAAGCCGTGAATTGCTGTCGCAATTCTCGACTTGTAGTGAATGAAGAAGACAATGTAAAGTCAGGATTGAAAGGGTTAATGTGATGGATGTTATTATTTATAATTCAATACATCGTATTCGAAATATGCCATGCGGTAGTAATGCGATGAGGGAGCTTAAGGGTTAACCCTTAACCTGCTAAATTAAATAATTCGAATTTTTAGCTACCTGAAGTTGTGTCTCGCTACCGCGATCCACAACGTCAAGTGAAAATTACCGATATTTGTTTAATTTGACACCAAACATTTGCAAATGATAATGTTCAAGCACTCATTTCATTCACAATAGCAGTGATTTAATCGGCTGATAAAACAAACCAAAACAGTATGCATAATGCCAATTCCCCCCTCTAGCATGTCTAGAGGGGGGAATTTCCCTCTATTTTTTTCTTAGATTTTTTATATGTCATACAGATACCCATGAATATTCATTCGATATCTATTTTATTACTTTTGCATTTTGCTTTAGGTACATCCTTATTTCTCCTGGACTATAATAAAATAGAATAAAAACGACAGTGGTTGTGATCAGCAGGCAAATGGTTAATTGGTAGACAAACTAGGCATACATCACAGCGACGTGCCTGTGGTCATCCGCCAGACAGGGCATTGACCACTGGTCAGATCACTGGTCACCATCTGGACCAGAGGTCCTGCCAGAAAGACCACTAATTTAGTTGGCTCGTACACCAGGCCAAACTCCTGTTGAACAGTTGCTGGAATGTGTCATGTGTCTGTGCCAGACTATATACCATGGTGACGAGTGTCCGAAGGACACGAAATGGTGGCCTGATGCTGGTTTTATGTTGGCCCAGCATCGCAGACGGTGGAGCAACATCAAACAAACATTGTGTCAATATATCGTGTTTGCTGGGCATGGTTAAGCCCGAAAGTTCGTCTACTTTTTTTAGGAAACCAGTTAGGTTTTTTTGTATCACAAGTTTAATACAAATGGCAGAAACTGTTAATACTTTTTAAGTAAGCAGCTACTACGTTTCGTCTTTGCAGAACAAAGCTAAAGCTGGTTATTGTTACATCTCCATGTCATTTGTTTTTATTTTGAAAAGTAGTGATTCAATGTTGAATTTATCAAAGCTTATTTGAAGTTATGATATAAATGTATTTTTATTTAGAACTGATTTCAAATAATGTTTTTTAAGTCAAACCAATGGATGATTGTTGTGGAAACTCTCATAGCCATTTTAAAGTGGTGATATTGGTATTGCTTTTTATAATTGATAAGGTTTTATAACTATTGCCAACTATGATATTAACTAAGATTCTTTCAGGTAAATTTATTATGGCTATTTTTGAAGACGCTATATTCGAGGTAACAATTTATGTGATCATGCTGTTGTGTTATTACACCTTCAGAAAAGATAATATGAACGCAACAATGACGAACAGTGCGAATGCAGCATGAAAACTGTGACAAGAGAACAGTTACACTTCAATGCAAAGCCAAAAGGCAGTAACTGCTTGTTTTCAAGTGAGCAGTTACTGTCATTTGATTTTCCATACCAGCGGCTAGGCTGTCCCATCGAGTTGGTCCTTCAGACAGTATGCCACCAGATGACAACCTGTTCTACACAGCGTGTTTTGTCGGCTTGCGCTGTCTGCGGTCGTCTGATGTTGGCCGGCCGCCACAGATCTCAATATGTTCACAATTTATAGCTGGCACGTTGACCAGACTGTGGTGGGAAATTATCCAAAATTGACGTGTCCGCTATTGCATATGACCGCAAAACATGAATGTAGTACGTCTCGACGAAGGGAGGTAAAAAAAATGCGCCATCATGTATTATTTTTCGTATTAAATGAATGAATGAACGGAAGAATTAGTGAATTAAGGAACGAACGAACAAACAAACAAAAAACGAACGAGTAAACAATGGACCAAGCGAACGAGCAAATGAGTTTTAGCCCAACCTCTTTCGTCGAAATATTCAGAGCAAAAACACTGGCGGTCTGAGGTCGAGCGCGTTACCTCTCGAGTACATATGCTCCAAGAAAGCAACATTGACTCTTTACGAACGGGCGGATAAGAAACATGTCGTTTCAATATAGAGAGAGGGAGACGAGACAGGTGGTATAGTACTGAATACTAGTTTTAAGTCCCAACTTATTAGACTTTTAAAATGCCTCACTTCTAATAATCGTTACGAAATAGTTGAACTTGCTCTCTACACTTGTTTAACCCACAGTCACACTGCAAGAACCGTAACACTTGGAAGCATATTATAGTAGGGCTTAACCGTATTGTTGCCGGTCCTGATGTCTCATTCACATCCATTGCGGCTTGTACCTGTTTGTACCAGGCTCGAATCCCGGTCGGTTCAGATATCTGTCATCGGGGTTGTGCATATACAGTGCTCCAAACTGTTCAAAGATATGGAGTGTACCGTGCTGCCTATGATACTGTGTACTATAAAGAACCATTGAAGTCACTCGAAATACGAGTAGGGCATAGTCCCGGCTTCGGGCTTCCTTCTGTCGCGATATTGCCATGGTTTTGCAAAAAGCGACGTAAAGCAATATTCATATAATTATATTCATATTAACCGTATTGACATCGCTGTAGCCGTACACGCACTACCCGTTCTCTGTGGATATAAAATCCCAGATCTATATAGAGAGAAGTTACCCATTAAAGCCTTGAATTATAACATTGCGTTTTTACCCACAGTCCGCAGCCATTTCGGCTCATTGAACTTATCGTGCCCATTGCCGTCTTTGTCCTATCAGCTACTCATCCGCGCACTGAAAGGGTTATTGTGTGAATTTATACTGCAATTTCCTAAATTATGTTAATGTGCAATGAGCTAAGCTTAAGAAATACAATAAACATTACGTTTGACTAAAAAATTATAAGACACACCACCAACCCAACTGTTTTGTAAAGTAAATAAATATAGCATGTTATACCACCATAAAATCCTAAAGGTAATGGCTGTTTACTTTTCAAGTATTAAGCAGGTAATGCATTTTGACTTTGCAGAGAAAGTCATAAAGTATTATTCCGTTGAACAAGAATAAGACAATGCATTGAGTAAGCAATACATAGACTTTGTGCTTTGGGCAGAAACGAGAGTGATTTTAAAAAAACTCACCTTTCTAGGGTCGCCTGCTCCTGTTGTCATGACGACAAGGCTGACCTTGCTGGCAAAAGTACAAGTTAAGATGATGGCGAAGAACAGAAGGTAGACGATACACTTAACGATACGTACAGGTCCCTCAAAACACTGCGCAGCCACAATACCACTGTCACGAGACACTGTCATGAACACATCCCATGCCTCCGTGTTCATTTTGCTGAAATTAAAACTGTTTTTATAAGGACCAGTGAACCCTGTCACGAGTTTACTTTGTGGCAAACAATAAGATAATACTAATTCTCATACAATATTACTATCATTAGGAAAAGTATTTAATAAATTGTATTATCACGATTATAACAAGTACTTTAATATATTGTAAAGAGTATTTATTTTAATATGAAAATATTGACCTTTTGTTTATCTAATTCAAAGAAATTACGTATAAAACATGGTTACAGTACATGAAAATCTCACAAAGATTAATTATTCTGTTGATAAAAGATTGCTCATAATGGTCTAATAGGACCCGCATTCTCGTACAAGTTGCGATATAGAGGCTTCGGATTGGTCGAGATGGCCAACTTTACTCAGATTTACGCATGTTACATGTATAACTGACAACCTTGTTAGCAGTGACCATGCTCGTGGGTGGCCACAATCCATTGGGTAAATAATGTATTAATGATAATTGTAACTGTCACCATACACGTGATAAATGTGCGTATATTAGCAGGTAATATATTATATCATTGTGTTATCTGGTAATTTTTATTCTGTTGTGCATATTCGGAATGTCTGATTTATCGTTTGTGGGTTGGAGGCGTGAAATTTGCCATATCAGGGCTAGTCTCGTGTTAAGCCTAAACTTCATGTTAGCTAAAATAACTTCGGGCATACGGCCCCTTGTGATTACTCAATGCTGTGATTACCCAATGCTGAGATAATGTTGGCTTCAGCCCAGCATTGGTTCAACATCTCGTGTTTGCTGGGCTAGATATTCATTTTTTTCAAATGAATAAAGGCCACACAAATCTGATTTTTAGTTGTTTGAACATTGCTTCTGGAACATACGAGCGAGCGAATATAACTTTTTTTTTAAATCTGTTCAATGGATATATGGCTGATAAATCACGACCTAATGGTACTGTGTAAAATTCAATACTTGAACCAGATTAAAGATAATGAATGATCAGTAGAAGTAAACATAACAATTTTCACGGGGCGTTAATAATGTTGTGAGCGAAAATCCTTTATGATAAAGCGATCCCGTAAGCGTATATTATCAAAGTGCAGCGATTCTAATGAACTATAGAACAAATAGGTTTCAGACTTTATGAAGTGAACTGGTAATGTATAAATTTTGGGGTGCCTTCGGGCTAAGCACATATTCACATTTCTCATTGGGCTTTGGATATTGCTACAAACATATATCCACACTCGGGATATTGTCCTACAGTTCTTGGATAACTGATTGCTAGATTACCGGGGCCAAAGAGTGCATAATCAGTGATTGTAATGCGTATCCCACATCAGTAGAAATTTATACGACCAAATACGGTAATCACTATTCTTATCATGCAAATACTCGACCGTTGTGCTTCTGAATTGTTTGTTTCTATTTTTCATTCATTTGAAGCTGAAATTGCTGACGCGATTTCCGGCTTTAAGAGACGCAAAATATAAATTTTCACTCACTTGAAACTACCGCCTCCCATAACTACAGCAGCACGTGGGTGGTGAAAATACTCATAGTCCAAATATTTGCATATCGTATGTTTAAGCACACATTTCATCTTCAATAACTGATTTGATCAACTAATAAAATGGATTAAAAACGAGTCTATCAGTGTACTGAATAATTATTTGATCACCAGGGCCCGCATTCTCGTACAAGTTACGATATATCGTAGGCTTCTGACTGGTCAAGATGGCCATCTCGACCAATCAGAAGAATACGGGTCCGTATATAGCCTACCACAAACTAATGAATCAATTCCGGTGGAATTTCATGTGGAATTCTAATTGTTTGATACCGTATGGATACAATCCCAGTGGCACAGAGAGCCCCTTGATTAGCGCTATTGTACTACTTTGGTAATCAAAGGAAAATACATATGTTTACATACAAAGGTTATCTGAAAGTGATCATCTACTAAGGGAGAATATGCATAATGTAGCCTCTTAGTCGCGGACATCAGCCATGGTTTAAAAATAGCGACTACAATAAACATACATGTATAAATGCTGCCTAAATATGGTATTATAGAGCTAATGTAACTAGTTTTTACAATATATCTGACAATGGTTCAAATGAGATCCGCTTAACACATATGATTTTGCATAATGTACAACTTTCATTAATCATCGTAAATCAGCCTAAATAATATAATGGAGCATCAAGCAGAATAGATTAGGTGCGTGTGTAAAACAATAAATTATTGCAGCGAGGATATAAAAAGTAAAGCTTATCAAAAATACAATAATGAATATGTCTAATAATGTTGTGTTTTATTTTTATTTTGTGAGGGTGCATCACATGTATGCATGTATATCTTGAATTCGTCTCTAATAATTACAGATACAGTTGCAGGTGACCTGCAAACAATCGTAACTGCTTATTTCTTTTGTAAACCCTTGACGATGTTCGCATTATATTGCAGTGCTGTGAACAATATATACGACTCACGTCTGATGAGATATGTACATACAAATCACACGACACTTTCCATCAATCAACATTTATTGACACAACGCTTGCTGAATGTCTGTGATGATGGGCCAACATTCATCCGATATTGGTTCAGTGTATATTGTTTTGACCAGACTGCGCACACTATAATTGTATAGCTACAGCTGTGGCTGGGTGTGTAATTATAAAATAAGGCACTATATCTTTTCTGTTACTCACATTCCTGGATCGTGCGGCGTTTCTTCATTTCCGGCCTCTTTCTCATCTGGTGGCTTGCGCATGCGAAGTGACGCCATTTTATTAGGTTGTATAAAACTTCCACCGGAAGTTAGGAGCTGTAAACAAATTAGGAACATCGATGAGATTATAGTGAATTTTGTATCGCTGTACGTTCAAGCACCTATGTTGGTTTATTGTTGGTCCAGCCTTGTAGATAGTGGATCCACATTTCACCAACATTGGTTCCACGCTTATACGTGCTGAAACGAATATATGTGTATTGTTTAATGACAATAGTTATGATAATAATACGTTCTTATAATATTCAAATAGAAATACAAATAACTCGGGGATAAAATGGTGAGATCTATATAAATTAAAAAATTAAATTATACTCAACTGTGTTACAAATCACATCATGTGAAGAAAAAAAAGTTATTTGGCGACACCATTAATCTAGGCTATCGTTAGGTTTGATATCTAATTACTAGGTAAATATATAATATTATTGTTTTCACTAAATGTATTAGTTCGTGTATTGGCTACCAGGACCACTGTCATATTAATTACTCCTTCGGATAGTCATTTCGTAACATCATGGTATATCTGTATTACGGTATTCCATGCTAATCATGTTGATATAAACGTATTCCTATTCCATAGCTGAGTATCCGAGAATGTCCGGATTATTGAAACATTAAAATGACTAGTATATGAGAAGATATATTTTGCCCGCCACCACAAAAATAGTATTTAAACTGTTTCTCTATTTTTTACACTTTCTGTATAGCTGTATCTGTATATGTTACACAGCAAAAACCGCGTCCGGGTATCACGCTGTGGAAGAGAAGTATGCAGGCTAGCAGCGACATTTAGTCGCGCCTAGACCTGTGGCCTAGTTTATCAGGTATAGAATTTAAATTTATTTTGAAAGAATCTAATTTAGTATGCTACTTGATGTTGTTTGAGAGTGAATTCCAGCCTCTGTTGGTTATTAGAAAAAAAATTGTCTTTGTTCCAATTTGGCCGAAATACATGTATGTATAAAATTTGATTTGCCTCGCCATGTCCTTGAATGTGCAGGTGTACGATATTGGTAGACATCTATGCCGACCAGATTATTTTTAATTTTGAAGAGTAGGGTTAGTCTGACGCCCTTCTCCTCTCTTCAATGGTTCGTCACTTAAGATTTGACAAGAGGCCTGCCACACTGGTGGCTCTTTTGTAGTCCATTGTGACAAACCTAGCCGCTCTCATTTGAATAGTTTCAAGCTTACGCTTTCCAGCTGCTAGGTAAGGGTTCCATATAGAGGCACAACATTTTATTGTCAAGCGTGGAGCGAACCAGTGAAGAGTAGGACAAATCTTTCAGTCTCTGAGGGCAATGTTTTAGGTTTTGTAGGCAAAGACCAAGAACTTTGCTAGCTTTATTAACAATTTTGGTGATATGTTCCTCATACTTGAGGTCATGCTGGGTGGTAACTCCCAAGAATGGGTAGCTCTGGACGTATTCCAATATTGTGTTGTTTAATTGATAGAATAATGGTTGAAGGGTAGTCGGATATGTATTTATAGGTAATATGAAACACTTGTTTGCATTGAAACTCGTGCCCCATTTTTGTCCAGAGTATCAAGACGTCGAGATCCTTCTGTTTTCTAATTGTACGGTACAGTAGGTAGTCGTCCGGAATAAGCGTATATGACTGTCTACATGCAGGGAAACATCATTTATATGGCAGAGGAAGAGAAGTGGGCCCAGAACGGTACCCTGCGGCACACCTGAGGCCACATGCACCCGCTCCAAGCTTCTCCATCCACTACTACTCTCTGGGTTCTGTCCTGGAGAAACTGGGTGATCCAGCTGTGAATACTCCCCCTTATGCCAAGGTTGTTCAGCTTAGCCAGCAATCGACGATGGGAGACGGTGTCGAAGGCTTTGGAAAAGTCAAATTCTGTGAAACTCAATGACCTCGACCTCCTTTGTTTTCACCCAACTGGCTAATACAATGATGTATGGGGAAGGGTTCTTATATAACCTTGTTTTTACCGAGTGACGTCACTGCGTTTTACAGAATGACGTATGGGGAAGGGGTTGTTATATAAGCTTGTTTTCACCAAGTGACGTCACTGCGTTTCACAGAATATAGCAACGTAATAACAAGTAATAACAAGAAATCATTCGCTGTTTGTAGACGTTGTGTCTCAAATGAAAGTCCAGATCTGAAGCCATTTCGTAACTTGGTAAGAATTTTGTGCAGGTCGAAATGGTTCAAAATGTGATTCACAATGATTTTCAAAATTTTACATGAGATAGATGTCAAAGCAACAGGTCTGTAGTTTTGGGTTTGATGTCGGTCCCCTTTTTGAATATTGGTGATACATTTGCGTATTTCCATTATTTGGGTAAACAGCCTGTTTGTAAAGATTGTTTGAAAATTATCTGTAGTATTTTGGCAGACTCAGATGCTGTATTTTTCAGAAAAAAGTTTGGTATTGCATCAGGTCCTACTGCTTTTTTGGTATTCAGATTTTTAAATGATTTCTTGCTGCCTGTGTATGTAATTTCTAGATTGTCTATTGGAGGGTGGGATGGGCCAGCTGGATCAGGCAGCTTCTTCTTCGAAGTTTCCAGGTAAAAACAGATTGGAACTAGTGATTTAAAAGTTCGGCTTTTGTCTTGGAGTCCGAATATAGTTTACCCTTGTGTTTTATTAGGGCGACCCCAACATTATCCTGACACAGATTTTGTATGTGCTTCCAAAAAGTTTTGGCGTTGTTTTCTTTGAGAATGTCAGCTATTGTAGTGTCCAGATGCGACCAACGGGTTTTTTTATCATTGATTGTGTAATTTTTTTCTGTTCTTTATATACCTGCCAGTCCGACTCAAGGCCTGTTTTTTTGCTTTGTTGTATAATCGGGGTTTTTTATGACCAATTGTTTAATTTCGGGTGTAAACGACACCGCATACAACGCCAATTAAAAAGCATAATTTAAAATATTCGAACATCTATCTTATAATACCAGTTTTTTGATACAAAGAATGTGCTTCAAAAATCTACTCACTTTATTGAATTCCAAAATCAGTCGGAGAACTATGTCATACGATGAAAATATTGCATGTTCGTGTAAACATGGTGAATAAATTTTATTTCTGTTCATTTAAAATGCTGTTAATGTTACTGTAAGTGGTATAAATGTAATATATTTGTGTATGTTCAAGAAACAAGCACGTTTTTTTTCTACAGTGCCCTAGATCCCCCAACACTGTACTTTATCAAGAACAAAAATAGAATTTAAACGTGTTGTCTATTTGAGTGATAGTTTTGCTCTGATGGAGTCAAATGGATGTTGAAAGAGCAAAACATTTTATATGTATTAGTTAAAAGCTATAAATAAATAATGTTGACTCTACTGACATTACATGAAATCGCACAAACACGTTTGGTATAAACATTAGTATCAATGTATAGTATAATGCAGATCACACAATAATGAAGAAAAGATAACATTAACAGTTCAAGTACTTTAGATGTACGTACCGTCAGCTAATCTGAACTAGGACGTTTAGCTGCATTGCGACTTCATACTGGATGTATCCATATCTCACTAAGTTACTGTTTATTCCTAGAGGTTTGTATGTTGATCAGGTGTGGTTGCTCACTTGGTGACCTAGTTGGTACTGGTGGTAGTGCTGCACCTTATTGCTCAGATGTATCTTCTTAGGGAAAAGTTACGTCTTCATCAACAACCTCGTTGCCCAACCGAGCTTTCTGCCTTCTGTTGCCCCAAGCTAATAATTAGAACAACCCTGCCCCCAAAGGATCCGTCACTTCTCACCACCTTCTCGCCCTCTAACTTTGACCGCAGGTGACGTCACGATCTCATTTGCATGTGTCTATACCGCCATCTTGTGATCGGCCATTTTGATGGTGGCAGGTGACTGTGAAGCTGTGCGATGTAACCAATGTAATACCTCCTCCCCTCAATTCTGACAATGATTTATCGCATGCTAACTGGTCACCCAGCAAGCACGGACGTTCATCAAATGTTGTTTTAATGTTGGCCCACCGTCTTCCGCGATGGCCAAACATTAAAACAACATCGAGTCAATCACACAATCTGTCTCGGTCTCCCCAGCCATGGACAGCTTATGGTGGATGGCCAACGCCCAATCCTTGCTAAGAGCAACCTGGTGACAGCTGGTTATGCACCACTCTCCCCCACCCAGTGACATACCCCACAGTTTGGACACATACGTGACCCCCCACAGCATCTGGTCAGAGGGCAAAAGGTGCCTAACCCCAGTCGTAACATCTCTTGTCAATCTTGTACCTCACTGAGTCATTTTCAGTATTTTATATGCAGTTCGATGTGTATGAAGAATGCGCAGACGTCCCCAGACGTGGGAGTGTCTAGTGTCAAATGTCTTCATTTCAGCTGTATGTATGCAACAAACCTATCTAATAATGATTAGCAGGGCTGTCAACGTGGTCACCATCATTACTGGTCATTAAAAAGCAAAAATTATCTTCACCTAATTTACTAGCAATGTCGTCAAATGGTGCTTCACACACCAAGAGTGCAGCAAGGTGGCGAAAGTGTGATGAAAGCCACAAAAAATATTATAAAAAATATACATTACAAAAAATATTATAAGGGTAATAAAGTGTGACATTTACATATATTTCATGTTGAAAACATAGCTTATATATATAAGTGGTGTGAATATTTTTTTATTAATTAATATACACGATTTTGAACTCTGAACATCTATAGGCCCTGCTGTTATGATATAGATCACACAAGAAAAACGAGAGAGTGACACACCTAATCTGAGAAAAGATGTTTGAGTGCATTGTGACCTGGCATGCCTCAAGTTATGTTATTATAATTTAGTTTTGTTTTCTTGCAAATACCAGCGTCTTGACCCTTTAACCGCCAAATTATTCAATCTGATTTTTTACTCACTTGAAGTTGTGTCTCGCTGACGCGATCCACAACTTCAAGTGAGTGAAAATTATTCAGATTTGGCAAAATGGAGGTCAACTGTTTTCAAATATTGCTGATTGATGTCACATTTTATCTTTGTCACATCTTTAAAAGTTGGTACTTAATGTGCTAATAAAAAATGAATACCCGACTATATGCGACACCGGCGGTTAAAGGGTTAAATATATTGCACCACATGAACAACCTCCGTACTCCAGTGTGACAGCGAAACACATATTACTGCTTACTTTTACTGGTTCCAACCTTTGCACAGCAGTGTATATTCGAATGTGTTGTTTTACTTATTTAAATGGGATTTCGTAATATTTTAGCAACGTTTAGTTAACAGGTTAAGGACGGAATATGTCAACTAAGAAACATGACATAACTATAATCACACATTTAAAACACTAATAGACCCATACAAATGTTTTCTGTTTACTTGGCCAGATGGGCGGGGCCCTGGGGTAGTGGTTAGCACCGCTGCCTTTCACGCCAGAGTTCGGTGTTCGGTTCCCAGTCTCGGCGGTTTGAAAGAAACAAAAATGTTTCTTCCTCATCCACGTCTGAAAGTCAGTATTGTGGGGAGCCTCCGTGACCGAGAGGTAGCGTGCTCGGCCTCAGACCGCCAGGGCTCGAGTTTCTAATCCTGTGTCTGGAGGACAGTGTCATCTCAATCATCTCAGAAGGTCACCTGGCCCAGTTTAGCCTATATGTGCACAAAGGTGGCCTAAAGCCCGATTTATTTCATTTTTACTTGGCTAGATACTATAGGACATTACCATCGTATATTATTTCCTTTAAAGCAGTTGTCCACTGTTATACCTATATCAGGTTAAATTTATTCCCCAGGTGGCCCTTAACTATATTAATTTGTTTGCTAGATATTTCAAAAAGACCAGGCCAACAACCCTTCATCCGTTAGGGTCTAAGTTATCTAATATAAATTTTCATACAGATGAAGTTGTGATTCCCGGGTAAAAAATATTCATATTTTTTTTCATTTGAAACGTTTCAAATATCTAAAAGCTTGATGTTGAAATACCTATTCATTTTCAATATCAATGAATTGGTCAGCTGCTAAAACGGATTATTAACGACTATAGTCGTGCTCAACGGTGAAAGGGTTAATGTACTAATACATACAGCTACGTATGTACTGAACGAGGAAATGGTGAGTTGAGTTGATAGAATTGTTTCAACTTTTTTTCTAATTTAATTCACATACGAATTTTAAAAGTACGTTCTGCATTTATTCATAAATGTATAAATATGGTAGTACTGGACATATTTTCAAAAATAAAATTTTAATGTGTATGCATTAACATGATTAATGCAATAGTTTTATAACAATGAGTGTAGCATAATGTTTCTTACTAAAATCAAATATATGACTGATTCCACAGATGGTCTCAGGGTCATTTATCCTATACATGTAACTTGTGCTCCATTGTTTTGGCCATGTCTGCTTGACTGAGAATCTATTGTTGAATATTAATTCCTAATAATTTAGACAATTTTAATAAGTATTCAGTTGATAAGAAATTTGAAGGACATTTGGGAAAAACGAAATGTCTCCCTTTGCATCCATTATTGAGTGTATTGCAAACCGTTACACAGGAATCATTATAATAATGTGTGTCCAATATTATTATAGTGTTGGTCGAAAAAGAAAGAGACGCCAACACAATTTCATCACGACTATAGTTTTAAACAATTATGTTGTATTAGCTTATTGAATGACAGTTATTGAGAATAATATTAATGTTTAAAGGGACATGCCCAGGTCTAAAATCATCAAAAAATCGGTGATTTCATTTTGGCTTCTTAATATGACCATATGCTGTAAACATGTCCATAGACTTGAACTGCAAAAGTTGTTTAATTTTTCTGCTGCGCATTCACCAGTTAGGCTAGATATAATGCCCATATTTCTTATATTTGACATGGTTGTCAATAATTAGAAATCAGGAATTTCGTCTCTACATCTAGTCTAACTGGTGAATGCGCAGCACAAAAATTAAAAAAAACTTTTGCAGTTCTAGTCTATGGACATGGTCATATTATTAAGCTAAAATAAAATCACCGATTTTTTTGATGATTTTAGACCTGGGCATGTCCCTTTAAAAATCAACATTTGCAAATTTGTGTCTGAAAATAAACAAGTGTGAGTAATTTTCACCCACTTGAAGTTGTGGATTGCGGTAGCGAGACGCAATTTAAAGTAGGTGAACATTTACATTCTATAACTTAGCGGTTGGAGAGTTAAAATGTTTTATAATCTCTCACTTGACTATTTGAGAAGCAAAACATATTAACGCTTACGACGCTGATATATTTTTGTATCAACTATGAAGACTATTTTTTTTAATTAGAAATTATCACATATATCTTAGTTAGCTCTTTCCGCTTCATTTGAATACATATGTGATGGGACTACGGCCATTATAGTTGTTTTAATTATTTGAGTGCTGAACCGTGTTATGTTCACATATTTCAAATAATGATATGCTAACTGATATTACGTATGCAATTTCAACGTACGTATTTGTCTATAATAATTATTAAAATTGACACCATTAATAATTATGTAATGTGCGTTAGTGAATGATAAAATATTTTTCATATCCAATCAATGTTGTATTTTCAATAACACGTTCTCGCGGCTATCAGGAGCATATGGAATAATGAAAAAAACTTAGCTTAGAATAATATCTCAAGCTATATCTACTAAACTAATATCAAAGATTTACATGTCGCTAACATAACAGCTAAAATACCACAGACCTATGTCTGTCCTGGCTAAATAACTATATTTGCATGCTCACTATGTCAGTATAGTATTTGTCGTTTATTGTTTAATTTTTATATATATTATATTTCGAGCTTAATATACATTCAAAGCATGTATCATACAGTTGTTTAGTTTACTGCTGGTATAAACCTATTGATATTTCACATTGATGAAAATGAATATTTACATACCATCAATATCAGACTTCCAAATTCAATAATTTATATTAAAAAAAACTGTTATTTTTCAGTCGTTATCATAATCCAGTTCCAATTATTTATATAATTATGTGCCACACAAGTCAGGGATAATTCTAAATAATGATATTCAGATTTATATAATCACCATGGCGACCCACGAAAGTTCGTGATGACATGTCATGTACTATATACACATTACTTAAATATATTTAATCTGACGGACGTTCTAGAATTTGAAATTAATAATAGAATGTTATACTGCTCCTAAACCACATCAACATCAACAAACATAGCAAGTTTCCTGTATTTGCCAGGGTTTGCCTTGACACGGAAGGAATGTGTTTATTTTGTACGCACCATATAAAGTAGTGTGTAGGCCTGTTACACAGCTATCTACAACAGCTGGTGGAGACAAAACTCAACCAAGAAGCTGATCAAATAGTTGCAAGTTGGCCCGACGTTGCAGGTATTACACTAACTGTACACTGATATTTCCTGTGAATATGCTTGCAATATGACACACAATGTCGTTCATATCAATCCTTAAGGAAAATTAGACTTTCTGAAAACTAGCTAGGGATATAACCAAATAAAAATAATTGCTTCTAACATAACTTATGGACACTTGAAAATGATTCCTAATTGGTTAACCCTTTAATCGCCAAATTATTCAATCTGAATATTTACTCACTTGAAGTTGTGTCTCGCTGACGCGATCCACAACTTCAAGTGAGTGAAAATTATTCAGATTTGACAATATGGAGGTCAACTGTTTTCAAATCTTACTGGTTGATATCACATTTTTCTTTAACATGTTTAAAAGGTAGTACGTAATGTGTTAATAAAAAATAAAAAACCCGAATATATGCGACACCGGCGGTTAAAGGGTTAAAACTGTTTATAAAAGTAAAACATTATTATTGTTTGTACAAAATACAATCTTCATGAACTCCATCTCCATGTTACCTATGTTCTCCTAGCATCGCTTTCAATAAAAGGTTGTCCAGTATTGGTGAGAAGGATAGCGAGATCATGCCCATGATCATGCCTAGAAAATGCCTTGATAAATACAGGGGGAGCACACCTAAAAGCTTAATATATAGGTTGTGGACGAAATATAGCAATGGTTATTCTCAAGTTTTAAACAACGTACTGATTGATTTTTTAAATCCCAACTTCGTCACCTGAACTAAAATAATGGATTATCCACATCGTTAACGCCAGCAAGATTATGGCATCCCCAAGATTTACTGATTTGTTTTCATGGCTTAATAAATTATTTATAGTGCAAAATATAGCAGCAAATACACATACACAGCACAGATTGCAGTATTTCGTGAGGTTACTATCAGGAAGGGCCACGTTTTAACGTCATCTAAGTAACGCCACCTGGTGAATGCAACATCTAGTCGAATTTTGTAGACCACAAACAAATACGTTTTATTAGGACCGGCCGTAGGCCTGTATCATATTAGGTTTATTTTTCCTGAGTTTGTGTCCTATTTTGGTGAAAGAGGGGTACTGTGTGTGGGAAACATTTGACATTTCTGTACACCAGTCTTTATGAATATGTGCAATATAACGTTTGAGGTACTTTCGTGTTAAAAAAGTCTTCACAAAAAAAGATATTCACGATTATGTTATCGGGAATTTAGACAGATTATTATATACCATGGTTATAACTTTTTCTACCCTATTATTTTGTGTACATAGACCTATTGAATGCTTCTTCGAACGGTCTGTGATGTATTTTAATATATTTTATGTGTTATTGACATAATGTTGTACTCATGAATATCAGTGGATCTCAAAAATACTATTTGTAAACAAAATAACCGAAAATTTGACTACCTAAGTAGCATAATTATTCAGAATGACTGTCGGTTACCATGACAACATCTCATTGGCCAATTAAATGAAGTATATTTTGCGGGGTATTTTGCTTATACGTTGTATGTGTGTTCCTGTGGTGTATGGGAAATACATATGCCATCATTCTAAATGTATATTAGGAGTATCAGAATATGTCTCAAAATCACAAAAAAGCCACACCACACAAACGTCCAATGTCAAAACGGCCAGACTGCTATGAGTTTAAGGGTTTGGGCTGGAATAATGTTGGCCCAGCGTCGCAGACGGTGGCCCAACATTATTTCACAATTGGGCCAATGTATCGTGTTATCGGGGTAGTGGCCTTTCGGGGCATAAAGCGTCACCCGTATGGCAGTCAGAGCAAACACGGAACAATCACCCAATTCTGTTTCAATGGTGCGCAAGCGTAGAATACAATTGACCGGCATTGAACCAGCAATGGGCTGCGACGCTGGCCCAACATTGAACCGGTATTGTGTGGGTGGACCTACTTTGTGTGTACTAGTTACATCGTATAGACGCGTACACTGACTTATCAGCGGTGGTGGTGGAAGGAATAGGCCTACACGTTGACGATATTGTTGAATCCTTGGTTTTTTAATAAGTATATCCTGGACATTTAGGACTCTGGCCCATGAGGAAAACCAATACAGCTATGTTTACAAAATATTAGGCCAATTTTTCGTCTAAAGCACTCAAACAGACTTAAGCCGGGCCTCGGAGTTCGGAAACTCCCTTTCTAGCTATTATTATATCAAGCCCAAAGTACTTCATAAGGGGGCCACCATTAAATCTCTAGGGGGGGGGGGGGGGTTGGAGTTTTTGCCGTGGACAATTATTTATTTCAACATAAACGCTGAAAATATTTTTTTGTTATCACATGTTTATATAAATCAGTTCTTAAAGTAAATGATTTATTTTATGGAAAATCCACACAAAATTATTTATTTGAAAAATACTCTAGCCCTTCTCCTGGAGATTGAATCTTGGCCGCCTAAACAACAAAGGAAGATGGTTTGGCATATTAAGTATAACTAGAGGAAATTGTGACTTTTCAAGTAACAATAATGTTTGGACTACGTTTTGTATGTTTTATGGCGACCATTTTGAATATTGTTAGGTTATTTTATTTTGAGAAATTTGTTGTAATTTATTGTCGACGTTTTGTGTTTGATGCAATTACAACTGTTAGTTCAATGCTAAAATGTAGCATTTTAGTGCAAGAGCATTAGTGAAAAAAACACAGGAACCTGGAATAAAATTGCAGAAAGCTGATTTTTTCAGGAATGATACCTGGACATCTCCCCAGACGAATTACGAAGATGCCCCAAAAATCCCCCTTGTGCCTTTTTTTTAATTCAAGATGGCCGCCACCATGTAACGCCATTTTCAAAAAAACAGGGGTATACCCTAATTCTTCACCTTTGTAGTTAGGAAAAAAATATTTTGGTGTCTCTACTTATGTTTTAAGACACGAAGAGTTGATACAGATGATCCGGAATGATATCAGCACTTTTCTCAATACCAAAAATCCAAGATGGCCGCCATATTGTTCTGATTATGTTAAGCGATCTCTTAAAAACACACGAAAATATGAGATATCTATCTCGTTGTTGAACCTAAAATGTATTTTTTGGCCAAACCCATGGAATATAACACTTATTTAGATCACCATTATTTTATTATATTGAATTTATCAACATAAATCCCACATAGTAGTTAATTAAAAACAACACCAGGTAACGCCATTTAAAAAAAGGGTTATACCCCAATCCCCCACTTTTGAAGTTAAAACAATGATTTTCGTGTCTCTACCTATGTTTTAAAGTACAAGGAGGTTATCCAGATGATCAGAAATAATATCAGTACTTTTCTTAATACCACAAATTCAAGATGGCCGCCATAATATTTTGTTAAGCGATCTCTTAAAAAAAACGAAAATATGCGATAACTATCTCGTTGCTGAAACTAAAATGTATTTTTCAGCCGAACCCATGGAGTCTGAAACTTATTTAGATGACCATATTTTATTATATCGTGTTTATTGACATGAATACCACATGGTAGTTATAGTTAATTCCACCTTGGTGGGTGACGCTTTGGAGTGTTTTCGAACTGCTTTCCCACTAGAAATGTAGATTGAGATTTGTCAAGTTAACAAATTAATCTCAGGTAAATAATGAAATTATTGCGTTTCAATCATCCGAGCTGTCACAGTTTCTACATGTTTGGCCAATACAAAAAGAGCACATCGTTGTACAATATAGTCTAGATTTGTGAGATCCCCCCCCCCTTTGAACAAGCCACTCTGCACCCGCAACTCACTCTTTTTAGAACTCTTTCTGGGGCGACTGCTCTTTCAGTTTGCGTTGGTTACAAACGACCATGACCCAGACTGTAGATTCCACACCCTACTGTACAGCAAAATATGCTCGGTATCATAATGGAGTTTAAACACGAGGCATTCATCCAATGCTGTTTTAATATGGGCTGACCGTCTTCGACGCTGGCACAAAAATTAAACAGAATTGGATTAATGCCCCGTGTTGGCTGGGGCAGTAGGTGACGTTGAAGGGAGGCTTTCTAGCAAAAATCAATTACAAGATAAGGACTTGCGCCTCACACGTTACATGTACATGACATCTTTGATAATCGTCCTGTAACAATGCTCTTTTAAATACTTACTTTTGTCCTTGATCTGCGAATGTCAATATGTTTAATATCATGAAATATATCATTTAAATATCAAGATATTACATTTTGAATATTAGGATATATATATTTCGTAATGAAGTTATGGCATTGTATTGTGTTGTAATGAGATGATTTTACATCAGAATATCGGAATATGACATTAAATTAATTGATGTTACAGTTTATCGTCAGGATATGATCTCTTTATGTCACGATAATATGAGGACAAGAAACATTAACGTCATGATATGGTTTTGTAATGTCTAAATATTGCTCTTTATTATAGTAAAATGACGTTATGATGTCTGGATACAGCTTTATAAATGCAGGATATGGTTGTTAACCATCACGATATGGTATTAAAGTGACAGGATCTTTTGGTGTATTGTCACGATAATAAATATCATGACATAGCATATTAACATTTGACATTTTAGTGTAAGAGGAAATGAAAGTAAAAGAGGGCAAGGCCACATGCTGTTCAAAGAGCATGTGTCTCAACGCTATCTAATTACTTTCCATTTATTAAATCTTCCGAAGTGCTTTTGTTGTTGGCAGTTTTGGAGTACCGGTATTTGAGCAATGTAGAGGCCTTCACTTACTGAATTATATTGAGATATATATGTTGAACTGACATGTGCCAGCCTGATATTGGAATGTTCTATGTCGATTCTGTATTACCATATGGTAACGTGCGTCTGTCAATATAATGTTATTGAAATGTTATACCTTGACATGACAATATAATATCCTGACATTAAAATGTCATATCCAGACTTCAAAGTGACAAAGCCTGACATTCTATGGTCACATTAAAATATTGTAGTGTCATATTCAGTCCTTATAATGTCACATTAGAATGCCGCCAAGCCCGCCATATCTTGATTTGATAATGTCATATCCTATCATAAAAAAATGAATATCTTGACATTCAAATCTTATTGTGTGATATAAAAGGACAAAATTTGGACATTATAATATCATGACGTTAAAGTGTCATATTCTGATAAATTACAATCCAATATCCTGGCAAAAATATGCCAGATCCTGACTTCGAACTGTTTATTATACAATATTCGATATTAAATAGCATGTTTGTCATTATAATGACACACCATCACATTACAATGCTATATTGTGACCTCAATGTGTCATTTCATCAATGTATAAAGTCACATCATAATATTCAAGTACCATATCCTAATATTCAAATGTCATATCCTGACATTAAAATGTCATAGTGCTGTTAAAATGATATATCACGAAATTGTAATGCATTTCGTGATAATATGATGTATATCTTTTCATTTTAATACAGCAACGTGATGTTTAGCCACTATATACTGCCTTTTTAAAGCTGTATTGAGCCATCATAACGTGATTTTGCTATATTAAACACCAATGTTTGGACATTATATTACATATCATGATATTAAAGTGTCATATCCTGATATCATATTCATATATCCTGACATAAAACTATCATATCCTGACGTTAAACGTGTTTAATCTGGTGTAATATTGTACTTAGCTCTGTTATTATGTACATTCACAATAATAATCACAACTAATACTTAACCAAAATTGAAAAACATTTTATATAGGCCTACTATATAAAATACCTACATTGAAATTAGTCGCTGTGTTTGAAACTGGAATTTCTTACGCTATCTCAAGCTTCAAATGAATGAAAAATACCCTTATATTTAAAGATGAGAGATGTTAGAATTTTTAATCAATGATTTCTGACATATGATATGTTGTAAATTTGATCAATCTATATCTATATTCCCATATGAAAAAGCAGTTGGACATCGCTTAATCGTGGCATCTGCGCTAAAAGAGCTAACCAATATGGCAGCCATGTTGGATTTTGTGTTGATAAGCACATTTAAAAAAATGGTGATGGGAATATATTCTAGATTCCATGGCCCTGAAAAAAAAGTTTCAACAACATGATGATTATGGCATGTACGTGATTTTCTGAGGGGGGGGGGGCGCTTCACATAATGGTCGCCATCTTGGATTTGTGGTGATAAGAAAAGGAATGATATCATTTCTGATCCTGTTGATGAGCTTTTTGTGTAGAGGCACCAAAATATTTTTTTAAACTGCAAAAGTGAGGAATTGTGTTATATTCCTTTTTTTTTGGGGGGGGGGGGAAATGACGTTATATGGTGTTACATAACATTGAACTACCGGTATGTGGGATTTATGTTGATAAATTCAATATAATAAAATATTGGTGATCTAAATAAGTGCTAGACTCCATGGGTTTAGACAAAAAATACATTTTAAGCTCAACAACGAGATAGTTACCTCATATTTTCGTTATTTTAATTAAGAGATCGCTCAACATACTCAGTATATCAATATGGCGGCCATCTTGGATTTTTGGTATTGAGAAAAGTACTGATATCATTTCAGATCATCTGGATAAACTCTTTGTGTCCTCAAACATAAGTAGAGACACCTAAATAATTTTATCGAACTGCAAAAGTGAGGAATTATGGTATACCCCTGTTTTTTTCGAAAATAGCGTTACATGGTGGCGGCCATCTTGAATTAAAAAAAATGCACAAGGGGAATTTTTGGGGCATCTTCGGAATTCGTCTGGGGAGATGTCCATGTATCATTCCTGAAAAAATCAGCTTTCTGCAATTTTATTCCAGGTTCAACCCTAATGCTCTTGCACTATTTGAAAGGTTCTACTGTTCATATCAAACACCCAATGTTGGTTCAATGCTGAGCAACCCTCTGCGATGCTGGCCACACATTAAAACATTATTGGATATAGGCCTCTGTATTTTAATTGATTAACCTCTTGAGTGCCAGGCCTATTGTGCTCCCCTGTGCCACGCCACATGCGGCCAACACAGGGAGTTTTAGGGGAACAATCTTCCATGTAAATTATCTTTGCCCACAGTTGATGGGCCCACACCCGGCTACAAACTGACTTGGGTTGGGGTTAGACTATAAAGGGGTACTACCCCAAGTTCATGTCAAGGTCATGTGAAGGTCAAACAAGCTAAAATATTAAATAAAATACATTTTTTACAGTTTTTTGTTGCAAAGGAGTGCTCCACGAGGCTGCAGCTAACATATTGTGGCTGGGAAACCTTCCAACACGCATCCTAGGGGGGGTATAGTGAATATTATGTTGCTTGGAGGGGTAATACCCCACTCTTATATCCCCCGTCCCCTCTTATATCACACCATCTACTAACACTAAAATCAATGCAAAAAATGGTCAATTGGAGTCTTGTAGAACATGGGCTTGAAGTCACAAAGCACCTGAGGCACCCACACCTGAGTACTTAAGGTGACATGGGTTGGGGCTGCCCTTTGCTGGGGCTCTACTGCAGGGTCGGCTCAAGGTCATATCAAGGTCATTTCAAGGCAAAACCAGCTATACTATTAAATAAAGACATATTTTTACAGTTTCCATATGGTTTTTGTTCCAAATGAGTGTCCCACAAGGGTACAGTTAAAATATTGTGGTTGGGAAGCCTTCCAACACGCATCCTAGGGGGTACAGTGACTATATGTGGCTTGGAGGGGTAATACCCCACGCTTATATCAGCCATCCCCTGTTATATCACACCCTGTATCAGCGTTAACATCAGTGCAAAATAGGTCAATTGGCTTCAAGTCACAAAACACCTGAGGTACCCACACCTGGGTAATTAAGGTGACATGGTTTGGGATTGCCCTTTACTGGGGTTATACTCCAGGGTCAGGACAAGGTCATATAAAGGTCATTTCAAGGGCAAAACAGATAAATTATTAAAAAGAAACACTTTTTACAGTTTCCATGTATTTTCTGGTTATTGGTGGCCATATAGTTTTTGACCTTCAGATGACATTGAAACAAAAAAATAACCATTTCACTGAATTCTGTGTATTCAAATTAGTCGAAAATGAGATATTACACAAGATTCTAGGCTATTCTTTCAAAAGTTAAAAATTCAAGATGGCCGCGGTGGCAACCATCTTGGTTTTGACCCCTAGATGACCTTGAATCGTAAAAATAACCATGCCAATAGAATCAGTGTACTCAACTTAGTCAAAAATTACATAAAATTACATAAAAATTATATAAAATTCTAGGAATATTCCATTTCTATTTTTTAGAAGTTAATTTTAATAGCCATATATAACACCAACACCAACTCAAAATCGATCTGCCTCTCTCATTGCAAATGGGGTCATATGATAGGGATTGGGCCACAGGGAGCATAGAGCGGTAGATTCAAGTTGAATAAATACTTAGGTAATTTTCGAAGTGTTAAAAATGCTTATTCAAACAATATCCTATATTTTATAATTGAGTATAAAATGATGTACTTTTTAGTTTTACAAAAATGTATACATCTGCTGATCCTCACAAAAACATAGTTAACATGATCATAATTTAATAATTCTGATTATAAATTTTGTATACTGATAACGGGGAAAAATGCAGGTATTTTTAAAAGCTGATTAACACATAGATATTAAATATTAAATACATAATCTGCAATTGGCTTCCTAGCAGATCAAAACCTGTCGCGAGTGCCACTCAAAGTTGTATATTTTGATTCGTCTAATGTCATTGACTTGATTTGAGACATTATTACATCTTCACCGTTCTCTAATATATTTTATTAGCATGTTAGATTACAATGAATGAGTATTAAATTAGTGTTCAAACTTTCAGTTTTGCAAATGTTTGGTCCCAAATAAAACAAATGTGAGTAATTTAAATTGTAAAACTTAGCCGCCAAAGTGTTAGATAAGTGATTTATTTCCTGCCACAAAGACGGATAATTATTGTTTCATAACCAGACAATGACGGCCAATAAAGACTAAATATCAACCTGGTTGCAGACTATACCCAGCACACATTACACATTGGTGTTGGACTAATGTTTGGCCGGCGTCGCATGCGATGGCCCTACGTTAGCCCAACTCTTTTTAGTGGTCGATGGGCATACACTGAAAAAAACAGAAACTGCACAATTTTTACCGTGCTAGATATCTCGGAAAAGCGACAGGTCCAACCAGTGTTGTTAAAATTTTAGACAGCTGGTGAAGACGATGGGCCAACATTAAAGTATAATTCGATTTTGATAAAAATATTACATAATAGTTGACACATTTATATCTAAGGAAATTCCTACTTTCTGTGCCCATTTCGGGGTGGGTCTTTATTAAGTTTATAATCATTGTCATAAACATACAAATAAACAAAATAGCAATATTCGTCATGAACCATCCTGGGCATTGTGAGGGGTTGTACAATGCTTTTTCAACAATATAGTAACCTTTTAACACGGCGGATTTAAAAATTTGTATATGTTAATTTAATCTTTAAACTTGAATTATTTTTTCTTAATTGAAATTATTTTTTTTGATTAAAACAAAGTAAGCAAAACATGTTTTGAAATATAAATAAATTTCATTTGCTTTTTTAATAGCTTGCTGAGTGATAAAAGAACTGTAATAAAATAGCTCTATCTGTATATGAGACCCCTGATTTGCGTGCGCGGCATAGCTGTCGTATTTCGATGTCATGATGATGATGTTCTTACATATGTGAAAGTACCTTTTCACTCGTAACCACCTCTACTCCATAATAGATGAAAATGGTATTTTAGCAGCACGAATTGCCCTCTCTCGTTCCCAATATATTCGTGTATTTCCACGTAACAGTTTTATCGCTAAAATGTAGCCTACATATGGTCATTTCAGTGTTTGAGTTATTATGATATGCTCGACATGGTAATTTTACTTCATTAATGTCTAGATTATAATGAATTATGTAGGCATTATAATAGTCTATATTTAAAATGGTGATAAAATGTATTCTAAGCCATACAAACACATCACAAAATAAACCCGCAAACTTGATATGATATGTCTGTCTGTATTTGTGTACTGGGCCATTATGCATCAAGTCCATCGTGCAAGCGAGCAAGCCAGCAAGTAGGCAAGCAAGCAATAAGAAAGGCAAGTAGGCAAGTCTATGAATTAATGATTGAATGAGGTCTCAGGCCACATATGTGCACATATCGACTTAACTGGGCCAGGAGAACCTCCTGAGGATAGTGAGATGAATGCGATGACACTGACATGTCATCCAGACGGTCTGAGGCCGAGCACGCTACCTATTGGTCACGGAGGCTCATAACAATATTAAATATTTACGAGTGAGCCATCTCACTGGCCAAACTCATTATCAAGCAAGCAAGCAAGCAAGCTAACAAGCAAGCAAGCAAACAAGCAAGCAAACAAGCGAGCAAGCAAGCGAGCAAGCAAGCACGCAAGAAAGCAAGCAAGCAAGCAGTCAAAGAAGCAAACAAACACAAGACAAACAGAACAAAATCGACTGCTTCTATATTTTTATTTAGAGGCTTTCTATTTTATTGCTTTGCCATTTCACTGGAAATCTACGGGATCCAATTAATGCCGCCTGAACGATCTCAGGATAGGTTCATGAGTATGTTTTATGTTAATATATATGTATGTGAGGTTCTGTCTGTACTACGAGTACGAATAAAATAAATTATTATTATTATGAGAACGATATACAGGACACATAATTTAGGCAAGGATCCACCCAGGTGAACATAGTAACATGGCCTGCATAATATACCTTCGTGTAGAGGCCACATTCACAGTTCACATCTGTCGCAGATCACCAGATGTTACATACGTCAAGGCCCGAATAGGTGCTCCCCAAAAATGGCTGGAGGGCCGCTACGCAAGCACACCGTTTAAGTATCTAAATCGAAATGTGCTGAATATTTTCATAGCGGGTTTTAAAAGCTCGGTTATAATGTGATAGAGGAGTGAAAATTGACCAGGTTTCAATATTTTATTTTCCTAAAAAATACATCATTAGAGTTAACGATACTTATGAATATTTTAGAGTGTGTGAGATTGATCGGTCTGGAGACTAAAGGGTAGGTGCGGTCACCAGCTGACAAGAGTCATTCAGGACCAAGTTTGGCAAAAATACTGTATCCTTGTGAAGGTATAGCAGGCAGTGTGCCCATCAACATGTTCAAACTAGACGGGGGTGGGTAGATACCTTTCGCTACACCCAATAATTCCAACATCTTTTTTGTCATGAATTCATTAGTGATTCTACGTCGCCGTGTATAATTGCCACTTTCTCATGTAAAACATTTACATGATTAAAAAAAGATTTTGGCTGAAATATTCACAACTCAATGTTTTTTGTATTCACCTATTTATGGACATCCCGGCTGACCCAGTGTTGCTATAATGTTGGGCCAGCGTCGTAGACGCTGGAAAAACATTATAGCAACAGGTGGTCAACGTTTTGCGATAGCCAGCCATATGAGATGAATCTCCAGCAGATAAAGTGTCTCATCAATTGGACGGCGCAGTGACCAGCAGGAGCGCCTAGCATTCCATGCTGCACAGCCTTGACAGGTTGCGGTGGCAGTTGAGGCAGCCCTCAGTGGACACTGGTCATTGCATACTTCCGCCTGGACAGGAGTGTCCTCGGACGTCTTATAACCTCTATTAACACCACCGATTCCTGAAGAATTACCAGAGCCATACAGTGGAGAGTTCACACCTGGCGGTATCGTCATCACTTGGAGTCGTGACACCACCAGGCTTCTCACCTGATCACGCAGTCTGCCATGATGTGGAGCTGGTGGCTCCTGCTCTCTGGGGCCCTAGTCTACGTCCAGGCCGCCGAGCAAGGTAAATAACACTGGTGTCAGCCTCAGTAGCATAACCCTTAAAGCGCTCAATTCAATCATTTAAATGTTTACACACTGGAAGTTGTGTCTCGCTACTTCAGTATTATTGTGTCTATCAGTATTATTGTGTCTATCACAAGAAACGGGGAATAACAGGGATTTTAAATGTATCGATTTAAATTAGATATGAATAAATGGCGGCAGCTAAAAGGTGAAGTGTTTTTCGAATCAAAACACATGAGTATCCAACAAATGTAAAGCTAATTTTTCATTAAAATTATCTTGGCTTGAAGGACACATGAACAAGCTAAGAACGGATTACTCATTTTGTTTAATTTCAGACAAAATATTTGCAAATCTTGATGTTTAAATGCTGCCGCCGAGCAAGGTGAATCTCACTGGCCAGCCTCATCTTAACCCCCAAAGCGCTGAATTAAATCATTTAAATGTCCGCACACTTGAATTTGTGTCTCGCCACCGCAACTTCAAATGAGTGAAAATTACTCATGTTTGTTGAATCTGAGACCAATCATTTGCAAATCTTGATGTTCGAGTGTTCCTTTCGTTAACAATAACAGTGATTCATCAGCTGATAAAACAGATTAAAGACGACTGTTTTTGTGCTTGGCGTGTTAAAGTTGAACCCTTAACCCTTTAACCGCCAAATTATTTAATTGTAATTTTTACTCACTTGAAGTTGTGTATCGCTGACGCGATCCTCAACTTCAAGTGAGTAAAAATTATTCAGATTTGACAAAATGCAGATTAACAGTTTTCAAATCTCGCGGATTGATGTCACGTTTATATGTTTGAGAGTTGATATGTAATGTGATAATAAACACGTGAAAAGGGAATATAATCGACACAGGCGGTTAAAGGGATAAGCTGCTAATCGCGTCTGTGGATCCCGCGTCTGTAGCCGTTCTTAGTTTTTTTTATGTGTCCTTCAAGCTAAAATAATTTTAATGAAAAATTAGCTTTACATTTGTTGGATACTCATATGTTTTGATTTGAAAAACACTTCACCTTTTAGTTGCCGCCATTTATTCATATCTAATTTAATGCGATACATTTATAATCCCTGTTATTCCCCGTTTCTTGTGATAGACACAATAAGAAAATATGCAATGACAAAATTATTCTATATGCTGTGCTGTAGTATCCATGTAATTTGGCGGAGTTTTACAGTACACATTGAATATTTCGTGGTGTTACGTCGGCCACCGAGAGCTATTTTTAACAACTGCCATGCGTTTATAATGCATAATGATGTGTTTCATTTATAAAAAGCAGCATATGACATGGGGTTAACATTCATATAATATGATAGACCATTAAGATGTTTCACTATAGTATTGTCTGTCTACTGTATACACGTATTTTTGTAACTAAATCTTTTAGTAAACACGTAATTTGATTGGTCTGTACGCCTTTATGTGCGACCATAAGAAAAATTATAACATCATACTCTTCGACCAAGAAATTATATTCAAAACAACTAAGTTGCTTGAATTTAGTAGTGCATTATTATCAACTAGCAGATTAGCCTACCCGATACAACAGTGCCGACTGTGAGACATCTAGATTAAGTTATTTTCATTGTCTACAGGACACAAACCACAATAGGGTGCTGTTAAGAACTAGTTTGCATTAATAGTATATTTACTTGTCTTAGTACCAAAAAATATTCAAACACCAACACTACGTTGATAGATCATACCATTTGCTGCTGTAACTCCTTGGCATTTATTGGTTTAAGATCTGCAAGAATAAATACTTCATTTACAAATTGTTTTAATTTAATACCAAAACTTATCTCAGACCCATCGCAAAAAATGTCGACATAAAGTCTTAGGCTGCATCAATAATAGCATACATAATGTATTCTTGGTGTAGGTCTACATGTATAATTTTGTATGAAGTGCCAAGGAAATCATCCCACAGATGATGTAGGCAATAAAAGTAACTAAATTGCATTGGGGAATATAATCATAAATATATAGTTAGACATTTAATGATAGAATGACCTGTATACCTGTAACCGAATCGTGGTTTTCTAGGAGGTCGGGGTACACTCAGATGTTATGCCTGCACAAGCTACATCAGTCAATGTAAAACCAGTGTGGAAACCAGTACTGTCGACGTCTTTCGGACCCAGTGTAAATCCAAATGCTTCACAAGAGAAGGCGAAGATGGAGGTGATTTTTTTTAACAAAAGTAGAAATATAATGTATACGGAAATTGTCGTAGTAAATAGCCAATGTAATTTTAAACATACTGATATATATACTATTTGCCAGTGAACACACAACGTTTCAACAATGTTCATATTTACATGTAATAAAACTAGTCGCTCTGTATGAAATTAACTAATATTTTATTTTTTGTTAGCCTTGTTAAATAAGTGAAAAAGTTTAATGTCGCTGTCTGATTTCAATCTATGACAAAATTTCGTCCCCTTAAGATTGAAGATTATTCAACATGCCATTCTACTTGTACAACTCTATTTTCCTATTTTTTCAGCCATCTACAGAGGATGTTTTGACGGTTTTGTTGGAGTCCCGGGCCTTCATGATAACTACCTGGGATGTCGTAATATAACTTGGCCATTCCAGAAGAGCTACAAATGGTGTCTATGTGACACGGAACTATGTAACAAAGAAGAGATGTTCCCAAGAGACAACAGCCGGGAAGACCACCCGAACTCAATCAGACAAAGTGGTTCCAGAGAAAATAAGAAAGCATATCTCTCACTCGAAAGTGCTAGCAAGTCGAATGACGCGCCATTTAAAAATTTTGAAAAATCTGGAAGGGACGACGCATCCGAGGAGCGTTATATGGAAGTGAAAGAAACATTTCACAGCCCAGATGCTATAGTAGACCCGTTCCTTGTGCGATCCCACGAGAGTGGGCACAAGGACTCTAAAGAACAACCGTTTAGATCATTCCGTGAGAGATTTAACTTTAAAAATGTTCCCAGTCAGACTCAGAAGCCCAACGATTACAACTCAGTGACTCTTAAGAGGACGTCGAATAATGTCCCCAGTATCATAGAGCTGCAAGGGAGATCCATGGAGAATCCATATGATACCCTAGATAACTATGTAGACAATGAACAAAATGTAGCGAAAAGTGGTGGAGGATCTGATGCTCAATGGATAGAAGATTCTTATTACCCAATGGAGGGACACGAGGAGAGTACTGCCAAAGAAGCCCCACTGTCTTCAGCAAGTCCATACGAAGCCATCACTGACGCATATCAGGACATAGAAAAGGAAAACTCACTGTCAAATTATATCACAGATGAACTGGGTATGTATCTTATTTAAATATGGTAACTTAACCCTTTAACCGCCGGTGCCGCATATATTCGGGTTTTCATTTTTTTATTAGCACATTTGGTACCACCTTTTAAACATGTTAAAGATAAAATGTGACATCATTCAGCAATATGTGAAAACAGTTTGCCTACATTTTGTCAAATCTGAATAATTTTCACTCACTTAAAGTTGTGGATCGCGTCAGCGAGACACAACTTCAAGTGGGTGGAAATTCAGATTGAATAATTTGGCGGTTAAAGGGTTAATAATTCAATAAATAAAATATTTCGAAGCAATAAGATAAATACTTGTAAATTAGCTGTACCCTTACCCAAGTATTGGTAGTTTTGTGTTTTAAAATGTAATAAAATCACGTTACCCGGCCATGGCAGCTACTTATTATCGTTCCGGAAACATTTTTACTCTGATACGTGAATACATATCCTCATCAAACTGTCATTGTTTTACAGCTAAGAGGATTTCCTGTGCGGAGACGGGATTTTACCAGAATCCAGATGACTGCAGGACGTTTGTGGCTTGCATCCACGATCCCAGTCAGCCATCTCCAGTGATGCATTTGATGCGTTGCCCCGTGAAACTGGTGTGGGACAATGCTGATAAGATCTGTAGAGAGTTCTCCACCACTTGTAATGTTGGGGGACATAACTTTTTCCCGGGTGACACACCAAAACCACCACGTGAGGCTGATATCACCAGACATGTCATACCACCAGCTGCGCCACATGATCGCTCATATGAGCATGATCGTAGTTATGAGACAGAAGATCCCCATGAGCCCACTCCTTATTACCAGCCTGATACCAGCTACAGCTCCAACAAAGCTTATCAGACAGATAACAAATACCAACCTGACAACAAATATCAGACTGATAACAAATATCAGACTGATAATTACCAAACAGATACCTACCAGCCTGATAATAAATACCAGCCTGATAAAAACTACCAGCCTGTTAATAAATATGAGCCTGAAAACAGATACCAACCTGATAGAAAATATCAGAATGCCAACGAATACAAGAATGACAATAACTACATAACTGACAGGACATCCCAGCCTGATAACCGATATCAACTTGATAGCAAATACAACAAACCCAAGCCTGATAATAAATATCAGCCCAGTGGTCAATACCTACCTGATAATCGATATCAACCCAAACACCAATATCCTCCTCCTAGTAACTATGTGGCTGAACCCCATCGTAACGAATATGAGGCCCGACCATTCAAGTCACAGAATTATCGTCCTAGTAATCCCTATCAGCAAGGCGGTCCTTATCAGTCAAACGTGATTCCTCAGCTGTTATCACAAGCTATACAACCATATCACCCAGGGCCATATCAGGCTGCATTAAATCGCTACGAAAGTGAGCAACGGTACAAGGCAAAGGAGGCTTATGAACCAGTAGAACCAAAGGAGCCACATATCCCTTACAAAGCGAAAGACACCTACGAGTCAGACAACAGTTTCCCTGAGGATCATTACGATCCAGATCATGCCTATGATCATGCCAGTATTCAGGATCTCCTGGAAGCTGAAGATGATTACTTCAACCTCCACCTAGAAGAGTACACCGATCCACATGAAGCATACTACAGAAAGGACTCCTAGATCTAATTAAACAATAGAACTGTAGGTATTAAATTTTGGCCAGTCACATCTTGACAAAATAGTCCAGCTGTCTGGTCTTAGTTAAGAAATGGTACAGGAAGCGTACCAGCTATTGTTCCACTATTTCGATGAAATAGATTATTTTAAACAGAATCATAACATATTTAAAGCGGACAAAATATATTCTAAATATACGTTGCAGTTGTGATCCTGCCTCAAATTCCAGCAGGCCTTATACCAATGACGTCCACTAGACGTGTGTTGATGTATTATGCCCTTTGTATAACGGTATATGTATTATTTATTGTGGTCTGTCCACAGCCTATGGGTATTTAATTCAGTTTATGTACTTATCTATTCCACATTATGATAATCAGACAATGTAAAATTATAATCAGATACAACATGTAGTCAATGTTATCTTGGGATTTTTCTTACATGAACTTCCCTGGGAAGTGAACACCTCATAGACTGTACAGATTTATTCATTGTATATGGTACTTGTATAGAGTTATATAGCAAGCAGGAGTGACTTTCAGGCATATGACTAAATTATACCATGCTGAGTGCGCTTGTCAGCAACTTCTGAGTATATAGCCGGTTCTGGGGCCGCAGTGACGTCATCGATTTAGATTAATTTATGCAATATATACCTTTCAGCAATTAGGGGTCCACCATTCAATTTCCAGGGGGGGGGGGCTGGAGGTTTTTTTTAATAAAAAATTTCGGGCGGACGCTGCGTGAAATAAATAATTTACTTCAAGAACTGTTCTATGTAATAAAATGTGAAATTTTCAGTGCGCCGCCGAGGTCGTTTGAAATAAATAATTTGCCCGCGACTAAAACTCCAGCCCCCCCCCCCCCCCTGGATATCAAATGGTGGCCCCCTTAGGACGTATACCGCTTTTGCCCAAGGTGACTCAAAAAGCTAACTTAATTTAAATCGACGAGATGGATAAAACACTTTAGACGTCTCAAATATTATTGATAGTAAAGGAGCCGTTTATAAACCTCCTCAGCTAACACAGCGCATTGAATCAATGCTGGGCCGCCGCTTAAAGATGTTGGCCCAGCACTGGTATATTATATTGTGTTGGTTGGGTCCAGATTTAGTATATAGAGACGGTAGATAAGTTGCTGGGTCCCAAATTTGTGACATGCCTGAGTATCTAAATAAACATTCTTCTAACATGTATTATACACTGGTGTTTGTCTTGTATATTATTATATCATACCGTCGTTATTTGATTAATATCGCCAAAATTGTTATCCTTCTGAGGCGTTTTAAGGATAACAATTTTGGTGTTATTCATCATATAATAAAAGTAGTGAATACTTTTGCAAAACGAGAAGCCGCTTTCCATTAACATTTCGGTTATGCTAGTGGTCAATTTACAAGACCCTTCTATTATTTCTTTTACTTTTACAAAATTAATTTCCAAACTAAAATTAAGTGCGAGGTTATCATTTCGATCTGATTGACAATCGCTTCTAAGACACTGTGTCCAATAGGTTCATCGTATTGATTAGCTGTGTTATGTACTGATGTACTATAATAATCAATCATTTAAACGCCGGTCACATGTGTATTCTTTAAAAAAAATTAGCACACTAGATGCCAGCTTTCAAACATGTTAAATCGTGACATCAATTGGCAAGATTTCAAAATCGTTGACCTCAATTTCGTCAAATCTGCATATTTGTCACCCACTTAAGTTGTTAATCGCATCAGGAGTACACAACTTCAAGCGAGTGAAGACTAAAATTAAATAACTTGGCAGCTAAAGGGTTAATATGATGAATTTCGAACATTAATTAAGCTGGTTCGCAACAAGGAATTACATGATACGTTGTTCAAATTAGAAATTATCAAATACATACGTCTTTTTCGAAAAAATAATTTCACATCTTCACGTTATAAAGAACAACCCATTTAAAATATCTAATAAATCATAATTATACAAATAATTATTATTTATAATCCTCGAAATTAATCAAACTCAAATATTTTATCTGGATGGCCTATTTTCTCCTGTGTTAATACGAAACAATGACACACATCTCTAAATCTGACACCATCGGCTTCGATTTGACACCAGTATAGCTGGTTAAGCGTCTGTGTCGGCAAGGTAAGGAATAATATAACGAGTTGTCCCTCATTCGGAATATCTGAAGGCGATCATAACTTATGAATCACAGCACTATCTATATTTACCACTTTATCTCTGTATTAAACAGTCGTATCATCCATTTTCTGAAGTGGGATAGACGATCCTTCAACAAACATGGTAACCGCGTCTAATCATGAAATATTCTTTTACGCGTTGTTCCTGCCCAGTAAACACGACACGTTGAAACAATGATGTTTTAATGTTGGGCCAGCGTCGCAGACGTTGGGCCAACATTAAAACATCATTGTTTTAACCTGTCGTGTTTGCTGGGTGGGTTCCGGACTTTTTCAAACACAGCAAACACGAGCACTTGATCCAATGCTGTTTTAAAATTGGACCAGCGCCGTAGACGCTGGGCCAATATTGAAACAACATAGGGTCAAGTCGTGTTTGCTGGGTAGCTAGCAATAATATTCAAAGAATACATGCATGACATTATTCAAGGTCGTGTTTTATTGAATTGTATTAACAGATTAAAGTCAACAATTGTCTCTTATAGCAAAATGTATAAACGTCTGCATTATCAGATTTTTGAAATAATTATTATCATTATACTGAACCAGTAAACTGTACAAATATAGCGAGAACAACATTATTGAATGTGCGGCATAAACATAATAAGTGCTGATATGTCTATATTGTGAATATTATTACAATATCAACATACAGCAGTACAAACGTTACTAAGTTGAATATTTCATCTTGGCATTTTACCCACCAAAGATTACACTAGATTGGCCTAAACTATCTATAAAACGTACTGCCACACAACCAGCAAATACAAGAAAGCTGCCCCAACATTAAACAAATGTTATTGCAGGGCCATCCTGGTGTTACCGCATAGCATTGTAATGCGGGAGAACACTGTGACGAAAAAATTTCGGGTTAGAACGCAATGCATAGCTGAACGTTAAAATTTGAACGAATTATGTACATTAATTTCGAGCAAAAATCTGACAGATGTGTCAGAGTCAGCTCCATTTACCGCACTAATAAGAACAAGTTAAAGCGACACAATCAGGCTAAAATCATAAAAAAAATCTGTATTTTTATTTTGGCTTCTTAATATGGCTTTTTATGATTTTAGCCTGATTGTCTCGCTTTAAATAAATTTAAGCTGCTAACATTCATTTCTATTCTCAAAGATGCTGATATCGATAACACGTATTTCATTAGTCGAGATTAGTGATATTCTCGTCTAATCAAATGCGTAAGTTTGAGACAAACAGTTGTGAGAATACAGATCCAGATATATCCAACAATATGTGCCTTAAAGGTGATCTATCACCCCTTATATCCCCTTATATGATATGAATAATTATGTCCTTATATGGGGTGATTGGCTATCATGTGACCCTGAGAGGGTCACCATGGTCACATGATAGTCAATCACCACATATAAGAAAACACTTGTGCCCCATCTTGTGGCAACTTTGATTTATTTGTCACAAATTTATTCATACTATATAAGGGGTGATAGATCACCTTTAATAGCTGTGTTAGTGCTATTCTCCATGCATTTGAAGGTCAGGCCTATTTTGAATAAAACAACTATAGCCCATACAGGTGTCAATATTGCCTTACAAACCCAAAATGCAGTATCTGCTAACTTAGATAAAGAAAACAAATTCCGCATTTTGGCTTTGCAAGGCAGAATAGTCACCACCGTGCAACGAGATGCCGGTTGTTCATTAACCCTTTAACCGCTGGTGCCGTCCATATTCGTTTTTTACATTTTTATTAGCACATTACATATCAGCTTTTATCAGCAAGATTTAAAATTTGTTGACCTCCATTTTGTCAAATCTAAATAATTTTCACTCACTTGAAGTTGTGGATCGCGTCAGCGAGACACAGCTTCAAGTGGGTGAAAATTCCAATTGAATAATTTGGCGGATAAAGGGTTAATTGAAAATCTAATACGTGACATGAACTACTCTGTCGTGCAAAGATAAAAGGCAGTATTTGCTCACTTTACAAGTAAGCGGATACTACCTTTTGACTTTGCAGAACAAATATAATGAACAAAATTAGTTTCACAAGTACTGCGAATGGAAGCACGTCGCATTCAGTATCACCCTTAAAATTTCGAGGCATCACTGGTCATAGTTACCCTTCATAATACATAGGCCTGCGCTATTTCATTGTTTTTTTAACGTTATTAACAACACGATCACTGTTATCATAGTAAATCGGCTTTTTCTAGTATATAACGTCCTATCTCTGCAAACATGGTATCTGACTTGATTAGAGCCGTTTTATTATGCAGTTCAGGTGGAGTGGGGAGTGTCCAATGAAATGCATACACGTCCTCCCTCCAGTTCTTAATGCTATTAGAGTTTAGATGGTGGACGCTTTCGTTATGATATTCTGGGTGCCAAGTTGGATGACATTTATACTTATAACAGATCACCTGTAAATGTGGATCTATCCGCACCAGATCTGGATGTCTCTCTTTGATCTTATACGGCTGACGCAGACCGTTCCACGCCCAGTCACTATCAATAAACCACTTCATCGATTCCTGAAATAAGTGCCAATATTTTGCTCCTTTCTTCCCGATGGCGACGCCGAAATTAATGGTGTCTGGAAATGGATGATTCCAGTATGTCCAATCGTAGGATCCCACAGCGTCGTATCCACGAATAGTATAATCTAATGGTTTAACAAGCACAGTGTCTGTATCCACATAAATGCCCCCGTATTTCACCATGAAGTCTACACGCCACACGTCTGTGACGTGTGACAATACGTGTACGTCTGTTCCGTACACCGTTTTGGGAGTCTCACGATGAATCAACCTGATTCTAGGATTCAACCTAATTTGTTCCCAGTATTTGCCGGTAGGGGGTGCATCGCCATGAATATATACGTGTTCCACTTCTGCAACGTATAATAAACTGAGAACACATAGGTAAAACAAGAAATCCATCTTACCCCCTCCAATCCAAACAATATGAGCGATATTTGGGATTAGTTGATCATACGAGGGCTTCACCACTGCTATCTCAGGAGAGTCATACATAATGCGCCGCACCAATTTGCCAAAATCATCATTTCGCTCCCAAATGTCTTTAGGGTAAAATGTACCAGTGTTTGAAACACAAAGCGGTTTGTTTTTAGAACCGGCGTGTATAAAGTCCTTTACTGTGCCGCACTCTAGTGTTTGGCTTTTCCAGCGTGGGTCCCTGGCAAGCCACTGCAGGCTGTACTGTCCAGGGAGACCTCCCTTACTCATGATAAACCCTGTCTTGGTCTCCTCATTCATGGCATTCACCAAGGTGATGTTTTTAAAATAATGTGGGAATCTGTTGAGAATGGTGTTTTCACTGATGTAGATACCGCCCCTGACTGTGAGTCTGGAGTAGGCGAAGGACAGCCTGGGATTGGCATGGCCCTCACAGGCTGCGGCCTTCTCATCCCCAGACAGAGGCCGAAACCTCAGGAAGGGAAAAGACTCCTTTAGCTCCTTCAGCCACGTGTTGTAGATCCACTTGTCTGACACCGGGTACTGGTCATAGTAGAAGATAATGAGGTCAGGACGCACCTCCTTGATCACACTGAGCACACTCAGGTAGTGTTGGTACTCAAACCACCTCTTACCACACCAGATGTAATACACCGTGTTGGAAGCTAGATTAGGATCCAACAAGGTGCTGTCTGACAGCAGATCCAGGTTGTTTGGAGATTCAAAGTCCTCTTCTAGGTTCACCAGGGGTCTTTTGCGTACCTTGGAGACGCCAGGTGTGACATCTAGCTCTGGTTGGCAGTCGCTGTGGAAGTTGATGACATACACTGTGGCCATGACGTAGACGAGAAGAACAGTAAGGATCACGGTCTTCTTACCAGTGTAGTGAGCCATCACGTAAATCAAAGGACGATCCTTACAGGAGACAGCCAGGGTGGTGGAGGAAAATGAGGATAAGCTTCCTCTAAAACATTCAATAATAACAAACAGTTTTAGCATTAGTGCGGTAAATTGTCTTCTAAGTTACCTTTCGAGTGACAAATAACAATTCGGATTAGTAGGATATTAGCCTAACTAATTTAAAGCATTATGGAAATTAGATGTTCCAGAAAAAAATGTATTTAATATCCCTGTTAACCAAATACATATAGTCCAGATATATTGTCAGTTCCTTCACAAGAAGACCAAAATATTTCTTACCTCTGGATATTATCAAGGAGCTTTATGATGCCGGAAAATCCTTAGAATGTTGTATAAATCATCGACTGCAAATCATCTGTTCAGCCAAGACTGCATGATACTGTAAACAACCTTTAAGAGAAAAAATACATTTCCGTTAAACATAATTAACCCTTAGAGCACTGAGGTATTCAATTTAAATTTTCAGTCACTTGAAGTTGTGTCTCGCTACCGCGACACGCAACTTCAAGTGACTGAAAATTTATGTGATTTGTGAAATTCAAGTCCCAATATATATCAGTGTTTCAAGATTAAAGGCATGTTTTACTTTTAACAACTGGTTATCAGGGGCTATACAGGTGCTAATAAAAACACAGAATGTCTACTGTAGTCGACATCAGTGTTCTACTGGGTTGAGGTTACGTCAATGATGTATTAGCTTCATCAAACCTTTAACCTCCAAATTATTCAATTTGAATTTTTACCCACTTGAAGTTGTGGATCGCGTCAACTTCAAGTGAGTGAAAATTTGACAAAATGGAGGTCAACTGTTTTCAAGTATTGCTGATTTATGTCACATTTTACCTTTAGCATGTTTAAAAGGTCGTACATAATGTGATAATAAAAAATGAAAACCCGAATATATGTGGCAACGCTAAGCATGACCACAGTGGTTTTTAGTCTGATTTATTAGCCGATCAAATTATCCCATAGGAAATGAGCGTTCAAACAAAAAGATTTGCAAATGTTCGGCTTCAAATTGAACAAATATGAGTAATTTTCACCTACTTAAAGCTGTTGTGGGTCGCGGTAGCGAGACACAACATCAAGTGGGTGAAAATTTGAATTATTTAATTTAGCGCTTTAAGAGTTAAATGGCGTAAATAGTATGATGATATTTAACAATAAACAGTTTTACTGGAGACTTCTCGAATCTTCGTCAAACGACTGCTACGCAATCAGACTAGCTTATATATGTATCTATTCATTAATCGGTAAGTCTACATGAGGAGTATCAGACCGATGACAAACTTAATTCAATAGAATACCGCACTGAGAAATCTCCAAAGAAAAGGCAGTAATGTCATAGATGTCATGACAGTGTGGGCCAATGCATCTTATGATCGTCAGTATCTATTATTCAGGTCACTGGATATCAATGACATTCCGCCATATCACGTCTCCCATTGTGAAATGCCAGTCCATATGACATAGACAGATCGGTGCTATATCATGTACGTTATATAAATGAGGTGTGTTGACTACCTTATCTTACAATACATTCAAGGTGTGCAACCACATTTTTATTTGTTGTGTACTATGATATTATTATTAAAAATAAAAATTGTCATTGAGAAAAATATCTAGATTTAGAAGGATTATTGGTGATTACTATTAAGATTAGCATGATTACAGTCATATCTTTTGTCGTGAAATTTAACCGATTACCATTTTATTATTGATTGTGATTACGATGACATTCTAATGTTGCAATTACCATCACTTTAGTCATATTTCTTGATGATTATGATGATTAATGTCAATATTACAAGTCAGTAAGAATATTCAATGATGTTGTCATATTTTCTCTAGCCTACTACACATATCTCGACTCATGATGCGAGTATTTACATGAATAAAAGCAAATATTCATCAAAGTGAATTCAAAATATACATTTATACATCTGATGTGATATAATACCAAACTGGATGCAGAATATTTGTTTGGAGGCCTGTCATTGCTTCAGAAAAAATGATCAGGTGAAGCAGGGTTGGCAATATTACCCGGCCCGGGTTTTCCCACCCCGGGAAAAACCCGGGCTGGGCAATAATGCTTCTTAGCCAAAGTGGGCAATAATGGTCAATAATGGGCAATAATATTTCTTTTTTATTAAAAAATACTAGAATATCACAAAGTAAACATAATATTGTCAAAGCACGCAATAATAGGCAATATTATTAGCCAATTGTAAAAGAAAATATATTTTTTAGCCAATGTGGGCAATAATGGGCAATAATAAAAAATTTAAAAATACTAGAATATCACAAAGTGAAAAGTAAAAATAAAATTGTCAAAGCACGCAATCAGAGGCAATAACATTAGCCAATTGTAAAAGAAAAGTGATAAACGAAAAATAAATGTCGAAGTGTTAATTTATAATTTTGCAGTCCCTTAGGTACTGAGTGTGTGCCATGCACGACTGCTCATACCATGAAACCATTTGTGTTATAAATGTGCAATTTGCTAGTTTTAGTGCTAAATTTAAATAACTAGTATCGATCTACATTGCCTTTCAGTGAAATGTACAAATCAATCGTTAAAAACGTAATTAGAGATATTATTTTACTTGTTATAAGCATTGGAGGGCTAGTCGAATGTACTAAATGTGTTCTTCATAGATAATCGCAATAGGTTAATATCATTAACCTAGGTTTTAATCTACGCTACTGACGGGTCGGGGATTCCCAAGCTAAGGTCACGTAGTGCAGGAATCCCCCTGTCCTGATAATACCGTGTACACGGTATGGTAGCCTGGGACGTCTGGTATAGGGATCTCATTTCCCAGATGCCTATTATTTATGTTGCTATCCCGGGGGTGACCGGGATCTGTAACTATATGCAGGGTGGATATAGCAACCGTTTTGGCGGGAACCTCTTACTTTATCAGAGCACTGCACGCTGGGACAGCGTCTTGTAGTCCGTGAGCAGTGAGCATGGCGGCCCTGATCGCGGCACGCCATGTGTTGGGCTACTGGATTCCAGCTCTTTTTGAATATTTGATCACAATTATTATTTAATATGACAATCCTGGACTGCCCCCGTGGGGGAGAGAATCTGGCGGTGGGCACAGGTATCCCTATGGATGCTATGTCTGCCAACGTTACACAAGCGGCCCTACAGGACCTGTGTCAGGGCCTGACAAGCGATGGACTGCCTGCTTCTCTCCTCATGCGTCATCTCTGTGCTAAACAGCAGTGTTTCAGGCCAGAGGTACGCACACAGCTCAACAGTTACTGGACGGGGGTAGGACCGGAGGTACATCTAGCGGTACCAGGTCGGAACGAATACCTGGATATTGTAGACAATTTGGAGGATAGACGGAAGAGAGTGATAGACGTAATAAGGATAGACGATGACAACAAAATGACTGCAGATATTGTAATACCCCTAGAAAAGGTAACGCCTTTGCAGTGGACAGGAGCCAGTTTAAAAATAATGGCGAGATTGATACAGAGCAACAAGCTCAATGTACATGGTGTACTTTAGTATCAAGCGTACATGGCTATGCTGACAAGCTTGGCTGAATCTTACACCTGGGTCAGCATCCTACAGTTTGACCGGCAATACAGGAGCCTGCAAGCGGTTTTCGAATTCTCGGGGGGGACAGATGTACCTTGTCTGATGCTGGGTACGTTATGTAGACAGCATGTTATGTAGAGAGCAGCGAAAGCTGCGCAAGAAACGTACCAGCCACGATAGGAGGAAAGTCTCGAGGAAAGTCTCGAGCTGCAAAGAGACATTGGGTCAGCAGCCACCTCGGAATAACGACAAAGAGACATTGTGCAAACAGGCCCCGAGCAAAAACGGAGAAGAGACATTGGGCCAAGAGTCCCCGCACAATTATGACAATAACGCCATTAAGGAATTGGGCCAGCAGGCCTCGCTCGATATTGAAAAAGAGACATTGGGCCGACGAGCCCCGCACATTAACGGTAAAAAGACATTGGACCAGCAAGCCCCGCGCAGTAACAGCAATACGGGATTGGGCCAGCTGGCCCCGCGCCATATAAGCAACAAGGAATTGGGCCAACAAGGCTCGCGCGATAACGACAAAGTGACATTGGGCCAGCCGGCCCTGCGCAATAGCAACAGTGATAAGCTGGGTCAGCAGACCCTGCGCAGCTCACTGTATAGGATTCAGGCAATGACCCCGTAATACTCTCTGGTAAGCCAGTTTTGCCAAAAGGCTGTTTAAACTATGAAAAATGGAAAAAATATCTTGTGAATGACCCTGACGCGGATTTTATTTTAGAGGGTATAAGAGAAGGTTTTAAAATAACTAATAAGCATAATCATTCAAATTATCGCCAGGTGGAATCAGATAATTATCATTCTGCTACTTGTGACGAAAATATTGAAAGTGTGGAGAATCAAATTGAAGTTGAATTGAGTGAACAACGATATATAATTTGTGAAAATAAACCCACTATTATCAGCGCATTGGGCGCAATTAAGAAATCAGATGGTTCTGTGCGTCTTATTCATGACTGCAGTCGCCCATCTGGTGAGGCTTTGAATGATTATGCAGAGTTAGAAAGAAAATTCAAGTATCAAAGTGTTGATGATGCCGTAAAGTTATTACAACCGGGTTATTTTATGGCAAAGGCTGATTTAAAGTCAGCTTACAGATATGTTCAAATTCATCCATCTCAATATGAGCTAACAGGTCTCAAGTGGGCATTTGGGACAAGTAAATCATCCACGTATATGTATGATACACGTTTAATTTTTGGTGCTAGACTAAGTCCCTTTATTTTTCATAGATGTTCACAAGCTGTTCGGCGTATAATGGCAAGTATGGGTTTTAATGTAGTTGTATATCTCGATGATTTTTTGATTGTCGAGTCAACACGAGAGAGGTGTAAAGAAGGTCTAGACACGCTCGTCAAATTACTAAGAGAACTTGGCTTTGGGATTTCATGGAAAAAAGTAGAAGACCCTTGTCAAAAGTTAATTTTCTTAGGAATATGCATAAATTCCATAGATATGTCACTGTCTCTGCCTGAAGATAAACTTAAAGAGCTTCAAACCTTATTATTGTCATTCTCCAACAGGAGGCGCGGCTCATGCAGACAATTGCAGAGTCTAGCTGGTAAGCTAAATTGGGCGTGTCAAGTAGTTAACGGAGGTAGAAGTTACCTCAGAAGAATTTTAGACACAATAGCTCATCTACGCAAGCCACATCACAAAGCACGATTATCTGCAGATTTTCATGCCGATCTATAATGGTGGGTCAATTTTCTGAAAATATTCAACGGCAAAGCGCTCATGCTAAGTAAAGCTCCCATATGTGACGTAGAAAGTGATGCTTGCAACACTGGTTGCGGTTTCACTTTTAATAATGATTGGGGTTATATACAATGGGCTATAGATTGCCCAGAGCTCACAACTTTACACATTAATTACAAGGAAACGTTAGCTGCTATTTTCGCAGCAATTAGGTGGGCCCCTCATTGGGCCAACCAGCGTGTATGCTTTCATGTAGATAATCAAACGGCAAGGGCCATACTCAATAAGGGAACGTGTAGAAACAAAACAGTCATGATGTATCTCCGACAACTGTTCTGGCTATCAGCCATATATAATTTTAAAATACAAGCTATATATCTACCTGGCAAGTTGAATGTCTGGGCTGATGCAGTATCGCGCCTCACCCAGAAGGGCTGTTGTATGTGGGTGTTATCTGTGGTTGCACAAGAAGCAGGGGTCCTACCACGGGAGGCTATACCCCAACTAATTTACCATTTATATATGCCAACCCTAGGGTCACTATATAATCATGATAATTATCTACAATAGTAAATAACATATATTATTTATACTGGACCTAGAAATTGCTTCAAACGGAACAAGTAAAGTAGTAACATTGATGTATTAATAAAGATGCTTCCCTAATACAGCGGTACGTGCGATAGTAAAAAGTAATGTCGGTATATTTCTAGTGGGATCAAAGATTGACGGTGACATTATAATAATAGTGGATACTCATGGTAACCATGGTAACAAGGTATATTTGTTTTCAACTTGACTCCAAACAGGGAAAATATCTACAAAAATATGACCGGCAAGACGGAGAAAATACAGATTGTCACAATGTAATATTAGCCGAGATGAAAGAACGAGCTTAAAACACAAGTCTTCAGATGATCTTAGAACACGGCCCCAGACCACAGAACTATTTTATTCTATGTTTGAAGCTATATAAAAATATTTTGAAGTGATTTCGGTGATAATTTCAATAAGTATGAACAAGCGAGTGACAAAGCTGTTAGATTATATATAAACCCACACAATTAATATAATTATTATCACCTGGCTGTAATCGTTATTTGTTATTTAATAGCAGTAAATCAGTTAATGTTTAATATTACCCTGGGGTCCTAAGCTGATCAATAGAGAATGATAAAATAAAAATGTGTTGATATATATACTGCCGGTCGACCACACTAACTTTATCCCCCTTGCCTTTTCACAAGTTCTCGCTTCATGAATTTCAATGGGCTTCCAGATTTACCAAGTCGTTTGTCGCTCTTATAAAAGGAAACCTTGGAACTACGCATCAAAAAATCCTTCACTAATACTTTTCTGCAAAGCCGAAAAGCAGTAACAATTTATTGCTCAAGTAAACATTTGCCACCTTTTGGCTCCGCACGACAGTATTATACCAGATATCCATTCTGAAATGTACTTCAATTACATCATGTCGTATACATCTATTTGTATTTACGATCTACCACGCTCTTGTAAATTTAGTTGAACTTTATTATGATCATAAAAGATAAAGAGTGTTAGATGTGTCCATCCTAAAACCTGTATACTTAGTAACTAGGTAACGTAGAAGATTATAGCTCATAAACTTAATTCATGTACATAGCACAACCCCTGGTATCTTAAAGCTATATCCCACTCTATGTAGCGTCTGGTTTTAGTTGTACCCCAGTGGCCTCGTATCTCCAATCAGTCTGGTGCTTTCTGGATACAGATGTGTCCCGCTGTTCGTACACGTGGACTACTCCTTCAACATAATCACCTCTTCTCTATTTGATTCGTGCTCGAACTCATTAGACGTAAGAGGAAAACCCGGCATATTGGGAATGTGATTGTATAAAGTCATATTTTGCTTTAGGGAATACATAATGTTAGAATGAGTAGCGGACACAAGATATTGAGAGTTCAAATTACGACATGTACAGAAGGAACAGTAAAGGACTTGCTAGCCAAATATGCTGAAGATTGTTAGATATAACCATCTCAACCAATTAGATGCTTGATATATAGATCAAATTATTCTATGATACTAAAAATTGACCATAATGATCATGATAATAATACCATTCCTGTTCAGGGACCGAGAACTTGAGAGCATTTCATGCAATGTATATCTCGTGAGCGAGTGTCGTATAGCAGTGTACAGCTGATATAATTGTAATGGATGGCATGGTTGTTTAACTTCACAACAATACCAAAGCACCGTGAAACCCACCAATCGGCACATAAACAGGCTAAACTGCATTTAGATGCGCCAAAACGGTTATACTCTTTAAGTAGGATTAAACACACATTTACCTGTTCAAAGCAAATATCTTAAATCAGACCCACAGTATAAGTATAATATTTGTAAGTAATGTAATATTTAATATGACGTAGAGTATGATAAAGAGTGCTGTAATATTTAATATCATGTGAAATATAATAACTAATATTTAATATGATGTAGAGTATGATAATGCACGATTGATGTAATATTTAATGTGATGTGGAGCATGATAATGTATGATGTAATATTTAATGTGATGTGGAGCATGATAATGTATGATGTAATATTTAATATTATGTGGAGTATGACAATGATTTATGTAATATTTAATATGATGTGGAGTATGATAATGATTTATGTAATATTTATTATGACTTGAAGTATGATAATGATTTATGTGATATTTATGAAGATGTAGAGTATAATAATGATTGATGTAATATATATTATAATGTAGAGTATGATAATGATTGATGTAATATTTAATATTATGTGGAGTATGATAATGATTGATGTAATATTCAATATGATGTGGAGTATGATAATGATTGATGTAATATTCAATATGATGTGGAGTATGATAATGATTGATGTAATATTCAATATGATGTGGAGTATGATAATGATTGCCGTCCTGTGGTTGCTGTAGACACTGGTCTAGAAGAAACATGCGTTGGGTCAGTGTTGGAGTAGTGTCGTACACGATTGATCGGCATTGAACCAGCAATGGGCTGCGACGCTGGCCCACCATTGAGCCGGAATTTGGTAAGTAGGCCTACATCCTCTATACGAGGTACATCGTAGGCACGTAGATAGATAGATATACTTTTATTTATGTCTCACTCTGTATACAGTTCATATAAAGTTATACAAACAGACAGGTCACTCATTATATAGAGTTGCGAGAGACAATTGTGCGTGCCTCGCTTGTACACTTAAAAAAACAATAGCAATTTTAAAACAGTATTTAACAGATTGACTAAAATAATTAATTAAATTAATGATAATTGACTACATGAACTTATGAATGAATGTTGCCAGCACCGGCGATGGTGGTGGAAGTAATACATGATATATTTCAACTTGTCTCCTTCCCAGCAGACATTGAATCAATGTTGGTTTACCTTTGTTCCAGGATCAACAACGCTAGTCCAACGTTAAACCAACATTGATTTAACGTCTTGTGCTGCTGGGTTGGCTCTTTTTTAATTATATCCTGGACATTTAGGTTTCTGGCCCATGAGGAAGACCAATATGTACATCACTGTTATGTTAATAATAAGCCGTTTTTTTGTCCATAGCACTCAAACAGACTAATGCCGGGCCTCTGAGTTCGGGAACTCCTGTTCTAGTTCTTAATTTGAAAGCGTCGTGTTAGCTTTACTTATAATCCGTTCCGAGATGACATTTTCACTTTAAGCGTGATAACATATTAGATATAGATAGCGCAGCAGACAAAGGGTAACACGCGAGAGAGTGCAGAATTTCTATCACTCACTTCAGTAGGGTGACAAAGGGAGTGTCTAAGCAAGGAGGGTATTATAACCTCCTTGGTCAGAGCAATCACAACGCCTTGAAACAAAGTACTTTAATGTGAAAACAACATCTATGACACTGGCCCATCAATAAACCAACCGTAGATCAACTCTAATCTGTTTGTCAATAGATTACATACCCGGCAAACACTAGGCGTTAACTCAATGTTGCTTTAATGTTGGACCACCGTCTCTGACGTCGGACCAACATTAAAACAACATTGGGTTATTCTCATGGGCTGTATAACTATGGCATACATCATCAGGTCATTTGACGACGCTCACATGGGCGAATTTATCATAACCCTGATACCCTGATCAGATAACTAAAACATGCAATTAGAAAGATCACAAATCACAAAGGGGACATGATAGCTATTACAAACACTTCCTCTCTTAATATTAACCACAGAATGCTAATTTGTCATGTTGAAATAAGGTACCCAACAAGCAAGACATTTACTCAATGTTGTGTGGACGTTGGGCCAGCGCCAGCTAACATCAAAATAACATTGCCACAACGTCTCGTGTTTGCTGGGTACCACAAGTCACCATCAGAAAGTAGTTCAAGCCATCTAAAGGGCTGAAAACTGAAATTCCAACTTTGTATAATATGAGTATAGCTTGTATCAGTTCAACCAAAACTATATTATTGTTATATTAACGGCAGCGCAGGTGATAATGTAAAATGACCGTTTTCCAACACCTAACCTAGTGTCACGGAACGACATATTAAAATAGACATGACTGTTGAAAACGGTGCCATAGATAAATACAAATGACAGTTCCCTTACCTTTTGTCGGTCTCGCCAAGAGTATATATACAATGTAAATAATCTTACCTCTGTCACGAGAAATATTGACAGCGTGTAACAGTAGTGCAGTCATTCTAGGTATGCGTGTCGTGCATGAGTGTGCAGGTTCTGTCGACATGGTGGGCAGTGAGCCGTGACTGGCCGACTGTACACCTCGCAACGAATCCAGTTGGGTGAGTTTTCTCTCCCTCTGTTTAAATAAAGAATACATCACTATCATACACGAGACATTGACCCAATGTTGTCTTAATGTTGAGCCACCCGTGGCCCAACATTAAGACACCATTGGTTCTTGCAGTTGCTAGGTTGACTGTCTAGACATTTTCCAGATCTCACGTTTAACAATAAATAACTCTGGGTTTTTGCAGGTGACAGTATATTATATGATTTGGGAGCAAATGCGAAACTCCGTTGTGCTACGTATATTCGCTCATATATCGTAATTATTCCCATTGGATATGAAAGGGTGTATCTACCACATACCAAAGTGAACGATACACCCTTCCATATCCAAGGGGACGATATGCGCTAGGTTACAATTATGCTGTACTCGATGTTTCACTTTGTGCACTAATAAATAATAAAATAAGTGAATGAATGAATGAATGAATGAATGAATGAATGAATGAATGAACATGATGAATGAATGAATGAATGAATGAATGAATGAATGAATGAATGAATGAATGAATGAATGAATGAATGAATGAATGAATGAATGAATGAATGAATGAATGGGGCTTTGTGTACAGTGTAACGGGCTAAACTGGACCATGAGAACCTCCTGAGGGTGATGAGATTGATCGGATAACACCAAGTCACACAATTCTAAATCCGAACCATATCGGTCAAAGATCGAGTATGTTACCTCTCCGTCTCGGTCACGGAGGTTACCATCAGGCTGAATTTGATGTTCAACTCTGTGAGAAATGAAAATGAACATTAAAAATACACTACAATAATAATTATCGGAGCCAGAATACATGACGTGATCTGAGCTTGCTGGGGAAAATGTATGCATTTATTGATTACACCCCCATTAACAGCGGCGGATCCAGGATTTGAAAAAGAAGGTGGCGCAGGGATTCGGGGCTCGCCCCCGAGATTTTGTTGGCCAATTTAGGGGACTTTTTAAAGAATTTGGCACAAAAAGGAGTGGGCGTGCACCCTCTGCGCTCCCCCCTCTGGATCCGCGCCTGATCAATCAGTCAGCATTTCAGCATGCCAATTCCCGTGCTTTTACTTTTATGCCACTGATAACATTCCAATGAAAACAAATTAAATTGACAACTATTTCAGACATTTTAAAGTCATGGAATTTGACATTCAAAATTAAACAAAAATTGCGACCGGTCGATGTTGTAACCAGATTTATTGCTATTCAGTTTTTTATGAAGCTATGGGGTGTGTTCATATCAATGGGATCATATTACGAAATGTGGTGCTTAAATTAATGTGTCGCGGAGTACAAATCATTCAGGGCGAGATGCAATTCTATATTCTCACTGGTCCTTGATAACGGTGCCTTGAATGTTCATGGTATACCATGTTGCATGAATTAAAACATCATAATCAAGTAGTTGGTAATTTCCGTCTTTTAGGCTGATTGATCATCATGAATTCTATAAAAGTATATTAACCCTTACAACGCTGAATTATTTCTGTATAAATCATGGAGAACAAAGGGTTTAGATCAATTTGAATCATCATAAACGTTTTAGTCAGCTCTTTCCGGCTCATTTGAATACCTATGTTATAGGTCTGCGGCCATTATAAATATCTTAATTTTTTCAGTGCGGGGACCTTCTTATATCTGACATCTGACATCTGTAGACGTCAGATTCTGCCGTATAAAGACGCCCCCCCCCCCCGCGCGGAAAGGGTTAATTCAACTGTTGATAATAAAATCATGTTGATAACAATTACATGTAGTTCGGCTTCTAAACATGATTGTTTTATAAATTTATAAAATGATAATGCGGACTGCTATATCTGATTATTTATTCTAATTGATTTCATAAACGATAGTTAATGTCATAAGCTATTATCTAGCATGAAAATAATGTTGTATAACCTCAAATAACTTGTTTATGAAATTGATTAACCATTTAAATGCTAGTGGGTGGATAAGTGTCCAGCATGATTTCATGCAATGATTGCTAATTTGCATAATTCTTACGCTAATTAGTGATAATTAAGTTTCCAAAATGCGACTAAATTACAATAGTTCACAGTGAATACCGTAGTATAGTTGACCTTATTCAATTGTAATTTTTACCCACCTGAAGTTGTGGCTCGCTTACGCGACCCACACCCTCAAGTCAGTAAAAATTATTTGGATTTGACAAAATGGAGGTCAACTTTTTCAATTCCTACTGATTTATTGTCATATTTTATTTTCAACATGTTTAAAATGTGGTACTTAATGTGGTGAAAAAAAATGAGAAACCGAATATATTCGGGACCGTTACATTCTCATCAGTTTTTTTTTACATTATGATAAGGCTTATAAAAATAAGCTCGTTAAGGGATACAAGTTTGCATAGTTTATACTAATTGTGACCAGCCATGCAGAAGGCTACCTCCAAGCTACATTGTTACATATTATTTATGATGTCTTTTTTTTTTGAGTGGTAACATAACAACAATAATAAAGACTAATATCGCATAAAAATAAAAACAATACACATTTCAAAAAAATGTTTAAAAACGCTCCGAGGGATGACATCAATTTTGGTTTTCAACTTTGTGGTGAAGTTGTGTATACCGCAAATCGTGATTTAATTTTGTTTAAAATTTCGCTTCTCTTGTCCATGGAATACTTCTTGGACGTTCGGTACTCGGTTAAAACGTGAGACCGGCAATGCAAAAAGATGCCAACGGTCTGCATTCAGGTAAGTGTGAATACTGTATTTTCATTATTGAAAATCATTGCTTCCGGAATTGGAATATTCGATCAGAGCAAAATAACCTTTACATTTGTTTGTGGTTTACAGGTCGTCTTCTAGCTGCACCGCGCTCTCCGACGCTTTATTTGACAATGACCACTTTCCTGACAACAATGACACAGCAATGCCGATCTTGAAGACGACATCACTCATACTAGAGCGACTCAGGGGGAGTTTTCTGTGGGAGAAATACTGTGTGAATATCATGACAGAAGCCTACTGGTCCTCTATGGATTCACGTTTTCTTGCCAGGAGCATGTTGTTGCGATTATAATAATTTTTCTGGCTGCGAGATCGAATTTTATTTGTTAAATGCCCTAAGCCAGAAAAAAAATTGTGTTTTCTGGGACGGGTTCAACCCTTTCAAGCCTGAATCTACCATTGTCATCTTCATCCACTACAAGCCGCGAATTGCTGTCGCAATTTTCAACTTGTAGTATATGAAGATGATTTAAAGTGGGTGAAACATAAGAAAATTGCCATGTATTGGTAAAAGTTCCATGCCTATTTTCCTTCTAAAACCCTTCAGTTTAGCAAAATAAAGTCTGTTTTCAGGTATATAAAATAGTGCTTCGATGCATCATTGGGGCTTAAAGAGTTGAGCACCTCATTAGTCATGGTCAAACAAGAGTTTATTTATGGCACGATAAGCATGCTAGAGAAAAATATATCGATATCACCTCTTTACATGCTGAGTGCGGCCTCGGTGAATTTGAATTGAAAACACATCCCATAAATGGAATTAATGAAGCTGATATTACTTTCAAATGCAAACAAGCCATCAAGGAAATGTGTCTGGCGAAAGGAAGACGGGCTACATTTATAAAAGACTATGCCGGCCAAAGATTATCCATGTAGAGTGCACTTCACTATGCCTCTTTGAGTTTATTGTGAAAATAATATGTTATATGGTGCCAATAAAGATGATCATTTGTTTGATGTAGCATCATAGCAAACACAACAGCTCCCCTATACTAGTCTTCTGGGATGGGAAATAGAAAACAGAAGTAGATTTGTGATACGTATAAAGAAGTTAAGTACATCATCTTATCTGGAATAGCTGTTACCTTCGTCTGCAAGTAATCCATACTTAGTTGTGGCAGAGTCGTGACAGCTGGTTTAGATGGTATGGCTAAAAAATTACCCTCCACCAAGACTGAATGACTGTCTTGGTAAAAGTCCAACTTGCGTTAGGTGCTTTGAAAAAAACTTTGTGAAGCTCTGGACTGAAAATGTATCAAGTCATTTAGATATACCGAGAAAAATATAGAGCTCACTGAAATAAAATGATATGGAACACCAACTGAAGATGATGAAATGTACAAGAGAGAAAGAGAAGACAATGAACTTATATAATAATGCTCATTTTGAGTTGTCCAATAGATAAATTTCCCACACTGATCATATATGTACGTTTTTTTTTTATACATTCATATTTATAATTTTTTGATGTAAAAAAATGTTTACGCAAGAAAACAACCATAGATATGGGTCTTAACCAATTGACAATCAAATACAAAAAGCACCTCCACTTTAGTATTGAAAAATAAGAAACAACGTTCATTCAATTTAATATTCATGACTGGCGTCACTTTTATTCAGCCTGGACGGAACATAATAATATGTACACTTCATTTCACGTAAGCATTCCATATATGTATATTTAATGGTAACATTATAAAGCCTCGGAGCCTAAAGTGTCCTATCTGCCACTCGAATGAGTGGCAGATAGGCCACTTTAGCTCCGAGGGGACGACTTATCCATTCTGTTCAGTCTCATATACTGAAAAGAGTGCACCCCAACACATTGAGACAGTAACATGTTGACGAAGATACACTTACGCCGCCTCCTCAGTTAAATCATATGAACACTGTCTCGTAAACTACTGATGATGCCAGTATTTAGTGTACACGTCAAATAAAAAATTAATGCGGATCAGTCTTGTCCTAATACATGGATAACTGTGTAGATTGTCGGGGACCTTATGTCCATATTGCACCAAAGTCCAACACAGTGTCAGTAGTAAGCCTATTTTTTATAATCCATAAACATGATAATAACATAAATTTAATGGATTAGTTTATTAAAACACCAAGTTTTAATCAACATTTTTTTTCCAAATAACACTCTTTCATCCTAATTTTAGCGATCCATACAGAAAATATGGTAGCTATTCTTAGAAGATAAACATAATAAAATTAGATAAGTGTATGATTGTTTTGATAATCTTATGAAAATAATAGGTCAGCTATAAATATCCTGATGTAGGGCTTATTTAAAAACCAAAAATGATCATAATCAGGATGTTTATTTTATCGCTACAGACCAGCCTAATTATACAATTGAAAACAAATATAATTTGTTTCTTCTTTTTGTTGATGGTTTTGATAATTATACAAATTACGATAATTTTAAGTGCATAGCTTCAAAATGAGACAATGATATGCAACGTACATTTGAATCGCAACACACCATACAGTTATATCTATTCATTTTTAATGCCCTGGTGTGTCCGACATTCAACATGTACTAGTCTGACGATATCAATGATATGTACACCATGATACAAAAATAGCAAGATACTCATTTCATGTGATATATTATATATTTTCCTCTAAGCTAGACAGTCATCTTCCTTTCGCGCAACGAGTGTCTGGTGTGACGGGTTAGCTCCAAGGGGCGATAATGCAGATTATTACATGTAAATAAAAAACTATTGCGTTATTCTACATTGATATTTCTCTTCAACGTATCTACAAATTGACTCATACATACTCATACAACCGTGTCATTGTATTTAGACTCTGAGGATTTTATCGCCGTAACATTCGCATTGCAAGTTTAAAATCACGTAACTCGTGAAAACAACGAGACGTTGAAACAATGACGGTTTATACCCAGCAAACACAAAACATTTGTATAACATTTGCACAACGTCGGACCAACGTCTTTGACGTTGGTCCAACATTGTACAAAAGTTATACAAATGTTTTGCGTTTACTGTGTATTGCCGAGCATCATTTGTTTTTGCTGGACCAGCATTAAACCAGCATTGGGTTAACATCTCGTCTTTGCCTGACGGTTATCGGATAGTTTGCATTAGCCTGCACCAGGAGGGTTATGTTTTTGGTCGAGTATTTTTTTGTTAGTCCGTGAGCAGGATTACTTAACCCTTTGAACCCTCTCGATGCATCAAAGCACCATTTTGCGTCTCCAAAGAAGGAATGCATTTGCTACACCTCTAGGGGTTTTAAAACGGGAATTTTCATGGAACTGTTTGAACAAAACCGATACTTTTTTTTAGTTTGCCACTCACTTGCAGTCATCTTCATCCACTACAACTCGAGAATTGCGTTAGCAAATCGCGGCCTGTAGTGAATGAAGCTGACAATGTTAAATGCAGGCTTGGAAGGGTTAAAAAATAATTCACGGATTTGCATGAAATTTTTACCCGAGGTGTGTCTCAGGCCGAGAACCAAACCGTTAAATTTTGGGGATGATCCTGACTACGAAATTGATCCAGGATCCAAATTACGATCCGGGTCGCGCGGACATACATTATTTTTTTACCAGAGGTGTCTATCGGGCCAAGGAACGATCCATTATTTTTGGCGTCTCAGACTGACTGTCTAGTTATGGATGAACGCTTAAACATTATAAAATGTAAATGTTCACCCACTTAAAGTTGTGTCTCGCTATCGCGATCCACAACTTCAAGTGGGTGAAAATTGGTGATATGTGCTTAATATGAGACCAAACATTTGCATATATTGATGTTTAAACCAATAACTGTGACTTAACCTGGTAATAAAACAGACCAAAAAACGACTTTATTCTTACTTTAGCGCTTCAAGTGTTAAATTTAGAATATCCTGTCAAAAACGCAGTTTGGGGAACATGTCAAAGACAATTAACCCTTGAAGCGCTGAAATAATATTGTAAAAATCCTGGAGGCCAAAGGGCTTATTACAATTTGAAATCGTCATAAATGTCTTAGTCAGCTCTTTCCGATTAATTTGAATACCTATGTTATGGGTCATTAGAAATATGTTTACTCTTACAGCGCGGGGATCGACTTTAGACGTCAGATTCTGACGTCTACAGACGTCAGATTCTGTCGACTAAAGACGATCCCCGCACTGCAAGGGTTAATACCGTCTACCTTACTCAATACAGTCATCTTAATATTTCACGATGGATACATGGAGATGTGAGCGATCGTTAAATAATACGATTATGCAAACGTAGCTTAATAACACTTTTTGGACGTAGAAATTCAGGTAAAAGTGGGCGTAAACCTAATTTGGATAGGAGCCTTCAACATAATGAAATAAATGCACTGCTTGGAATTTCAGTTACCTTGATAGTCAATGTAAACATTTAACATATTTACCTATAAGTGACAAAACAATGCGAAATATTTTTGGCGCGAACTGAACTCGCAAAACTAACACTCTCTCCTACATGTAGTAAGCCACTTGATGACATCCACTCACCGTGTTTCTTTTTTAATGAGGACTGAGTGAGTTTGAGGTTATATTAGTTTATTATGATAATGGTATAAAGCTGTTTTACCAGGTCACCATGAGCCAACAAACACAATGCTGGGAAACATTAACCATTCAACCGCTTAATTAAATAAGTTTTAAGTTTTCTTGAAGTTGTGGGTCGCGACCGCGACCCACAACTTCAAGTGGGAGAACATATTGATGTTTAAACACTCATTTCATTTCCAGTAACAGTGATTGACTTGGATAATAAAATGGATTAAAAACGATTTAGCAGTGTGAGGGTTGAAACAACAGTTGGACAATACATCATGTTTTCTGGATAGCGGGACATTTGAATCAGGGAGGTGTTCCCCAGTTCACACAGCCCTGGTTGAATGTATAATATGTATTACGATATCCGTTGTTTATGATAATACGAGGGACAGGAGCAGCGATAACCTCAGCTAGGGATATGCATGTAGAGCTATCTCTTTTGAGGTTGTATGTCAAAGTGAAAACAGGGGATACCTGTGTGACACAGAGAAAGCCACATACCGAAGTAATGTGGCCAATGTTCACCAGGGGGGCACCCCGCACGTGGAACCAACTTCTTATCTACTGAGTCAATTCGTTATTGTTGTATTGGTTCAAGCGACAGCAATATTACAAGTGTCTCCACCATCTTGTTAGAAAACTATGTGTTGAAACTGGCTGAAATAAGATGATATGATATGGGATAAATGGTCGGGCCCATATGTAGAACACTGATTGTAATCAATCAAAAGATAACGTCTGCGATCACGTGGAAAATTCAGCTAATCCGCAGCCGCCATTCAGTTGTTCTGGCATAACAGGTAGACTCAGATACATGGGCTGGAAGTCGTAGATTGAGTGTTGCTTTGGCGGCTCTAGCTGTTGACCTTAAAGAGGTGCGTATGTAAGAAAACATTGATACATTCGTTGATATTGTCGACCGTTCTATGGCTAGTTAGCCACAGTACAATGTGGCTGCTTTGAACTTGTATAAAAAGTGGTTTATAGGATTTTTGATTCACAATAAAAAACACACAGACTGCATACCTCAGGAGCAGCTCCAGCCGTCGTTGAGGTGGAGCATTGTGTGGTGTGGACAACCAATCAAACACGGTGGGCCAACATTGAACCAACCTTGGGTGAACGTCTCGTGTTTGCTGAGAAGATCCATGCTTGTGCAAACATGCTAAGTTGAGATACGAGCTTCTGTTAGTGTGAGCGACATATTTCGCTCTTCCTGACAGTGAAGGTCAAAAAAACAAAATGGACTTCAAACAGAATAGTTCCATGATATAATGCAGCAACTTCCCATCATATTTGACAAACGCTTGTGGATGGTGCTACTCTTATCCTTTTACATACAGGTCTATTCTAGCATTGCAACTGAATATATCCAGTTTAACTGTCTGAGAATATCTGCAGCATCTCAATACGTTTACACCAGACTTCACAGAGGACGACCATGCTGCAACCGTCTGTTGGAGACAATGTCAGAGAAAACCCTTCATAATATTGCAACACATTCACATGCATGGCTAATGTCTCAGAAGGTCCATCCTAGCATGGTAAATTGCACTGCAAGGTCAAAATGCTGTGAAGTAACCTATTACTGACTTTTGACATTGCATGGCAGGATATGTCTCCAAATGACCCTAAGGACGTCTCGTTCTGCATTAATGGTTTTAGGAAGATTCATCACATCATGGAATATGTCATCATCAGACTTTAGATGGACCATGACATCTGTACCGTTATCCAGACATTGACTAAGAAGGTTCATGTTATTATCAGACTTTAGATACGACCATGGTGTCTCCTGTCTCGTTCTCTAGCCTGACTGTCCAGTCTCTGGGGGATGAGGGGGTACGAGAGAAGTGAGTGAGGGTGGGTCCCTCCTCCAGAGGTAGATCGGCTAGATGTGATGGGTGGCAGCAGGTGGGGGCCGCTATCTGCCCCGCCCTCAGATCGTCTCCACACACCCGTTCCAGAACCCCGGCCCCCACACAGTCTCCCCACACGTTAGTCACAGTCCTCAGCCGACTCCTGAAACAATCAAACAATAAGACATTGAAAATGTCAATTTTGCTTCTTTAAAACAAAAAAAAAATAGATTGAACCAAATGCATATTTCGCTTTGAGATGTGAATTGTCCACCGCGAATAAAAGTGAATTATCTCATTTTATTTAATAACAGTTATTGTGATTAACGCCCAAAACCTCCTTATTTTCAGGGTTTGTAGCTTCTCATATTAAAAGCAATAAATAATTATTCAAACGTGACAATAATGCTTTATCTATGCCGCGTGTACATTATATATGCCACGTCATCATGGTGCTTAAACGACTCTTGTTCGAACTGTTAGTAACACAGTTCGGGAATTATACTAAAAATGTTCTCAAACTGTGTTCATATTATTATAAACCATTGAACCCTCGAATACAACACTATTCCGCAGCCCGAGCCGCGGAATAGTGTTGTATTCAGGGCTAATTGAACTATTGGGTGTTATAGATTTTATAGCATACAAAATTTTAACGAATAATTGTATTTGTAAACTTTTTTCATGTGGTACTTACATTAGCCAATCACACGGTACTAGAATGCGTATGTCACTAGCGGGTACTCCTAGACTTCTGAAGAGTACCGCCAGTAGTACAGCACGGTTACCTGCAGAGCTGGCTCCCAGAGACAAAGCAATGGCTGTCAAACTGAAACAAAGGGCAACATCACTCAGAGTTGTAGTATGGATAAGGTCATGATATAATTCCAGTGTGGAGATTAGGGTACTAGCCTACATGTTTAGCGGACAGATGGACTGAACCAGTGCCGCCATCAACATTGCTACAAATCTAGTAACGTTTTGTAAATTTTCTCGCACTGCAACCAAAAGGCAGTATCTGCTTACCATGCTTACTCAGATACATTTTGGTAAGTAAGACATAGATGTAGACTAAGAAATTCTATATACATTTATAATAAAATCATTATATTACATAATTATGATGTTCCGTGAGTCGGGAGTGTCAAGATTGGATTATCTGCACTGGGTATAAACTGCTAAAGTAGGCATGCTACAGGGCATAATATTGTTCTACATTTCTGTTCGTGCTGCAGACGTCAGCATTTTGTATATGAGATGTCATTCTACTTTAAAATCATGACTGCTATCAACATACCGCATTTGTAATTTTGTTACCACAAACACATCTTTGTCAAATAAAATAGTATACTTCGAATTGCTTCACTAGTCTTCTGCTAAAGTGATGACAATAATTAATATAAATATACATGTATTTTAAACATATTAATGCATTGTCCGGACATTATCATACAGCCCAAAGCTCACCAATATAGCAAATGTGTCTGCCATATTGATGCTCTCGTTTTCGGCCTCTTTGTATGCTTATCATGTCGTGTTATTTAGTTATGATATACATGTACCATCAAAGCAAATACTCACGCTAATATAAAAATACGTGTTGGTGGCAAAGGCAGCCCCCGTAGAGAAGCCAGGAATATGGCCGCCATCACCTCATAAAGAGCGAATCCATCCATGTTCATGGCGGTACCAAGGGGTACCATTAATCGTACCACACTGTACTGTAATCTTTGCCGTCTGAGACATTCCATCGTCACAGGCATTGTAGCTGGACTGTGAAAAACGAAAATAATGAGTTATAATGAGACATTCTAAAGCCACAGGCATAGTAGCTGGGTTCAAAAAAAAAGATAATATGTGAGTTATAACATGTATAATAAGGCATTCTAGCGTCACAGACATAGTAGCTGGACAGTAAGAAAGGCGATTTTATTTTGTTATATATAACAAGCCATTCCATCGTCATCGTCATCGTAGCTGGACTGTAAAAAGAGATACTATAATATGTATACTGAGGCATTCCATCGTCAAAGACATAGAAGCTGGACTGTCAAAAATAAATAATATGAGAGTTATAACATGTAAAATGAGACATCGCATCGTCATAGACATAGTAGCTGGACTGTCAAAAATAAATAATATGAGAGTTATAACATGTAAAATGAGACATCGCATCGTCATAGACATAGTAGCTGGACTTTCAAAAACAAATAATATGAGAGTTATAACATGTAAAATGAGACATCGCATCGTCATAGACATAGTAGCTGGACTGTCAAAAATATATAATATGAGAGTTATAACATGTAAAATGAGACATCGCATCGTCATAGACATAGTAGCTGGACTGTCAAAAATAAATAATATTAGAGTTATAACATGTAAAATGAGACATCGCATCGTCATAGACATAGTAGCTGGACTGTCAAAAATATATAATATGAGAGTTATAACATGTAAAATGAGACATCGCATCGTCATAGACATAGTAGCTGGACTGTCAAAAATAAATAATATTAGAGTTATAACATGTAAAATGAGACATCGCATCGTCATAGACATAGTAGCTGGACTGTCAAAAATAAATAATATGAGAGTTATAACATGTAAAATGAGACATCGCATCGTCATAGACATAGTAGCGGGACTGTCAAAAATATATAATATGAGAGTTATAACATGTAAAATGAGACATCGCATCGTCATAGACATAGTAGCTGGACTGTCAAAAATATATAATATGAGAGTTATAACATGTAAAATGAGACATCGCATCGTCATAGACATAGTAGCTGGACTGTCAAAAATATATAATATGAGAGTTATAACATGTAAAATGAGACATCGCATCGTCATAGACATAGTAGCTGGACTTTCAAAAACAAATAATATGAGAGTTATAACATGTATAATGAGACATCGCATCGTCATAGACATAGTAGCTGGACTGTCAAAAATATATACATTTGTAATATGAGAGTTATAACATGTAAAATGAGACATCGCATCGTCATAGACATAGTAGCTGGACTGTCAAAAATATATAATATGAGAGTTATAACATGTAAAATGAGACATCGCATCGTCATAGACATAGTAGCTGGACTGTCAAAAATATATAATATGAGAGTTATACCATGTAAAATGAGACATCGCATCGTCATAGACATAGTAGCTGGACTGTCAAAAATATATAATATGAGAGTTATAACATGTAAAATGAGACATCGCATCGTCATAGACATAGTAGCTGGACTGTCGAAAATATATAATATGAGAGTTATAACATGTAAAATGAGACATCGCATCGTCATAGACATAGTAGCTGGACTGTCGAAAATATATAATATGAGAGTTATAACATGTAAAATGAGACATCGCATCGTCATAGACATAGTAGCTGGACTGTCGAAAATATATAATATGAGAGTTATAACATGTAAAATGAGACATCGCATCGTCATAGACATAGTAGCTGGACTGTCGAAAATATATAATATGAGAGTTATAACATGTAAAATGAGACATCGCATCGTCATAGACATAGTAGCTGGACTTTCAAAAACAAATAATATGAGAGTTATAACATGTAAAATGAGACATCGCATCGTCATAGACATAGTAGCTGGACTGTCAAAAATATATAGTATGAGAGTTATAACATGTAAAATGAGACATCGCATCGTCATAGACATAGTAGCTGGACTGTCAAAAATATATAATATGAGAGTTATAACATGTAAAATGAGACATCGCATCGTCATAGACATAGTAGCTGGACTGTCAAAAATATATAATATGAGAGTTATAACATGTAAAATGAGACATCGCATCGTCATAGACATAGTAGCTGGACTTTCAAAAACAAATAATATGAGAGTTATAACATGTAAAATGAGACATCGCATCGTCATAGACATAGTAGCTGGACTTTCAAAAACAAATAATATGAGAGTTATAACATGTAAAATGAGACATCGCATCGTCATAGACATAGTAGCTGGACTGTCAAAAATATATAATATGAGAGTTATAACATGTAAAATGAGACATCGCATCGTCATAGACATAGTAGCTGGACTGTCAAAAATAAATAATATGAGAGTTATAACATGTAAAATGAGACATCGCATCGTCATAGACATAGTAGCGGGACTGTCAAAAATATATAATATGAGAGTTATAACATGTAAAATGAGACATCGCATCGTCATAGACATAGTAGCTGGACTGTCAAAAATATATAATATGAGAGTTATAACATGTAAAATGAGACATCGCATCGTCATAGACATAGTAGCTGGACTGTCAAAAATATATAATATGATACTTTTGTGAGACATGTAGCTGGACTATAGAAGAGAAACACCATGCGAAAAATATATTGAAAATACAAAAAAATGGAACAATAATTATTTTATTTTAAAAAAATACACATGTTTGATAAATAGCTAGACATTCATTTACCATGTTTACATAACAGAAAACGATTGACGAAATAAGTATTTCTTTCTCCTCTCTGCGTGATATTAAAAACTGCTTCTGATGATCAAGCGAAAAAGTTTTATCATCATGGTCATAAACCAGAAAATTTGAGCAGATGAAATTAAAACCAAATACGCGCTAATTTATTTGCATTGTGGCTGATTAAAAAATACAGTTGTTAATTAGTAAATTTAAGTGATAATATAATTCAAAGGCAAAAAACAGTAACTGCTTACTTGAAAAGTAAGCAGTTACTGATGTTTGCATTCACACGGCAGTGCGCACCTGCTTCCGGTGGCTAATGCTGTAAAAAGTGGTGTTGCACATCTCGCCAGGTGTCGTAAGGGGTTGCGTTTGGTGACCATCAGGTAGAGTAACGGTAGCACCACCACAGAGTGCGTGAATAGCCCCAGTAACACAGTCAGGATGAAGTAGCGCATCTTGTAGACCACAACTTCTGGTTCATCTCCTTCTAGTCGTAATATCGAGCTTGTTACGAGGAAGAATGCTAACACTGGATAGAGCCTGAAACGAATAACACAGTCAATGACAATAATTGTATATATTCGTTGTAAACTTTGATGGTTTCTGGTTGCCGAAGAATTTATAACACACTTAAGGTAAATTAATTATTTTATTTAAATCAATCAAATGCTTGTAAAATGTGTCTTTTCTCAAACTATTAGGACGGTGGTGAATTAGCACATTTCGGACAACATTATCTCCAATGTATTATTTTATTAAATTCCCAATCATTAACCTGTCGAAAATTGAATATAACCAGTGTGTTTAAAGGATAAACCTGCAATATTTGGTGTGCAGACATAATTTGTCCCCTAAGCAGATTCTGTTATGTACACATGGAGATAAAATAGTTAAATGCTGTAGTATACACGAATACTTGGATTTGAATGACCATTCCAGAAAACAGCAAACATTGACACACTGCTTGTTTTACGTTGTTTTAGTGTCTGTGACATTGGTCCAGCATTGGGTAAATGTATCATCCCAGCAAAGAGGTTATAACCCCCTTGATTCAAGCAAACACAACATTGTATAAATGTTATACAAATGTTTTGTGGTTACTGGGATGTTCTTATCGTTACTCGTACGTACCACATAAGGCCCCGTACAAGGCGCATGATGACGTCAAAGATAGAATCTGTGAGGGCATACAGGGCGCTGTTCTGGTAGTGACGTGCATGTGCCAGGGCTATGCCCACAGCCACACCTAGAGCCGTCAGTCCCATCAGATTCAAACCCTTCACCGACCGCACCGCCGTGGAATCTAAGAAAAGACAATAAAATACATACATTTAAAGTCAATAGAGCTCATATACATGTACAATAGTTGTTGTGTGAAAGACACGAACATATATATCTTATTCTATGTAAGCCTACTTCACAACTTCGGTAGTCCTACGAATATTTTATCCTGCTATTAAAATCCATCTGTAAAAAATACGTATAGGCTTACATGAGGAATAGATAAAAAAGTATATCCTTGCATCCCCTGGGCAACAGTTACAATTTTCATAGTGTCTGATGGGTGATTCCCAGGAACACAGGTCTGTTGAGTGTTGACCATCGCTGTATCAAGGTTTGGACATCATCGAAGACTATGGCCCATCTTTGAGGCAGCGTTGGGCCAACGTCACAATCCCTGTGCCTTGGGTATTCCTGTGGTTACTTTTTATTCATTCAGGTGCCGTTTCATTTATTAGTTCACATCTCACTCTGAGAGCCAATCAGACACCGGTAAACCAATCTTAACCTGTAGAGTCTTCTCCACGTGATTCAATTAGCAACTCCACCGCACACAACGACAGTGTTGAAGCCATGACATACCAATTCTCGTATTTGCATTATTGACAATAATTTATTCATAACCACAATAAAAAAATATATTGAGCAATAATTGAAAAAAATGAAACATCACAGTATTTTTGTGACCTGATTACAAATTATATTGAACTGCATTTGACACATCACCGACTAAATTGTTGTTGATAAGACAAACAAAGAAAGTGAAAATCGTTCTTAATTGCAAAGAGTACACTATTCACGACGTGAGCGATCACTTTGCAGCTGAACAAATTCATCTGTGTCAACTAGTCGCCGCAAATTGCCCTGTTATTTCCTGCTCGTAAAGTATTCTTTTCTCCAACTTCCTCTCACATGTTTAGAAATGTTTTATAGTCCACAACAGCTGTCATTCTAGCTCAACCAAAGCGTTTGCAAACACTTAGCTGGATATATTACGATGTACATAGCAAGGAAAGCGAAAGTCAAATAAATAAAAATGAAAGGTCAAGGACATCAACTGAAAATCAATGCTTCTCTCACCAAAAGAAAATATGTATATGCACAATGAAAGGGCAATGCATCACGTGATCCAACCATCAATCCATCCATTAATCCATTAATCAATCCATCTATCCATCTATGCATCGAGCCATACATACATCCATCATTCCTTTAGCTTCTCCCTGATAAAACTACCCCCATATAAAACATACCGACTTCTTTTGCGATTTGAATCCACGCATTAATGAAATGTCTCAATTGCAAATAACGCATGTACACAACATGTGAATTTCGTATAAATGCGAATTTGAATGAGGAAGGTAGCCTAGTTTTCGTATAAATACGAAATTGCTAAAGGAAGAGTTATTACAAAATTGTAATGCTCTAGTTCGAAATATTTGATTTAAAAGTTATATTTTTATTAAAAGTGATAACTTGTATGGTTCTGCTGTGCAAAACCAAAACTGTTTACTTTTTAGTCATCCTTTTCAGCGCGGGGACCGTCTTTATACGTCATAATCTGACGTCTATAGACGTCAGACTATGACGTATAAAGACGATCCCCGCAGTGAAAGAATTTATATATTTATAGTGGTCGTAGACCTATAACATAGGTATTCAAATGAGCTTGAAAGAGCTAACTAAACTATTAGGATGGTTTAAAATCGAGAAAACCTGTAATCTCCATACTCCTTGTTTAAACCACAAAAATCGTTTTTTTTTAATTAAACGGTTACTGTAGTTTAGTGCTACAGAGCGTGGTTAACGTTTCAGTAAAAGAGGCTACTTTTTCAACAGTGCAAATTCCGCTAAGCCAGCATCAACATGGCTTTTTGTTGGTTTAATGTTGGGTCAGAGTTTACACAATAACCCAACAATAAGCCAACAAAGAGTCGGTGTCGCGTACTGACTATGTTTATAATTAGTTAACGTAGCCTATTCCTTTAAAGACATGAATTTACTATCATTTTTTTTTAATTATTGACATATTTCATATGCCATTAATTTTACTTTACATTTGACATGTTTGAAGACTCTTTATCCTCAAGATAACAATCACTAATCGAGTTAGGTGAAGCTAGCAAGAAATTGGGTTTCTTCAGTCAATAACTTCTATAATTTTCCAGGCATAATAAAACCAATTAAGCAATAAACAATAATATTGTTTCAATGTACTGATCATCACTCTGTAAAAGTGCTAAAAAAGTACCTCGATGTTTGCTCACCTATAGGTATTGTAGCATTGCCAACATTCCTCTTGACTTCCACGACATATGTCTGCGACTGCAAACATAAAGCAAACCATGACTTATTAATATACATGTAATATTAAATTGATAAACAATACTGTAGTACACAAAATGCTGAATTTAATCACTGAATCCTTGGATGGGTGATGGGGCTGTTAACAATGATATAATTTTCATAGAAAATGGCACAGTTCATTGAAATATATCACCAAGGTATAAGTTTTATATTTTATATGTCATACTCGGATAATAACTGCTACGTACGAATATATTATTTTTAATCCGTTTTATTAGCAGGCTAAATGGTTTGGGAGAATGAAATGAGCGTTTATACATCAATATTGGAAAATTGGTGGGTCTCAAATTAAGCAAATAATGAGTAATTTCCACCAACTTGAAGTTGTGGGCCGCAGTAGCAACACAAAACTTAACAGTTTAAGGGTTAATGATAAAATTGAAAATGATTAAATAATAATTATTAAATAATTTCCATTCTCTGTGAGATTGCAATTCACAGCAATTTACAGCTTGCAGTGATATGACTGAAAATATGATACCAAATGATTGATTGATTGATTGATTGATTGATTGATTGATTGGCAAATAGAGGCATTATAACCTCTCAGGATTTTTTCTAAATCATTCAAATCAATTTAACATGCAATTATAATATTATTGATAATGCCACAATTAAAAACATAGCGCAGTTACAGCCGTTTTAGACTTTTAGAGCAGTGTAGTGCTGCACTTGGACTAGGGCTGCACTTAATGTAGTGCTGCACTAGGTGTAGTGCTGCACTTGGTGTAGTGCTGCACCTAGTGTAGTGCTGCACTTAGTGTAGTGCTGGACTCAGTGTAGTGCTGCACTTAGTGTAGTGGTGCACTTAGTGTAGTGCTGGACTCAGTGTAGTGCTGCACCTAGTGTAGTGGTGCACTTAGTGTAGTGCTGGACTTAGTGTAGTGCTGCACTTGGTGTAGTGCTGCACTTAGTGTAGTGCTGTACTGTGTGTAGTGCTGCACTGGGTGTAGTGCTGCACTTAGTGTAGTGCTGCACTTAGTGTAGTGCTGCACTGAATGTAGTGCTGCACTTGGTGTAGTGCTGCACGTGGTGCAGTGCTGCACTTAGTGTAGTGCTGCACTTAGTGTAGTGCTGCACTTAGTGTAGTGGTGCACTTAGTGTAGTGCTGGACTCAGTGTAGTGCTGCACCTAGTGTAGTGGTGCACTTAGTGTAGTGCTGGACTTAGTGTAGTGTTGCACTTGGTGTAGTGCTGCACTGGGTGCAGTGCTGCACTTAGTGTAGTGCTGCACATAGTGTAGTGCTGCACTAAATGTAGTGCTGCACTTGGTGTAGTGTTGCACTGAGTGTAGTGCTGCAGTGGGTGTAGTCGTGCACTTAGTGTAGTGCTGCACTTAGTGTAGTACTGCACTGAGTGTAGTGGTGCACTTGGTGTAGTGGTGCACTTGGTGTAGTGTTGCACTGAGTGTAGTGCTGCACTTAGTGTAGTGCTGCACTTAGTTTAGTACTACACTGAGTGTAGTGCTGCACTGAGTGTAGTGCTGCACTTAGTGTGGTGCTGCTCTTGGTGTAGTGCTCCATTTAGTGTAGTGCTGCACTTAGTGTAGTACTGCACTGAGTGTAGTGCTGCACTTGGTGCAGTGCTGCACTTGGTGTAGTGGTGTACTGGGTGTAGTGGTGCACTGGGTGTAGTGGTGCACTTAATGTAGTGCTGCACTTAGTGTAGTACTGCACTGAGTGTAGTGCTGCACTTAGTGTAGTGCTGCACTCAGTGTAGTGCTGCACTTAGTGTAGTGCTGCACTTATTGTAGTACTGCACTGAGTGTAGTTCTGCACTGGGTGTAGTGGTGCACTTAATGTAGTGCTGGACTTAGTGTAGTGCTGCACTTAGTGTAGTACTGCACTGAGTGTAGTGCTGTACTTGGTGTAGTGGTGCACTTAGTGTAGTACTGCACTGAGTGTAGTGCTGCACGTAGTGTAGTGCTGCACTTAGTGTAGTGCTGCACTTAGTGTAGTACTGCACTGAGTGTAGTGCTGCACTTGGTGTAGTACTGCACTCAGTGTAGTGTTGCACTTTGTGTAGTACTGCACTCAGTGTAGTGTTGCACTTAGTGTAGTGCTGCACTTAGTGTAGTACTGCACTGAGTGTAGTGCTGCACTTGGTGTAGTGCTGCACTGAGTGTAGTGCTGCACTGAGTGTAGTGCTGCACTTAGTGTAGTGCTGCACTTATGTGTAGTGATGCACTCTGTGTAGTGCTGCACTTAGTGTAGTACTGCACTTAGTGTAGTGCTGCACTTGGTGTAGTGCTGCACTTAGTGTAGTGTTGCACTTAGTGTAGTGCTGCACTTAGTGTAGTGCTGGACTAAATGTAGTGCTGCACTTAGTGTAGTGCTGCACTGAGTGTAGTGCTGCACTTAGTGTAGTGCTGCACTTATGTGTAGTGATGCACTCTGTGTAGTGCTGCACTTAGTGTAGTACTGCACTTAGTGTAGTGATGCACTCTGTGTAGTGCTGCACTTAGTGTAGTACTGCACTTAGTGTAGTGATGCACTCTGTGTAGTGCTGCACTTAGTGTAGTACTGCACTTAGTGTAGTGTTGCACTTAGTGTAGTGCTGCACTTAGTGTAGTGCTGGACTAAATGTAGTGCTGCACTTAGTGTAGTGCTGCACTGAGTGTAGTGCTGCACTTAGTGTAGTGCTGCACTTATGTGTAGTGATGCACTCTGTGTAGTGCTGCACTTAGTGTAGTACTGCACTTAGTGTAGTGATGCACTCTGTGTAGTGCTGCACTTAATGTAGTACTGCACTTAGTGTAGTACTGCACTCAGTGTAGTGTTGCACTTGGTGTAGTACTGCACTCAGTGTAGTGTTGCACTTAGTGTAGTGCTGCACTTAGTGTAGTACTGCACTGAGTGTAGTGCTGCACTTGGTGTAGTGCTGCACTGAGTGTAGTGCTGCACTGAGTGTAGTGCTGCACTTAGTGTAGTGCTGCACTTATGTGTAGTGATGCACTCTGTGTAGTGCTGCACTTAGTGTAGTACTGCACTTAGTGTAGTGCTGCACTTGGTGTAGTGCTGCACTTAGTGTAGTGTTGCACTTAGTGTAGTGCTGCACTTAGTGTAGTGCTGGACTAAATGTAGTGCTGCACTTAGTGTAGTGCTGCACTGAGTGTAGTGCTGCACTTAGTGTAGTGCTGCACTTATGTGTAGTGATGCACTCTGTGTAGTGCTGCACTTAGTGTAGTACTGCACTTAGTGTAGTGCTGCACTGAGTGTAGTGCTGCACTTAGTGTAGTGCTGCACTTATGTGTAGTGATGCACTCTGTGTAGTGCTGCACTTAGTGTAGTACTGCACTTAGTGTAGTGATGCACTCTGTGTAGTGCTGCACTTAGTGTAGTACTGCACTTAGTGTAGTGATGCACTCTGTGTAGTGCTGCACTTAGTGTAGTACTGCACTTAGTGTAGTGTTGCACTTAGTGTAGTGCTGCACTTAGTGTAGTGCTGGACTAAATGTAGTGCTGCACTTAGTGTAGTGCTGCACTGAGTGTAGTGCTGCACTTAGTGTAGTGCTGCACTTATGTGTAGTGATGCACTCTGTGTAGTGCTGCACTTAGTATAGTACTGCACTTAGTGTAGTGATGCACTCTGTGTAGTGCTGCACTTAGTGTAGTACTGCACTTAGTGTAGTGATGCACTCTGTGTAGTGCTGTACTTAGTGTAGAACTCCACTTAGTGTAGTGCTGCACTTAGTGTAGTACTGCACTTAGTGTAGTGCTGGACTTAGTGTAGTACTTTTAAGTTAACCCTTACTCCTTTCCCTTTCAATGTTATTTAATTGCAATTTTCACTCACTCGAAGTAGTCTCTCACTGACACGATTAACAACTTCAAGTGATTGAAAATTATTCGGATATGACAAACTGGTGGTCACCGATTTTAAAATGTTGTTGACTTATGTCATGGTTTATCTCTAACATGTTCAAAATATGGTATTTAATTTGCTCATAAAAATGAAAAATAAAATGTAATCTCTTATACTGATGCAATACTTACGAGACCTGTTTTGATTGCAGTATAATTTACAAATATTGCCGAAATTATCTGAATTTTAATAAAAGAAAAGGTGAGATAAAAATGCAGCCCAATATTTTAACTTACTGCACATATGGCTATATACTTGTCGTAGAATTATGATGATCTCCGAAAATTTACCAATTTTAATAAAAAAGATTAGGTATGATTTCAACTTTGTTGTATTAGAGCAAGAACGATTAGAGGGAACCGCTCCTCCCATGTTATGTCACGAAAATTTACAATAAGTTATTCTGATTACTAAGGTATTTTTTCAAACGTGGAAATTGACGTGGTCCAACATTTAAACAACATAGTCAGCCTATCTTGTTAACTGGCAAATATATATTTTCAAGGTCACCTTTTGAGGAGTCGCTGGAGCTTCATGGTTTTTGCTACCATTACAAACAGCTGGGAGTCGTAAACACACATCAGCAAACATGAGGTATTGACCCAATGTCGGTTTACTGTTGGCCCAGCGTCGTAGACGATGGGCCAACAGTAAAACAACATTGTTGCACGTGAAGGTGAAGTGGTCGTTTCAAAGGCGAAGCGGGATTTTATGAGATGCATCCTGGGTAAATTGCATCCACGAACAGGGACGCAGCCAGCTCCGTGCAAACTGTCCCTTTGAGTACCACGGTGAACCAAATATACAACTAATATTACTAATTGAGTAGACGGAAACTATTTAACACGATTCTAGCTAAGCGAACTCTCAGGTTGCTGTGAAAATGTCATATTGACCACCAAATGATCACATATAAATTATTGTCGACTACCATCAAAGCCATTCATCACATATTTTTATGACTAATGTTCATACTATCGCATAATTTAGTGTCTATGTCTAAACATGTTTTGTTAATATGCAGATATCAATAATTGAGGTATCAAGACCCAATTCAAAGCAGCTGGGTCGTAATGCTTCTCTAAACCATCATTTAAATTGTGGCGGAACCCACCTAATTGTTGTTGATGATAAGGCTAGTTTGTTGTTGGAGAGTTGTGATCATGTTACGTTGTTATGAATTAGTGTGTCATGAGGTGAAAACAACATAATATTATACTGCTCTGCAAGGCAATATCCAATATCCTGAATAAGTGCAATAATTTATTCTGATTTATGTGGGTGCGGTAAAGTATCGAACGACATCGACAACCATGCATTGTATTCTGGGAAAGAACTTGAAATTATTACTCTAATTTTCTTAATTTAATTTGAGCGCCAGTGGATTCAAATTTAATGAAAACATGGTAACGCGTACAGTATTCATGTTTTTGAAGTGAACAGAGAACGAGAGTGAATGAGTAACACAAAACACGTACAAAACCACCTGGCGATTAACGACCAAACTAATGCCAGCTGTTGTTGACTGATTTCACCAGTGGAGTTGACAAGGTCACAACTACAGCTTTTGATCGTGGAGATGCCGACAGATTTTTTATGGGGTTCAATGAGGGTGTGCCCCTGGATTTAACCATTTTGTCAAAAAAAACATCGTTATTGGATATAGTTACTGCGATAATTATTATGTCAGCTACGTTTAACAACCAATAAAACATGTAATAAAACCCATGTGTTCAATCAAGGAGGTTGGTTTAATGCAGTATTGGTCCAGGAATAAGTATTCTAATATATTTTAATACAAACCAGATAATACGTGGGTGGGGAGGGGTATTGGCTATATGTTTTACACAATGCCATGGATCAAACTTCTAAAAGAGAAAAGCGATACTTTTTTTCAAAGCAGATGCCTGTAACACACCGACGGGATTTTTCTCGAAGTCTGAAGGATCACACCATTATGTATTAATGGGTGCGGTGCGTCAACTGTAGACTAAAAAAAACTTTTGCAGAGTAACAACTTAAAAACCATTATATTATGAAATGAAAGTATTGATTTTATGTTCATTTAATGTAAGGCAGCGTCTACGACGCTGGCCCAACTTTAAATGAGCATTGGTCAACAAATTTTGCTTTCCTAGTTTGCAGATTTCCTTCGGTACTACCGCCCTAGAGCCTAAAAGTCAACCAGTGACCCTTGGACGCCCTGTGTGTCTTCTCCGTTACGAATGATCTGCAGTGATTTCACGGGTGCGCGGGTAGGTGAGTGAAACAAGCCATTGAGCTGTTTCACATTTTTTGGCGATTTGTCGAGGCCACTTTCAACATGACAAATTGACGCGCCAGAAACCTTTGCTAGTATAGCCTCTCGTGTTTAAATGAGTTTCAGGTGTGACCTCCAGATGCTGGCTGGTAGTTGGGACAACGATGGGCCAACAGTTCAAGTATCGTTTTCTTGTTATAAAAGGGTACTAGGACGACCCTTTGCTTCCTGGAGCACTGATGTGAAATCAGATCTCTAATAATTTGTCTTTTTATTGGCACTTGCATAAGATTTTTAAAAACTGTGACGTAACCCTTACAGTGCGTTGCCCGTGATACACTACCCGGTATGACTGGGCCACCTAACTCGTTTACTGCGCGAGGCCCAGTCACACTGACCGCCATTTTGTTCACACAGCCAGCTGTGTAAAAACGACACTCGCGCTGCCTACCGAAAAACTCGGATGCCAAGAAATTGAGACAAATATTTCAAGTGCCTATGAAAACCAGGCCATTTTCAGCAGGCGTAAATTTGTGGTCCTATTGGAACTATTACATTTAAAAATGGAGGTCACTGTGTCAGAGCCTTGCGATGTCATCAGGGTAGTGATACACCTTGTGACACAAGTTTACCCAATCTCAGTAATTTCTGGTCAGTTAAAAAAGAGGCTGGCGGTACAGCGAGATACAGCCTTATACATGTGACAACAACATTTAAATAGTGTAAAGCTCTATCATGGCGATAAATGCATGTTATTGCACTGGTAATAAAATATAGAAAAAATGTTAAGAAAATGCTTAAAAATGCATACACACAAAAATGCGCAACAATGTGAAAAATAGAAAGCACGCGCCTAATTTCACTGTTGTTTTTAAAAGTGTAAAATAACTAGTATCCGCCGTCCTACGTTAGTTGTACTGCCGTGCGACGCTGGCCGAACATTAAACCCAAATTGGTTAAACATTTCGTGTTTGCTGGGTAACCGCGGACATGTGTAGTACATGATGTAGCAATTACCACGCGGCTTGTAGAAGGTTGCAAAACCCTCACAGACCAAAAAACACTGCAAGTCTGCAACCAACGTTAAAAAACACTTAGCAAATAATCTGTGTTTAATCTTTAGTGGGAAAATGAAGAAGTGATCCAGTCTGTTTCAGAGTGATCCGTCATGGCGCATCACGGATAAGGCGAGACGTTCTCCCTTCTGCCGTCTAAAACCCCCTAGAACCCCTAGTATGATAAACCTATTGTTTTGGCTATGCTATGATAACAAACGTAGCCATGGTAACTGTAATGAAATAAGCTGGTCAAATGCTACAGGAACGTCTACACATCATGTGGGAAATAATGACGATAATACTCATTCTCTATAGAGTCTACTTGTAATGGCTTTCAGCTATTATAATACCTTTTTCATCGCTTTTTCCGCTCCTTTTCATGATAATAATAATTATCTAGTCTCTCTCTATCTCTCGCTCGGCTGTTCATGACCGTAGATAAAGCCGTGGGTGATATTACGGGATTACTCGTCAAAATACAACATTTTAAACATTAACAGTCATAATGTGTTTTTTTAAACTGTGAAAAAAAAATTACGTAATATGTAGCACCTAACCTTTTAAACCCTCACGATGCATTAAACCATCATTTCGCATCTCTGAAAAAAAACTTAATTTCCTAAAACCTAGTGGTTTTAGAGCGAAAATTTGCATGGAAATGTTTTAAAAATAACAGTATATTTTTTCGTTTGTCACCACCTTCAAGTCATTTTCATCCACTACAAGTCGAGAATTGCGGCAGCAATTCGCGGCTTGTAATGGATGAAAATGACAATGGTAAATTCAGGCTTCAAAGGGCTAACACCTGTGAGACCAATATGGACAGCCCCCACGCTGTCAATTTAACCCTTAAAGCGCTGAATTAATTTGTAAAAAACATCGCAACCAAATGGGGTTTTTTCAATTTGAAATCATCCTGAATGTCTTCGTTAGCTTTTTCTGAATCATTTGAATACCTATGTTATGGGTCTACGGCCATTAGAATTATTTTTACTCTTACAGTGCGGAGAACGACTTTTGTCGTCAGAATCTGACGTCTACAGACGTCAGATTCTGACGACTGGCGCATTCCTTGTTCCCTGTGATCCAGATACAACGACTATTTAACCCTAGAGCGTTAAGCACCACTAGAGTACTTATTAACCCTTTAACCGCCGGTGCCACATAATTATGTTCTGGTTTTCATTTTTTATTACCACATTATGTACCACCTTTTAAACATGTTAAAGATCAAATGTGACATCAAGCAGCAATATTTGAAAACAGCTGACCTCCATTTTGTCAAATGTAGATAATTTTCCCTCACTTGAAGTTGGGGATCGCGTCAGCGAGACACAACTTCAAGGGGGTGAGAATTCAGATTGAATAATATAGCGGTTAAAGGGTTATTATATTATTTTTTATTATTAGCAGGTTAAATCACTGTTATTGTGTTCAAACATCATGATTTGCAGATGTTTTTTCACAAATTAAACAAAAATGAGTAATTTTCATCAACTTGAATTTCAAGGAGATGAAAATTTCAGTGAAATAACTTAGCTGGAAAAGGGTTAACATTTGTAACAGGATATTCTAGATAAATACACACAAGTATAATTATAAACATGTTAATAGTTAATCTGTTAAATAAAACCAATCAATTTTTTTATAAATGAATTAGGCCTACCATTTGCCAGAATGTGATGGAGATTTTACCTCTACTTCTAGCCTGACAGTAGACGTTGAGCCTATGCTGCTTCAGTGTTGGGCCATCTACGTGACTATAACCCAATGTTATCGAGCAAGAATACTAATTGCAATGAGTAAAAATATAGCCGGTGTGAACAAGACCATAAACAACTATCATACATTTTGCTAGTAGCGGATGGTTTGCGGTTGATCAGCTCTAATTCTTTGCATACTAATTCGTTCTAATTCTTTGTATTTTTTTCTGAAGTGAGCTACTTTATGATGTCTGAGAAATGGAGATGCATGATTGTCTTATTGTGATAAATTAAAACTTTCTTTAATAATCACATTATTTGTGAAAACGTACTAAACTGACATATCAGTCAGCGGGCAGCTCTTTCCCTGTTTAACCCTTCAGCCGCCAAATTATTTAATTAGAATTTTCACCCACTTGAAGTTGTGTCTCGCTGACGCGATCCACAACTTCAAGTGAGTGAAAATTATGTAGATTTGACAAAATGTAGATCAACTCTTTTCAAATCGTGCTGATTGATGTCACATTATGACTTTAACATGTTTAAAAGGCGGTACTGGATGTGGTAATAATTAAGTGAAAAATCGAATATATTCGGCACGGGTGGTTAAAGGGTTAAAAGAACGCGTGATGACCTGATGCTATTCATCTTGGCATGGTTCATCTCGTTTATTAAATATTCTTTATAACGTTAATTCTTTGAAATGTCAAATCATCATGCTGTGGAAAATAACTTTAGCGTCAGATAACCATGTGAGTATTTCTGAATAACCCTTACAGTGCGGGGACCGACAATAGTCTCAGAATCTGACGTCTGTTGACGTCAGATTCTGACGACGAACGCCGGTCCCCGCACTAGGAAAGTAAACAAATTTACAATGGCCGTAGACCCATAACATAGGTATTCAAATGAATCGAGAAGAGCTGACTAAGACATTTATGATGATTTTAAACTTAAAAAAAACCCTTTAGTTGCGATGTAAAATCATGTTTTTTTTTACAAATTAATTCGGCGCGGCTTGTAATCGCAGTTCATTGTGTACATGAGAGGTGTGGTTCTCCACAAAATAATGACGCTGGACTTTTAAAAGACTTAGTATACATATAGTGCAAGAGCATTAGGGTTGAACCTGGAATAAAATTGCAGAAAGCTGATTTTTTCAGGAATGATACATGGACATCCCCCCAGACGAATTCCGATGATGCCCCAAAAATCCCCCTTGTGCATTTTTTTTAATTCAAGATGGCCGCCAGCATGTAACGCCATTATCGAAAAAAATAGGGGTATACCATAATACCTCACTTTTGCAGTTCGAAAAAAATATTTAGGTGTCTCTACTTATGTTTGAGGACACAAAGAGTTCATCCAGATGATCTAAAATAATATCAGTACTTTTCTCAATACCAAAAATCCAAGATGGCCGCCATATTGATATAGTATGTATGTTGAGCGATCTCTTAAAAAAACGAAAATATGAGGTAACTATCTCGTTGTTGAGCCTAAAATGTATTTTTTGTCTAAACCCATGGAGTCTAGCACTTAGTTAGATCACCAATATTTTATTATATTGAATTTATCAACATAAATCCCACATACCGGTAGTTTAATGTTATGTAACACCATATAACGTCATTTTTCCAAAAAGAAACAGGAATATAGACTACCACAATTCCTCACTTTTACAGTTAAAAAAAAAATGTGGTGCCTCTACACAAAAAGCTCATCAACAGGATCAGAAATGATATCATTCCTTTTCTTATCTCCACAAATCCAAGATGGCGACCATTATGTGAAGCGTCCCCCCCCCCTCAGAAAATCACGTACATGCCATAATCATCATGTTGTTGAAACTTTTTTTTTAGGGCCATGGAATCTAGAATATATTTCTATCACCAATTGTTTAAATAGAATGTGCTTATCAACACAAAACCCAACATGGCTGCCATATTGGTTAGCTCTTTTAGCGCAGATGCCACGATTAAGAAATGGCCAACTGCTTTTTCATATGGGAATATAGATATAGATTGATCAAATTTACAAAATATCATATGTCAGAAATCATTGATTAAAAATTCTAACATCTCTCATCTTTAAATATAAGGGTATTTTTCATTCATTTGAAGCTTGAGATAGCGTAAGAAATTCCAGTTTCAAACACAGCGACTAATTCCAATGTAGGTATTTTATATAGTAGGCCTATATAAAATGTTTTTCGATTTTGGTTAAGTATTAGTTGTGATTATTATTGTGAATGTACATAATAACAGAGCTAAGTACAATATTACACCAGATTGAACACGTTTAACGTCAGGATATGATAGTTTTATGTCAGGATATATGAATATGATATCAGGATATGACACTTTAATATCATGATATGTAATATAATGTCCAAACCTTGGTGTTTAATATAGCAAAATCACGTTATGGTGGCTCAATACAGCTTTATAAAGGCAGTATATAGTGGCTAAACATCACGTTGCTGTATTAAAACGAAAAGATATACATCATATTATCACGAAATGCATTACAATTTCGTGATATATCATTTTAACATCACTATGATATTTTAATGTCAGGATATGACATTTGAATATTAGGATATGGTCCTATGATGTTACTTTATACACTGATGAAATGACACATTGAGGTCACAATATAGCATTGTAATGTGATGGTGTGTCATTATAATGACAAACATGCTATTTAATATCGAATATTGTATAATAGACTTGTCGGATTATGACATTAAAATAGGAAAAACATAAGAAACAGTTCGAAGTCAGGATCTGGCATATTTATGCCAGGATATTGAATTGTAATTTATCAGAATATGACACTTTAACGTCATGAGTTGGTATTATAATGTCCAAATTTTGTCCTTTTATATCACACAATAAGATTTGAATGTCAAGATATTCAATTTTTTATGATAGGATATGACATTATCAAATCAAGATATGGCGGGCTTGGCGGCATTCTAATGTGACATTATAATGACTGAATATGACACTACAATATTTTAATATGACCATAGAATGTCAGGCTTTGTCACTTTGAAGTCTGGATATGGCATTTTAATGTCAGGATATTATATTGTCATGTCAAGGTATAACATTTCAATAACATTATATTGACAGACGCATGTTACCATATGGTAATACAGAATCGACATAGAACATTCCAATATCAGGCTGGCACATGTCAGTTCAACATATATATCGCAATATAATTCAGTAAGTAAAGGCCTCTACATTGCTCAAATACCGGTACTCTAAAACTGCCAACAACAAAAGCACTTCGGAAGATTCAATAGAATGGAAAGTAATTAGATAGCGTTAAGACACATGCTCTTTGAACAACATGTGGCCTTGCCCTCTTTTACTTTCATTTCCTCTTACACTTAAATGTCATATTGTGATGTTAATATGCTATATCATGATATTTAATATCGTGACAATACACTAAAAGATCCTGTCACTTTAATACCATACCGTGATGCTTAACCACCATATCCTGCATTTATAAAGCTGTATCCAGACATCATAACGTTATTTTACTATAATAAAGAGCAATATTTGGACATTACAAAACCATATCATGACGTTAATGTTTCTTGTCCTCATATTATCGTGACATAAAGAGATCATATCCTGACGATAAACTGTGACATCAATTAATTTAATGTCATATTCCGATATTCTGATGTAAAATCATCTCATTACAACACCATACAATGCCATAACTTCATTACGAAATATATATATCCTAATATTCAAAATGTAATATCTTGATATTTAAATGATATATTTCATGATATTAAACATATTGACATTCGCAAATCAAGGACAAAAGTAAGTATTTAAAAGAGCATTGTTACAGGACGATTATCAAAGATGTCATGTACATGTAACGTGTGAGGCGCAAGTCCTTATCTTGCAATTGATTTTTGCTAGAAAGCCTCCCTTCAACGTCACCTACTGCCCCAGCCAACACGGGGCATTAATCCAATTCTGTTTAATTTTTGTGCCAGCGTCGAAGTCGGTCAGCCCATATTAAAACAGCATTGGATGAATGCCTCGTGTTTAAACTCCATTATGATACAGAGCATATTTTGCTGTACAGGAGGGTGTGGAATCTACAGTCTGGGAACGGATTTTATATCATGGTCGTTTGTAACCAACGCAAACTGAAAGAGCAGTCGCCCCAGAAAGATTTCTAAAAAGAGTGAGTTGCGGGTGCAGAGTGGCTTGTTCAAAGGGGGGGGGGGATCTCACAAATCTAGACTATATGGTACAACGATGTGCTCTTTTTGTATTGGCCAAACATGTAGAAACTGTGACAGCTCGGATGATTGAAACGCAATAATTTCATTATTTACCTGAGATTAATTTGTTAACTTGACGAATCTCAATCTACATCTCTAGTGGTAAAGCAGTTCGAAAACACTCCAAAGCGTCACCCACCATGGTAGAATTAACTATAACTACCATGTGGGATTCATGTCGATAAACACAATATAATAAAATATGGTCATCTAAATAAGTTCCAGACTCCATGGGTTCGGCTAAAAAATACATTTTAGTTTCAACAACGAGATAGTTATCGCATATTTTCGGGTTTTTTAAGAGATCGCTTAACAAAATATTATGGCGGCCATCTTGAATTTGTGGTATTAAGAAAAGTACTGATATTATTTCTGATCATCTGGATAACCTCCTTGTACTTTAAAACATAGGTAGAGACACGAAAATCATTGGGTATAACCCTTTTTTTTTAAATGGCGTTACCTGGTGTTATTTTGAATTAACTACTATGTAGGATTTATGTTGATAAATTCAATATAATAAAATAATGGTGATCTAAATAAGTGTTAGATTCCATGGGCTTGGCCAAAAAATACATTTTAGGTTCAACAACGAGATAGATATCTCATATTTTCGTGTTTTTTAAGAGATCGCTTAACATAATCAGAACAATATGGCGGCCATCTTGGATTTTTGGTATTGAGAAAAGTGCTGATATCATTTCTGATCATCTGTATCAACTCTTTGTGCCTTAAAACATAAGTAAAGACACCAAAATATTTTTTTCCTAACTACAAAGGTGAAGAATTAGGGTATACCCCTGTTTTTCGAAAATGGCGTTACATGGTGGCGGCCATCTTGAATTAAAAAAAATGCACAAGGGGGATTTTTGGGGCATCTTCGGAATTCGTCTGGGGAGATGTCCAGGTATCATTCCTGAAAAAATCAGCTTTTTGCAATTTTATTCCAGGTTCCTGTGTTTTTTTCACTAATGCTCTTGCACTAATAGTATACATTGTGACGCCTAAAGATTGTAATAGTCAGTTGTATACACTGATACTAATACACCCAGTATATTAAAGCCTAAAAATACAATGTGCGCGTTTTGAAGAACCTCTAAATTTGCTGGAATCGCCATTATCTTGAATATTGTGATGGTCATTGCAATGCCTAGATTGGTGTATAAAACAAAATGAATAATATGAAACCTGCATCTAAACGGTAACAACCTACGTGACCACGATGTCATTGAACATGTTTGAGGGTCACAATAAGAGGGAGGACATCGATCCAAAGTTGGTGCTCTTCATGCTGTCACCAGCGCCCCAACCACGAGATCGTAGATCGAGGAGCCGACAGGGAGAGATTGCTCTGGCCAAAGAATGGTACTGTTGTGTTTAACGTTAGCTTGAGTCACTCTAGAACAACACAAATGTTCCCTACCCCAGCTAACACGGGACATTGAAACAATGTTTTTCTAATGTTGGACCACCGTCTACGACGCTGGCCCAACATTAGAAAAACATTGTTTCAATGTCCCGTGTTAGATGGGACAGAACACGTGATTTTATTCCTATTGGTGCGACGATCACACCGCATACACGAGACTTGGCCCCAAGGTTGGTTTTCTGCTGGCCCAACAGTAAGCCATCATTCAACCAATGTTGGACCGATGTTGACCGACCGTCTACGACGTTGGCCCAACATAGGATCGGGTGGAATGTTTGGTGTTTTCTGTGTCACACCTTCAATGCGTCTCTTGTCAAGGGAGCGTTGATACATTTACGAATCTGTAATTTCCAGTACCACGTACTACCTGGGCCGGGTTTACCAAGTGCTTTTGGAGCGAGAAGACAGCGGTGTAAAATTTCAAGAAATACAAGATATTCAGATTTAAGCTATTATAATGTCGTCGCCTCGGAGCTAAAGGATCCTATCTGACACTCGTCAGAGTGGCAGATAGGATCCTTTAGCTCCGAGGCGACGATGTTTGACCAACGCGTGTGACGTACAGGAGTGTACCATGATTGTACCAGTGTGTTCATGTCACACCAACAACGGCCATTACGTGTCATCCATAGACTAACATGTTTTTGTATGAACAAAAATGAAGGTTATTTCTAAGTTTTGCCGATTTCGTAGATCGACCCCAACAACTCGAGATGCAGACCCTATGAAAAGACTTTATGTTAGTTACAGTTCAATATGAATGTATAGACTTAGCTTCCGTTTCAGTGGTATTTTCCAAATTTTTTATTGGAATGGAAAAACACATTTTTGAAAATAAGGAAATACACTGTTATTATTTTTGGGGACATCGTTTTTAAACTCAATTGACAACCACTCTAGCTAGCATTTGAAATCGATGAGTGTCGAACAACAAATCAGCCAATTGCTGGGAAAGGGTAGGCATACACACTTCCTCCCCCGTGAAACAATGCGAACCGCCGTATACTGATTAAAATTGAGATGTCATATAATATTGATAATATTTGTTCGGACGCCTACACCAGCAAAGTACGCTGACCAAACGAGTGACCATCTTGGAGGAAACGACGGTCAAGTGGAACTGTGTAAGCTATTATTGAAGCTCACTCCCATAAAAATATAGACATCCCTTGAGGATGAAAGTGTTCTGTATAGCTAATTAGAGTGGCATCCCCGGCACTTATCCTAGGAGATTTTTTTAATCAAAGTTACTTACCATCTCAAACGTTGACGTCACCAAGTTGTCTGTGAAGATATTCCTGAAAGCAGAAAAATACACTTATAGAAATACACTTATAGTACTTATATTGAGGCTATGCTATTTGTACGCCACCAATTAGTAAATAAGGCTACTTCGTACTGCAATAATAACTAATATTTATAAATGCAAACCACTTTTTAACATTTAATTCAAATTGTACTTCTTGTTTCCTCACATGTACTATAAATGTTTCCAATATTAAAACTAATGAAAGGTTTGATTGAACATTTTGTACCAAAACAACCTTAGATTCCAATAAAACTGTTACGGTATTAAACATACACATGACACCACTGCAAAGCGGTTTATAAAATAATATTATTTAAAATGTGTATTTTTTTATTTCTTGCCCTGGAAACTACAACCAACAAAATGTTCTTAAACGGTGACAGCAAAAGACTCAAAAGTGTGAACGTCATTTGCGCTATCATTTGGTTGAGCTGGGAATAATAGTTATTATGACATGTATTTCGTGTTGGTTTTCGCGTTTGTGGGTATATTCTGATTGTTTCTAATCCCACTGAGCTAATGTATCATAATTATTAGACTAACACCTAACTCTTTATTTTACCATACTGGAGTGAGGATGGAATGCATGTCGACCCATCATGGTACCCATCAAACACCAAACATTTGTATAACATTTGTACAATGTTCGCTCAACGTCGAATACGTTGAACCAACATTGTACAAATGTTATACAACTGTTTGTGTTTGCTAGGTATGCACTGATAATAAGATATATAATCATGATAATGCAGACTTTATTATTTGATTATTAATGATTATTCATTAAAACAATGTTTATGTAGAAAACAGCCATTGATTGATAAAAATACGTTTCCAGCGGTTCACGACGTTAGTTTAACGTTGGTTCAACGTCGTAGTTCCCAGCGGTTCAAATGTCATATAGCCCAGGGCTGGATGGGTACTGTGTATAATTATGAGAGGGGCAGAGAGTTATTATGAATATTTGATAGAAATACACGTACATAAGAGAAAATTATGTATTTCTGATAATTATAGGACATATACCTTCTAATACGTTTTACTTGCTGAATAAAAATACGTTCTACTCGCAGAATCAAAAATACATTTTATCGGTAAAATAATTTTTCGATGTGTCATCTTCGCAGCATAATGAATAATAATAATTCAAAATCAGTGCATGTGCATAGATTATTGAGTGGCAACTTCATAACAATTGTTCAGTTTGACAGGCATAGCAACTAAGTTCTATGACAAACCTCTTCCAGTGGATATGAACAAGTTCTAGGGGTCAAAACACAAGCTAAAGGGCGTTAGATACTATATTTAGGAGCCAAAATTGCCTGATAGTTTGTCAAAAACTGAGGCGCATCTGCTCGAGGTGATCAATAAAGGTATAGAAGATAAAAAAAAACAAAGATTTGTGGTCTCACTCCCTCCAACTACTGAAGCCATTTAGGCTCACATTTTGAAAGTATGCATTGCAACCAAGGAAATTGGATCACCAAATTTACCCAGCCTTTTTTTAAAGGCAAGACCCAGACTTTATGAAATCTGAAGAGTAACTCTCTGCCTCTCTCATGTACACAGTCCACACTTCAGCCCATGGAATACATAGCATGTGAACTATCTGCCTCTCCCATTATTATACACAGACCACCACCCTCAACGAAAGTACGAAATGAAGAATGTACGAAACTGTGAAATAACGAGAGCACGAAACAACGATAGTACGAACCAACAAAACTGCCAAACCACGAAACTGCGAGACAGCTAAAGTGCGAGACTGCGAAAGAGCGAAACTTCGAAACAGCAAAAGTACGAAATAACCATCTTCCTCTGCAAGGCTGGCTACTCCTGGCCTGACGGCCTCGCTGTGTCAAGACTTGCTGCCAGGAAGATGGAAATAACGAAAGTACGAAACAATGAGAGTGCGAAACAACGAAACTGTGAGAGTACTAGACTGCGAAACAACGAAAGTTCGACGCTACTAAACAACAAAAGTGCGAAACAACGAAAGTGCGAAACAGCGAACTGCAAAAGTACGAGACTATGAAACAACAAAACTACGGAAGTACTAGACCTGTAGAGTTTGAGTTTGGGGACCATCGGACAAAAAATACAGTGTGACAGCAGCCATGTGTCTACTACCCGGTGTGACTGGGCCGCCCAACTCATTTACTACGCGATCGAGGCCCAGTCACACTGACCGCCATTTTGTTTCCACAGCCAGCTGTGTAAAAACGACACTCGCGCTGCCTACCAAAAAACTCGGATGCCATAAAATTGAGACGAATATTTCTAGTGCCTACGAAAACTAGGCCATTTTCATCAGGCGTAAACTTTTGATCGTATTAGAACTATTACATTTAAAAATGAAGGTCACTGTATCAAAGCCTTGCGGTGTCATCAGGGTACGTGTCTACTACAACATATCATGAAAATAACTAATGTTGATCAAATAAGCGGCCATTTTGCTCAGGACAAAATCAAGGCTAAGTCAACATTATTTTTGTCCTATGGTACCCCAAACTCGAATAGCTGAAAAAAAATGACTTAGCCTTGGTTTTGTTCTGACCCCTTCATTTTGTTAGCAAGACACAGATTTAAGCAACTGAAAATCCCAGTTGACCATCTCAGACATCTGAGGGTTATTATTTTGTATTTGCCTGCTACTACTTAGAGGTGTCAGCCTAACACCGAGCCAACGGTTGCCCACATATAGTTATATATTACTGAACAGCTGTTCCAGCAGTCTTTGTACGCCATGAATGCTATCGTTGGTGATATGGTTGATTTTAATGCAGGAACAAAGTGGGCGACGCTGGCCCGACACGATGCCACCGTTAAGTCGCGTTTTTTATGCTCCAGCCAATCACTCGCATACCAAAAAATGGGATTGGATAAATTCCTGCAACTGCTTTGAGGGAGGACATTGGTGTTTTTATTTCTGTCCATCTTCCATCTTTTGTCTGTCTGTCCGTCTTTGTCCCAACCCTTAAAGTGCTGCATTTAAAATCATTATTTTCACCCACTTTGAATTTGTCTACCGTCTACTTCCCGTAAGGTGACAATTAGTGATATTTGTTTAATAGGTGACCAAACATTTGCAAATATTTATGTTCAAACACACGTTTCGTTTCCAATAACAATGATTTTATGGAGAAATAATTAAAAACGAACATAGTCGCGCTCAGCGTTGTAAGGGTTTAACCCTTAGGGTTAACCCCAATGGATTATGTTATACATAATTTGCTACGAATACTTACTTGTTTTATTAATGTCATTTTTGGTGTTTGCCATTTTTACCATTTAAATAAATCACTGTCGTTGTCCCTTAAAGCGCTGAAATATTTTTTGTACAAGCCATGGAGATTAAAAGTTTTTATAAATGTCTTAGTTTTTTCAGTGCTGGGAGCGTCTTTATACGTCAGAATCTGCCGTCCACCAAATCAAGAGTGTACACTTATCTGAATATTGCATACAGTGGTGTGTATGACCACAGTGCGCCATAGAGAGCAAGGGGTCACCAGGTTTTATCTCTCACTGTAGAGTAAGCACGCTCATCGCTAGATAAATGTGCGGAGTGCCCAGTACACACAAAACATTTGTATGACATTTGTACAATGTTGGCCCAACGTCAAAGACGTTGAGCCAACGTTGTACAAATGTTATACAAATGTTTTGTGCTTGCTGGATGAGCTGTACCAGCCAGACTGCGACCTGACGCTGAACCACTGCTGTGTCTACGTCGAAGATGTTGACCCACCAGTGGCCCAGCGTTGGGCAAGTGTATTGTTGAGAGATATACGAAGGCAAGGGGGAGTAGCCTACTATCGTCAATTCATTGCATCCATCATCGCCCACAACACTATATTCTTCAGATATCGTCTGCCCCCTCCCCCCCCCCCCTCGATATACACGTATTGCAAAATCACGGATTATGTTTTTTTTATACCCGTACTGTTTTTATTTTATTCTATACACAAATCAACACGTTGCATTCATCTTTGTTTTAGAACATTTATTCGACGCTTTTGTTTTAAACATCGTCTTACAATTTTATTATTTGACATTAAAATTTAAAAGTACACTTTTCGCTAGAAAAATAAAAACAACTACATGATTCTGTTGTTTCTGTGACCCAGTGACATACAGCTACTATCAGAAATAGATAACCAGTTCTATTTCTGCTACTATTTAACAGCAATTGTATGCAGTATGCAACATTCAGAGTCTATGTGTGGGACTTCTGAGAAATGCTGGTTTTGTGATCTAGATGGTATTTTTCTAGGGAAGTCACGTTGACAGTGATGGAGAGGGTGAGGGGATAACAGGCATGATCTGAGAGGTGGGCATTTAGGACATAATTCTAACTGGATTTCAGTGATAGGTGTCGTTACCTCCTAAAGCCCCCCCCCCCCTTGCTAGATTTATCGAAGCTATTTGCTTTTTAAATTTGAAATATCAAAACTACCATCTAGTCCAACCCTGATACACATATGATCACGAGTTGAAAGAGCCAAGAAGATAATGTGGTGAAATGAACACACTAATTAATACTAAACTAGCGGGAGCTGAGTGAGTGAGTGAGTGAGTGAGTGAGTGAGTGAGTGAGTGAGTGAGTGAGTGAGTGAGTGAGTGAGTGAGTGAGTGAGTGAGTGAGTGAGTGAGTGAGTGAGTGAGTGAGTGAGTGAGTGAGTGAGTGAGTGAGTGAGTGAGTGAGTGAGTGAGTGAGTGTGAGTGAGTGAGTGAGTGAGTGAGTGAGTGAGTGAGTGAGTGAGTGAGTGAGTGAGTGAGTGAGTGAGTGAGTGAGTGAGTGAGTGAGTGAGTGAGTGAGTGAGTGAGTGAGTGGGTGAATGAGTGAGTGAGTGAGTGAGTAGGTGAGTGAGTGAGTGAGTGAGTGAGTGAGTGAGTGAGTGAGTGAGTGAGTGAGTGAGTGAGTGAGTGAGTGAGTGAGTGAGTGAGTGAGTGAGTGAGTGAGTGAGTGAGTGAGTGAGTGAGTGAGTGAGTGAGTGAGTGAGTGAGTGAGTGAGTGAGTGAGTGAGTGAGTGAGTGAGTGAGTGAGTGAGTGAGTGAGTGAGTGAGTGAGTGAGTGAGTGAGTGAGTGAGTGAGTGAGTGAGTGAGTGAGTGAGTTTGTTAGTGAGTTTGTTAGTGAGTTTGTTAGTGAGTTTGTTAGTGAGTAGTGAGCGAGTGAGGCACTCACTACGATCCGATCCGGTCACTATGAGGAAGCTAAACATCATTAGTATAATGTAAGAGTCATTGATTTTACACGTAAATTTCCACGCAAAGTGGAGTAATTTAATTTCTAAGAAATCAAATACACAACCGATCACAACTTTTAATTTCCCTTGGTTGTCTGGCCAACATTAAGGGTTGTCTGGCCAACATATCACGTTCTCGGCCACCCGACCTTGACCTCGCAGTCTGAGATGTCAAAACCCAAATATTCTCGTCGGCGTTTCTTTTCTGTTTCCACCCTGCCCCGCGAACCCCGGGGATCGTACCGAGGGCATCATAGCACACGTCCCGGTATCCAAACAGATGCTGAACGTTAGAGCAATCCCGGGCTAATGTAGGAGGCCGTGGCCTTCACCGAGGTTACGTTGGAATAAGGTTGTATTCCATGTACTCCAGATATACGAGCACCCCTACCAAAGGTCGACGTCGATGGAAAAAGCCCCCAGAACGAGAAATCAGCTTGTTGGTTCAATGCTGGGCCACCGTTGCAGATGTTAGCCCAAAATTGAATCAACATCGGCTGAAAACCCCACAATATGCGCAGAACACATTTTACGGGTGATGTGCAGTACTGTACACGCCCGCCCCCCTTTCTCAGCCAGAAATACTATCAGTGAGTACTGTTTAGTTTCCAGTACCCGCTGCAATTTTATGTTTGCGCAACAACAAATCACATCCATCTCTGGTTAGCGTTGGAGCACAATGGAGCCGGCCTGCAGCTGCCGGCCTGGTGACAAAAGTGGCCCGCCACACCTTCAAAAGTGTCATCCCCCATAAGTCTGCACTCCTTTACAACTTACTACAGTGTATATTGCCGCGCCCACAGATCTTAAAAATTAGACCTCAATACATTAGCGGTTACAGCTAGTAACAAGTCACGCGATATGAAATAATAGTTGAAAGGCACATTATTACAGTGTATTAAAATATCGCCATTCGGCGATGCACCATTCGTGGGGATAATAGTTATAAAACACGTTACACGTAGCAAATTCAATGACGTCCACAATAATGTTATATCTCAATTGAAAAAAGTGAACGTGTTATGGTTTGCATGGCCGATAACAGAATGACACGATAATCGTGTCATTCTGTTATCGGCCATGCAAACCGACAGCTGTCGCTTCTTCACTGATACGATACATTATCCGACTCGTGAGATAACGTCGATGTTAGAATATTTTGATACATGATGGTGTGTGTGTCTGTGTGATTGTGTGTGATTTATCGCGTTATTGAGTCACACTTCATCGACGTAACGGCTTCACAATGTTTCTGAAATCGGCAACTTTAGTGTACGACGAGCGATTATGGTACATGTACGCTATGCCTGTGATGAAACTTCACTCTTAAAAGTAAAATAATTATTGATTTACAAAATTGTTTATTGTAAGCCTAATATGTCGGTGCTTATTTTATATACATGCTACCATATATGGATCTTATGCATTTCTGATGCCACGCTGTTGTGGATTGCCGACCCACATGTTGAGAAGAACATACTAATCTTTTCAATGCTAGACGTTGTATTTAAATATTATACAAATGTTTCGTGTTGGCATGGAAGGTCAAGTCGATGGCCGCGAGAGTCCAGTCTTATAGTTTCAAGAACTTGATAATACCAAAGGAAGTTAGTATGCTGTGTGCTCATGAAGTAGCACATAATTTATATTTCACCACATATCTGACACAAAGAACATATCAGATTCAGAACCCTGATGCAACGTTGGCTCAATAAAACGACCAACGGGGATAGGCTTTAGACGTCATAATTTGACGTCTGCTAAGACATGGTAGACGGCATATTCTGAGGTATAAAGACGGTACCCGCACTGAAAGAATTAAAAAAATTGCTAACGTCGTAGACCCATAACATATATAGGTATTCAAATGAAGCGGAATGAGCTAACTAAGGCATTTATGATGATTTCAAATAGAAAAAACACTTTGCGCTCTATGGTTTGTACAAAAATATTTCAGCGTTGTAAGGGCTATAGCCCGCGTTGTGTCAGCGCATCCCGCCAGCATTCCCACATCAGTATCTCATCAGGTGAGTACCCCCACTGTTTTCGTTTACTTTTCCCAGAGCCTGACTGCCAGCTTTTGTTTTATTTTGAGTGGCACACCAGACGAGTGGTAGTACTAGAAGCCAAGCAGGAGGTCACAGTAATGACGGGACAAATGCTTCTTCTCAGATGACAACAGTCGTTTCACTTGTGGTGATATAATGTTGGGTCAGCGTGTCAGACGTTGGTCCAATATTAAAATACCAGCAACCCCTACAACGCTGAAATATTTGTAAATAAATATCAATTTGAAATCCTCAAAAATAAAATCATCATAAATGTTAGTTAGCTCTTTCCGATTCATTTTCATACCTATGTTATATCATGTATATGGGTCCACGGCCAGTATAAATATTTTACTCTTTCCGTGTGGGAATCGACATTAGACGTCAGAATCTAAAGTCGGTTCCCGTACTGAAAAGGTTAAGCTGAATTGGGGTGCCTTGTTTCTGCTTATCTAGTTCACTCCCAACTGAGGCCATGACAAAAACGTGTGGCCAATGAAACATAGACGTATGGTAATCATTTCCACTAGATCCTAAATGTTTTTATTATTGCCAGCCGTTGTATGTGTTTTTTACCTTTTCTTTTTATGTCCCTAACTATATCCATTAAATGGTTTTACAAGACACACGCGATATTGATGATTACTTCAACATTCTAGAGTTATGTGGCAACATTGAAATTGTTATTTAACGCCGAATATAATGTACTTGACAATATAATAAACGAATTGAATTAAATTTATCCATCTATACAGCGGCGTTGTCGGTTCAGATAGTTTTATGCGTTATCTGCCTCATAGATCTGTTAAACTCTTTCAGCGCGGGGACCGTCTTTAAACGTCAGATTCTGGCGTCTAAAGACGGTCCCCGCACTGCTATCATACAACAGTGTTATTTTCAGCTTTGTAAGGTTTAAGCTTACATTATTGTTCACTAATCAGCCAAGCTACGTTTTATTTTCTGTCAAAATAACATCCAATCATTATCTCATCCAAACTGCTGACTTGCAGCCAACCCAAACAAACAACAACGTACGCCGAGAGATATCACTCTAGTGACTATTACCTTGAAGTCGCATTATATCGGACAATGACCCGATGTTGGACCACGGAATTCCTATTTCAGACAAATGTTGAGCAGCGTCAATAACGGTGGATCAGCATTGGTTCAGCATTATGCATAGCGGCAATGACTTGGTTTGTTGGATTCACTTCTTTCTATATAGATTAATCTTTATTTCATTTCAACGGTAAATTTATACCACCCTGTCATTAAAATTAAAATAATAACCTACACAGTAATTACTATTTCTGGTCAATCATCATGCATGAACAGATTCGCAAGGATTAGCCAAATAATGTCACACATTTAGAGTGCTGTTGATAATAACTAAAAGTATATTTTGACACTAGCATAACTTCATTTCAAATACCGTGCACGCTGTCACTTGTGTGATGTAATCGTGCTTGTGGCTGATTAAATTCATACCACTGCATGTGTTGTAAATGTTCGATTTATAAATTTAAGCATATTCCGCAATGAAGAATTCGATTTATTAAAACAATGTGTCTGTTATTTTATGGGGTATGTTACATTCCAATTGATAAAACATGGAGATCAAAAAGTCAATAGTAAGAATCATTTACAGACACTATATAGTTCTAATAAAATTATTGTTCAGCGAGCAAATTTTTGTGATACATAAACATGCTAAAACTAAAACTTAACAATGGAATACTCATCTAGTCTACTAGACGTATTTTTTATTTTCGATTCGTTTCCCCTATACTTCTCTACTATTGGTTCAACCCCTGATGGTTTACCTATCCCTGATACACGTTAATCTGCCAGCTATCTATTCTACATGTGGGAGCAGCTACAGAAACAATCACAGTCTACAGTGCCCGCTGAGAAGGCCCAGCAAGCGACCGCATTAGTCAGCGTCTCCCGCGGGCAATATCACTATATATCAGCCCGGTGATGTGTCCATATCGGCCCGCATTCTAAAACTCTACTTCAACGGTGGAACAGAACATCACTGGATTAACCGGGTTCCAGTGTTGTTTCAATGTGGACGCAACGTCTTCGACGTTGCGTCCACATTGAAACAACACTGGTTTAGCACTGCAGGATGGTGAGGAGTGCTTCATCTCCAGGAGTGATGGATTGCTGGCGAGCTATCCCGCTGGCACACTTGCTGTTCAGTCGTCAAATTGACAAGAGTGAATGGTGCATGGATCCCACTGAGACATTCAGAAGAAATCGCATACCATCGGTTAAATAATTATCTAAGTATCTGCCGATCCAGTCACCCGGGAGGCGGAGAGGCAGTCCCTGTTCAATCGTTTCTACATGGAGGCTATAAAAGTTTACCAGCTCGCTGTATTGTGCTCTATTAGTGTCATTTATTTCTTCTGGATTGAGAGTGTTTTCCTTAACTCTCCCGATGCCCTATCACCCCACCCTCACATCATCATGTGTACACCATTCGTTTCATCTACGGATTGCACTATTTTAAATTATTACAAAGTCCCTTTGATGAATATCCCGGTCGAAAAGTGAGGCTAAGTCATAGTTTGACTGACATATTTACTCATATCATCTAAATGTGGTCGTCTCAACAAACACACTTTTAAAACATAGTTTTCCAACAATTTCAAGAACATTGTAAAGTGTAACAAAGTGTTAATTATTCCTCTATATGTGTTGTTACTTTCGTGAATTATTTACAACATGGCACAGCGGAGATAAAAACAAGTAAACGTGGAGTCTGGTTTTGCTGTCATCCATAAATCTGCCACCATGGAACAGCTGCAGATCTGGTGTGATCGACTGGTTACAGCTCATAATTACCGACTAGGTAAAAATGGCAACTCGCCTTGTTTTCAGTACTGTTGTTGCTCCAGAAACGATGTCTTCATACCAGACTCGTGACAAATGACACTACGGTGCACCTTGAAGTGCCAACCTAAGTTTTTAGTTTGTTTTTACTGTTTGACATCTTGGGATGCTTCAGACATGTAGCCTATAGTACAAAGAGGATTGTGTTGATGTTGTCTCTATGAAAATACTTCAACAGTCCGTGTTTTTTTATTTCTGTGAGTGAATATCCATTCTGGACGTAATGGAGGTCACACCAAGATTCCCCGAATGTTTTTAACACTGTGGTAATTCCCCCCCCCCCTTGAAGTTAGCTACCCCACCGAAATAAAAGTTATTAAAAATAATTATAGTACCTACTTATTATTACTGTGTGAGATTTTAGGTCTATATGTATACCTGGCGCTTTAATGTCGTCATAATAGGGGCTCAATTATATTACGTATTCAGTTGTTCGCACAACAGTATCGGTGATTTCCATTCCACCACAGACGGGTAACTTCAGGGGCCTATTCGTATGTCAAAGTGACATGTGTCATTCTAGATTTAAGCTCAAGCCGAGGCCAGCACGCTTTGCCTCTAGTGATTGACTGCTGCCAACATATCACGTGGTAGCACTGGCACCATCCAGATCCGCCAGACTCTGGTGGAGGAGGCAAAACGTACAATCTATTTTGTTCCAGCATATCTGTAAGCGTACCTTCTATCAAGAATGAGCTTTAGACTTCAAACATTTACGATTTTAGATGGCTCTGCATTGCATTAAATTTCATCAATCGCATTTATCAAATGATATGGCATAAATATTGTCGTGGAATGCAATCTATTTTGTTTATAGAATAATTTAAGCTGTTTAGATCCCTATATCTTGGATGACGCACTGCATCTACGTAAAATTTTCCAATTTACCTTTTTACCAATTGCTCTTTGCGTGCTGGAGGCTTAACCCTTTTAACGCTACGCATGACTATACTCGCGTTTAATTCGTCCCAACCTCTTAAACCCTCGCGATGCATTAAAGTATCATTTTACATCCCTGAAAACAGACCTAATTTTCTCAGAACCAAAGGTTTTAGAACGAGAATTTCCATGAAACTGGAGTAACAATACATGGCAATTTTCTTAAATGTTTAAACTCCATCCAATCATCTTCATCCACTACTAGTCGAGAATTGCGACAGCCATTCGAGGCTTGTAGTGGATGAAGATGACAATGGTAAACTCATGCTTGAAAAGGTTAAAGGGAACCCTCGAGATGAGACATTTTCAATTTTGTCAATTTTGAAAATTTAATTTATATGAAGCTATATAGCCTACTGATTTTAAAGGGACCCCTTGGGATGAGACATTTTCAATGTTGTCAATTTTGAAAATTTAACTTATATGAAGCCATATAGCCTACTGATCTTGACTAAAAATACAAAAAAGTCAAAAAACAATTTTAAAGCACAGAAAAAAGAGTGAAATAGTTATATTTCCAGGTCGTATATTGCCATGTAAACAAAACAAGTCAGAAATATACAGCACATTACACCACATATTCCCACGTCTTGGACGGTTAGATCAAAGCAGTCGCCGCTAATTGGTGTCTTATAGTCAGGACATGGGGGGATAGGCCCTACACCTGCAACACTGATTGTCTGCCCAACGCTGGGCCGACGGCATCACCATGTGGCCCAATGATGTAGGAACATTCAACCGTCATTTAGCAAGTGTTTAGGTATACACAAAGTTTGTTTGGGTTTTAGGCGGATTCATAGGAATGTTAAAAAAAATATATTTTAAAAAATTTGAAAAAAATAAAATCATGATCTGCGGGATACACCACTACACTACAAAACGAAAAACGAAAATTGATGTCATCCCAAGGAGCTGCTTTAAATGACTGTTATTGGGTAGTCTATGGAATCAGAGTTTAAACATCAAGATTTGCAAATGTGTAGCGCCAAATTAAACGGCTGTAATTTGTAGGTGTAATTTCGCGCTAGCGAGACACAACTTCAAGTGGGCAATTTCCAAAAAAGTAAAAAAAAAAGGCTCAACGTCTCGCGTTAGCTTAGAGAACCAGAAGTTATATACGTCACTCTATGTATAGCTTGAATTACAACCCGTATGATAACCTTTGACCTCGTGCCGCTTGGCTGTCAGTCTTCCACATCAGAACAGCTCCTTGGACTTGTCAGTCAAAATGGCTTCCTTCTCTAACTCGGGTAATACGAGATTGAAATGATTTTTTTGGCAGAATGCTGTCACTCATCTTGATTTTTTTCACCAAACAGAATACGTTGAGAATGAAACCAATGCTGACTTACTGTTGGGTAAACGTCGCAGACGTTAGACCAGCCTTAACCCTTTCACATCATTATTTTGAAAAATATGATGTTAGCCTACTCTTTGCAAAATACCAAATGCATATGTACGGAAGCGTATGGCAGCGTACCTTTTTTAGATGCTACTATAAAAAAAGAATTAATCACGTGACAAGTTAGTGCGCGCGCTCTTTATACATCGTGTGTGACGTCATATAATGACAAGCCTATTGACTTGTGCTTCACTATTTATGTATTGGGCGCGCTTTCAAGCGCGGTTGTGACTTTAACCGCCAAATTATTCAATCTGAATTTTCACCCACTTGAAGTTGTGTCTCGCTGACGCGATCCACAACTTCAAGTGAGTGAAAACTATTCAGATTTGACAATATGGAGGTCAACTCTATTCAAATATTGCTGATTGATGTCACATTTTATCTTTAACATGTTTAAAAGGCGGGAATTAATGACGTCAATAGGTAGTTACGTATTCCTTATTCCTTATTCAATAAGGAATAAGTAACAGTTACTTATTACTTATTCGAGCGAATAAGGAATAAGTAACAGTTACTTTGCCTGGTACATCAATAGTTGGACGCCTTTATGCACAGCTGGACCAACCCCAAAAAGCTCGTTTCGGGATAAATGCAGTTGAAGTTTACTGTCTTCTGTAATTTCAAGAAAGCGAATGAGAAAAATATTGAGTTAAACCAACACACGACATTCACATTCTCTATCCATGCAAAATAACCTCCTCTTCGGTTACTTCCGGTTTCGAGCCTAACTGCCTCATTTATACTTTGGCCCAGGTGTGTATAAATAAGAACGACCATTATGATTTATGCACAACTGGACCAACCCACATGTATTGTAAATTAAACAACAACAAATATATGTGAGAAATTAAGCACATTACAGACATTTATTGTCAATTTAACAAATGTTTAGAGAAATACAATAATGAGCCCATTATATATTCTCTAACTCTTCTGTAGATCTAGCTGTGAACGTCTTCAGTAAAATATGTGTAACTTTTTCAACTTAGGTGAAATCACGAGCACTGCGAGGCCCATGGGAGAAATAGATATGTGGGTTGGTCCTATTGTGCAGAAATCAACCTTACGATTTTACATTATATTATGCTGTTTTTTCCGCGCGACCAGGTGGCGTGCTGGGTGTAATTTGGACATCCAGTTAATTTTTAATAAAGGCTATGCATAATGTCTCTCACGTGGCACACTTAACTACTTTTTTATTTTTTGGGGGTTGGCTCAGTTGTGCATAAAGGCGTCCAGTCATCCAAGTTCATCTCTAATTGCTGAAATACTTTAGTCCAAAGATAATGTTTTTATTAATAAAAAATACCATTACCCAATTGTTAATACTTTTTGACAACCATGACTAAAGTTAGCTGGTTGACTAGTCACTTTAAATTTATGATGTATATCAATGGATACATTCATAATATAATACACATGCATGGAATATAGGTTCGCGCAGCAACAACGTCAATTCCGTGTTGAAACTACGTATCGGACCGTACTCCACCGCGGAAATAGTTTTTTTGAAACAGTGTATCTTATTTTCCGTCCGCCATCTTGAAATCTCTGAGCATGACGAACGAGGCTCCACCACGCTGCGTGCAAAGTCAAAATGGAGTGGCTGCTCACTTTTCAAGTAAGCAGTTACTGCCTTTTGGCTTTGCATTGCAGCATGGTTTCTAGCATTGTGGCAGGTGGCGATAAAAGATATCACTGGCACTCTCTTTTGCAACCCTTCGAAGACTGTTTTTACAGACGTCTGCGGGAATTTGCAGTTGACTGACACTTGACTCATTGCTGAGATTAGCAGGATTTGTTTTCACTCTGAAAGCAGAGATCCATACTGATGCATGGCCGATGTGGACGAGCTGAACATAATAATGATGGCTCGGAGAGGATCCATATTATTTACAAACATACACATCATCTTTTAAATAAGCATTTTCTGCAGCTCTAATAGTGCATGATGGAGACTGCTATTTCAATATGCAAAATTAAAAAATATTATCATTTTTAATTAAACAATATATATTTTCAATTAAATTATGAAAATGAACAACACTACTACTCTATGGTCAAAATATAAATATTAGCTGATCCTGATTTTGACGTTTGTGTTATGTGTATTGAGCCAAAACGCAAGCATTAAAGGTGATGTGATCATCTCGATGATAAAATATTTTGAAATTTGCCAATCACTAAATTGAAAATAACCAATGTTCTATTTAAAACTTAGGACATATACATCATATTCAAGTCAATGAATGTATGTGTCTGTGTATGGTGTAAGATAAAATTAAACATGTTAAACACGGCCCTCTATTCCACAGCACTAATAAAGGCATGAATAATAATGAAGAAACCAAAGAGGGTAAATGCAGCCACCCTATTTGATGAACCCCTGGCAGACTAGCTCGCCCATTTTGAAATTCATTGATTGGATCCCCGAATACTTCAGTCCAGAAAATCTCTGAGATAATATGCATGGAATATGAAGCCCAAATAGTGTGGCAGAGACACTGGCCGCTGGCATGGTACGAAGGTCTCAACCTATCATGCTCCATCACTGCTATCTCGTCCGCATGATTTATAACCCGTCCACACGAATTGAGTGATGGCCGTGTTCGGTAACTAGTACACGGATCTGACTGTCAAGATGTGATGCCTGATGTGTGAGGCTGTGACTCAGCAAAATGTCCCATTAACCCTTCAACCGCCGGTGTCGCATATATTCGGGTTTTCATTTTTAACTAGCACATTAAGTACCACCTTTTAAACATGGTAAAGATAAAATATGACATCAATCAGCAATATTTGAAAAGAGTTGACATCCATCTTGTCAAATCTGAATAATTTTCACTCACTTGAAGTTGTGGATCGCGTCAGCGAGACACAACTTCAAGTAGGTGAAAATTCAAATTGAATAACTTGGCGGTTAAAGGGTTAAAGAAATAAAGAAAGATCTGGAAGTTGTTTTTGTTTGTGGGACAAAGGCAAATTACAATTGCATATAGTATTATGTGGAGCATTTCTTTACACCACCAGGGATATGTTTTTTACACTTCCCTGGTTCCACTAAGGTCGGAGTGTAAATCCTATGTGTAAATCTATGTGTATGCCTCATTTAGACATGTCCGTCAAACCATCCGTCGTTGGAAAGTGCAAGAACGTTTATCTCAACAGTTCTAAAGAGTTCACTTCGACTGTTTTGAAATTCAGGATGAATATTATTATTTTTAGCACTCACTGAACTTTGAACTCAGGCTGCTTAAAGTGATCTACTAGATGTAGCATTTTACTTCTTCATTGCTCCTTTAAAAAGCACGATGTTGGATGCATTGAAATGTGTAGAACATAAATTTTGTTTTTATCCACCATACTTTTCTGTAGTTTTTTTCCAAATCATTTTGTTTTCAATTTTAACCGGGAAAATATGGTGCTGAAAACTTCTCTAGATCACTTTATTATGGCGTCACTTCATACATCAGGCATTTTGGAAAATTATTTCAAATATTTCGACCTCTTGGATATTAAACAGTGTATGTGCCACTATGTGAAGTGACAAATTCACTCTTTCATATCCACGATAAATTGGATATCTTTCATTGTCTATTCTTACCTGAGCATGTCAATCAGCGCGTCCACCTGTGTATTATGTGCCGCGGGGGCCGGGGTGGCAGGTGGGGGTGTGAGATCCGCTCCAGGGCGGATCACCATGATGAAGGCGAGTCCCTGAGCCACAGCCAGGAGGCTGGTCAGCAAGTAATACAGCAGGGCAGTCAGGGTGAGCCTACGAGCCGCTCGAGGTCCACTACCCCCGAGCCCAGATACCAAACTGGCCAGTAACAGCGGTACCGCCAGAGCCTGGGCAGCGCGCATGATCAACACGGCAGGAAGTACGAGGTACTGCGACATCCGGTCGAGCCACTCTAACGATTTCACTGTAGGTTTGACATTGATCACCCAGAGTCTTCTCAGGTACCATCCTAAAGCTGCACCTCCCGCTGTGCCCAGTACCAGCAGTACCAATAACACATATGCCCTAACTGTTCTCCCTGAGCATGCACAACAGCCCTTCCGCCGGAACTCTACCATTTTGTGTTGTGGAAAACAGCAGATAGATTGAAAATAATTGTCCTAGGTCACATTATGGCTATCATCGTTCTTCTGGTTTCTCCTGTGATTTCTGTCAGACAGCAAACGGTACGTGTAACTTGTTGTGCTTCTACTTGGGAGCCATTCAATGTATCTGATGTTCACAACTCTTCACATCATGAAATACCATCATACCTGTAACAAAGTATAAACAAACTTAATTTTATGTATATAAACAGAATATACACTAGGCAATAGAAAATATAATAGCATAGAAATATTATAGTTTTTATCAATCAGTTGCATTCATAAATGAATTATTTTTAAAATGTAATGCTGGTGTGCAATAGACAATGTCACATGACTGACGGTGGTCCAATACTTCAAGTAACACATTTCTGACATATATTGTGATATCAAAAAAATAAGAAACAACGTTATTTCCTCAACATTATGCATTGCATTGACAATGAGAGTGAACAGGAACGCAACACTGCATCGTCACTCGGCCTATTCAGTTGACTTGTGCTGGGTAAACCGGGAACTTATGGAGAGACCAAGAATACTAGAACACCCAGTATCCTTGGGTAAACAAACTAGATTGATGATTATTAACCTTGATAGAGTCTGCTTGCATGAAATTGGGGGCGAATTCAGACTAGAAGCAAATGGTGAAATCTAGCATTCGCTCGACAAGTTCTCGAAGAGCAAGGGTCATTTAGTCAGTCAATGAGAACATATGTCTTAAAATAAATGGTTGCGCCTTCGGGCGACGCCATTTTAAGGTCTACCAATTCTGTACAGGTTGCAATGAGAAGATTTAATTTAGGCTAGCAGATAGGTCTATAGGTCAGACGCAAACATGGCGTGTACTGGGCCATTTCCAGAAAAGCAGTGGCGAAGTGGCCGATGTGTGACAGGGCGTCAGTTTTTTAGACAAGGGATCGTATTCTCGTACAAAATACAATATATCGTAGGCTTCGTATTGGTCGAGATGGCCATCTCGACCAATCCAAAGCTTACGATATATCGCAACTTGTACGAGAAAACGGGATCTGGTGATGGCGTAGGTACATGTGTATTACGTGATGTGTAATCCACGCCGGACCACCAAGACCACACATCACACCCCTCTTTGTTATTGCGTCGCCACGGGTGTCCCTTTTCACGCGCTGGGTGGAGCAGCATACCAGCAAACACGGGACGTTTACCCAGTGTTGTTTTGATGGTGGCCCAGCGTCGTAGACGATGGGCCAACATCAAAACAACACTGGTTAAACACCACGTAGCACAGAAAAAAACGAGCCGTAGCCCTGGCTGAATGTCATTGATGCTGTCCCAACATCGAACCAGAGCCTCACGAACCAGAGACTCTTTCTGGCTGGACGAATCGTTTGATGAGAAGAGAAGCTGACTCCTGAGCTCGTTTTTTTCTCTCTAGGTGCCATTCGTGTTGCACCAGTTGTCACGTCTGATGCAAGCCATAAGGCTCGTGCTTACTTGAAATGATTCTCACGAATAAATGAATGAATGAATTGATGAGCGACGGACCGCACGAACGAAGGAACGAAGGAACGAACGAACGAACGAACGAACGAACGAACGAACGAACGAACGAACGAACGAACGAAAAAACGACGGAATGAATGAATGAACGAATAAATGAATGGATGTATGAGTGAATGAGTGAATGAATAAATGAATGATTGAATGAATGAATGAATGAATGAATGAATGAATGAATGAATGAATGAATGAATGAATGAATGAATGAATGTACTATTTCGTGAACGAATGGGGTGTCGGTCCGACGTTATAGGCTGAACTGGATCAAGAGAACCTCCGGAGGATTGTTGATGAATCAGATTGCACTCCCCTTCAGACACAGGGGGCGGGGGCCCTAGGGTAGTGGTTAGCACCGCTGCCTTTCACGCTAGAGTTTGGGGTTCGTTTCCCGGTCTCAGCGATTTGAAAGAAACAAAAAAAATTCTTCCCCATCCACTGGTAAACCTCAGTATTGTGGAAAGCCTCCGTGACCGAGATGTAGTGTTCTCGGTTTCAGACCATCAGGGCTAGAATTTCGAATCCTGTGTCTGGAGGGCAGTGTCATCACACCTATCTCACCTTCCTCAGGATGTTTTCCTGGCCCAATTTAGCCTATAAGTGCACATAAGTGGCCTAAAGACCGATTAATTTCATTTCCAGACACAGGGTTTGAAATTCCCGTACTGGCGCCTGAGGCCGTGCATGCTATTACCTCTCGTTCGCAAGCACAAGAAGTTGACTCAAGGCTATGTTGGTTTCATGTTGTCTGTGACGCTGATCCAACAATAAGCCAACATTGGATCAACGTCTTGTATTTGAATCACGCAATATGCTTTTTTAGAAAGTGGCAATTTCGCATAATATCATGTCTCAGATTAAATCACATTGTCAAGCCACCAACACTCATGATTATTATCATCCTAATTAAGAATCAAAACCTGCATCCCATTGCCGGTAAAGTAAAAGCGCATTGATCAGAGAGTTTTTCTCTGTTCACGACCAAGGGGTCTTGTCAAGTTAAATTTAAAAAAAATCCAAGAAAAACTCGTATTGGCCAGACAAAAACACAAACTATCCCTCTAGCCATATTTTTAACATGTACAAAACAAAAACACAAAAAAATCCGAGTTGGAGCTTGACCCACCCACCCACTTTCGAGTTTTTATCAGGTTGTTGGAATTCTCCCTAAGACCATAAGGCTAACATTATTTTCTTGAAGGTGTGTCTCTCTGCCGCGAACCACAACTTCAAGTGAGTAAAAGGGACCCACATTTACACAATTTGAACAAAAACAAATGGCAATCTTTCAAACTCAGTGCTGACGCGATCCACAACTTCAAGTGTGTGAAAATTATTCAGATTGTACGAAAAAGATGTGAACAATTTTGATATCTTCTGATGGATGTCACGCTTTTATCTTTAACATGCTTGAAAGCTATGCTAATAAAATAGAAAAAATATATAATCGGGACCGGCGACCCATAATTACGCCGTGTCTTCTTTATATACCGTCAGAAATTCATACGGGGGAGTGTACCCAGTAAACACAAAACATTTGTAAAACATTTGTACAATGTTGGGCCGACGTTGTACAAATGTTATACAAATGTTTTGTGTTTGCTGGGTATACCATGATAGGCTTTATATTGAATCACAATATACATGAATTGTTTTCTCTAGATTTCAATTATCGGACCAGAAAATTCCTGGTTTGTGTCATTCTTCAAGGTCATGGGGGAAGGGTGGATATGGCGTCGTCTGTGCTGTGTCAATGATAAGAAAAATCTAGAGTACATTGTACACTGGATCCAGGCTGGGGAACCACAACTCTCCATGGCTAAGGGAGGGTTATCCCTCTGTCGAACTGTTATTTCAATCATCTCAATAATTGAGGCAACGCTGACCAGAGTATTCTGAAGTTTCCAGATAGAGATAATAAAGACCTTCTTCATTGTGTTTGATTATAGCAAGGAACCTTGATTATAGCGGGTGGTGATGGCATGAACAGTTTTCTGCTTATGTGCTATGATAAACCAAAAATTTGCTGAATTTGTTAAAATATAATCCATGTTGCCATTATTTGGTTGACTATTTGATTATTTGCACCCATCGCCACAATGATTTTTTCAAACGTTATATCCCTGTCAAGCTTGAATTTACCATTAACAGACCATTAACAGACAAGATGAGCCGATTGAATAGTTCAAGAAGCAGTGGAACTAGTACAGAGGGGGTGCACACGCCCACGAAGTGCAAACTTATCAAAATACTCCTGGATGAACGTCTGTTTTGTTTAACGCCCGAGGAGCATCGTCCTCACCCTAAACCATTTCCGTCCGTCTATTTTCTCAGACATCACACCGAACTTATCAGATTGATTACACAACCAGCTGAAGACGTTTTCTTGACGCTGGCCCAGCGTCTGACGACGCTGGACCAGCGTCAAGGCAACGTCTAGGGCTAAATTGCTGGTAGTTTTTTTTCTGGCAAGTAGCCCCCCGGCTATTTTGCATACTTGCAGCTGAGCGTCCCTCCGTAGATCCCGAAATAATATTTGCATGCCGCGACCCAAAATTCCAGTGCAGAGGCAAAATAAGCAAGCTCATCCGCATAGAATACACACGGATCTCCCTCCTCCGACTTGATCCCGATGGGTTTTTTGTATCTGTATCACTTTACCATATTTTACTGACAACAATACAGCACCATTATTAAATAATTATTTACTATAAACCTAATAATAATTTTGTCCTATTTGACATTACAGAGACGCTAGCTAAAAAGCCTCTTGACATAAAAGTGTTATTTTTTTCAAAATTGTCTGGGAGTATTCTAAATGAATTTACCACCAAACTATTTTAAATGGTGTAATATAAAATATTTTTTTGTTAAAATTGATAAATTTACCCAATACTTCAAGTAGGCATATGCCTATCTGCCGGCTGCCATCTTGGACGCCATCTTGCACTTGTGCTGGTGTAGGATTTTTCAGAACGCTCAATATGTTAATCTATATACCACTAGGGTATACAGAACACATAGCCTACTCCGTGCTGTCCATTTTATTTCAGAAATAAAGATGGCTATAACATGAACTATTCAAAATATATTATTATGTTAGTCAATAAACCTGAAAACTATGGTTTAGCTACTGGAATTATCTCTCAAATTATCTTACTTATTGAACCGTTGGTGAATTATAAATATAGCGGTCATTTTAAAACCGAAGATGGCGGCAAAAATATGAACGTGCAAACTTGCTTCCATGAAAAAAAATCCTGTAAAGTAAAATCTTAACTATAATTGGATGGCATCATGCACAAGTGGGCTAACCCACATTTTTCCCAGATACTTAACCCTTTCAGTCCTGAATTTACCATTGTGACCTTCATCCACTACAAGCCGCGAATTGCTGCCGCAATTCTCGTCTTGTAGTGGATGAAGATGACTGGAAGTGGGTGATAAATTAAAGAAAATTACCATGTATTCGTAGAACAGTTTCATCAAATTTGTCTTCTAAAACCCTCAGTTGTGAGAAAATTAAATATGTTTTCAATGATGTAAAATGATGCTTTAATGCATCGTGAGGGCTGAAAGGGTTAATATCGTTCTCATCACGACAAAAGCGAGCAAAAGTGCAGATGCATGCTCTTACGGTTAAGCGGTAGCTCTGCTGGGGGAGAGATAAATAAACAGTGTTCTGTAAGTTATCACAAATATTTAGCTCAATGCTGATTCACAACTGGACCAGCGTTGCAGACGTTGGTCCAGCAGTAAATTCGCACTGAGCTGACGCATCCATATCCCCTGACAGACAAACGTCCAAGTTTTCCAGACTTCTGGGAAACGGGTACTCCCGATGGCAATTATTGCTTCTTCATGTTTCTCAGTACTCTGGATCGGGACCCTAGGAGTCCTTAATGGGAGCTGGGTCGTAACACTCACTTCTGAGCGGAGGGAGCGGGATTTTGGTTTCAATGTTTATTTTTTAAATGAGGTTTGCTGGCATGTTTCTTACGAGATCTGCCGCAAGGAAAATTGTATTTGTTATTATATTTTAGATTTTGTATTTCTCGTATTTGCATTTAAACATAATCATGATTATAATTACATTTATCGTGTTTATGATTTATAAATACACTTAATGTCATAGCACTACGTTATGACACTATACATAGGCCTACACTATTATTGTCATACATGTAGGCCTATTATATTATGTGATACGTTTTTAATCACGTCACTACAGAGACGCGAACAAAGGCGACGAGGGACATCGTAATGGCTGTGGAGATGAGAGGCCTACCCATTCAACACAAGATGTTGAACCAATGCTAGTTTGATGTTGGTCCGACGTCGTAGACGGTGGACCAACATCAAACTAGCATTGGTTCTACATCTTGTATTCGCTGGGTGGCGGCTGGCACCACATGTGTGTCAACAAGGGGTACTTTTATTTTGATGTTTTGATGGGAGTTATCTATCCACCAGATTTTTCTGCTCGCATGGAAACATCCCAACAAACACAATGCACTGATACAAAGTTGGTTAAAAGTTGGGCCACCGTCGTTGACATTAAAGCAACACTGACCAATGTCTGGGATGCTGTCTTGCAAGAGGGCGGGGGCCCTAGGGCAGTGGTTAGCACCGCTGCCTTTCACGCCAGAGTCCGGGGTTCGGTTCCCGGTCTCGGCGGTTTGAAAGAAACAAAAATGTTTCTTCCCCATCCACGTGTGAAAGTCAGTATTGTGGGGAGCCTCCGTGACCGAGAGGTAGCGTGCTCGGCCTCAGACCGCCAGGGTTCGAATTTCGAATCCTGTGTCTGGAGGACAGTGTCATCTCGATCATCTCACCATCCTCAGGAGGTTCTCCTGGCCCAGTTTAGCCTATATGTGCACAAAGGTGGCCTAAAGCCCGATTCATTTCATTTCATTTTATTTTTGTCTTGCAAGAATTGTCAGATTTGTTGAGGGGTCACTGTATATCGTCTTTCTTCCATTTTGTCAAAACGACCAAAAAGATTACCATGTTGTTTACCACTGTTTACAGCATATCCTTGATATGACGTATAAATACCCTGGACAAAAAACACCCTAGACAAAAAAACCCATCAAACATCAGTGATAACTCACTACGTAAGGGACAAATCCAGAAAATTCGCGACTGTCGAATCTTTTTACATTTTCAAGTACACATGTATGTAAACCTGTATTGTTGAAACACAAGTCGGCGTGAACGGGGGGAGGGGCAGAGCAGGGCGAGGCTAAGGTCGCGGTGATCCGGTACAAAGCAGTAAACAGCCACAAATCACAACCGCAAATTTTCACCAGATCCGAATTTGTTTGAAGGTTTTATCAGACGTTTACAGCAATATCTGGCAAACTGTGCCGTGTGGCGGCGAAGAGGAATGCCAGCGATGTCATCATCTGATTGTTTGGATTAGTAAACGACCGTTTCGGGGGTTCGAGCCCGTGTTTATCGGTCGGTGGGTTGCTAATCAGGACGGGACAAATTACTGGTGCTCCCCGGGTCAATTAATTCCGGCCATGCGGAACATGCTGCACTTGTTTACTGCGAGCATGTGTCCAGGCTCAGACTTGTGTTCTGTCGTGCAAAGCCACTGCTTTTTGGCTTTATATAGCAGTATATCCCAGCACAACACGAGACGTTGAACCAATGTTGGTTTAATGTTGGCCCAGCGTCGTAGACTGTGGGCTAACAATAAATTAAAATTAGTTCAACGTTTTGTGTTTGCTGTTATTCTCTTGTGCAAAAGCAAACAAAAGTAATTACTTTCTTATCACGTACATCATTTCTGTTCATTGCTTATGAATTGTATGCTAATCTAGATCAAGACCAAACAGTACTCGATCAAAACGACGGGACCTTGGCCCAGCGAGCCTTAATGATGTCCGATATTTCCGAGGACTGTTAATATATTTGACCATGTCATTTAGTAACTTCCCAAGTACCTTGCTAGAATCACATTCCAGATAGTGACATTTTATTATAACATACTCTATTATTAAACATGACGATTATCTTCCACTGTTAATGAGATGGGAGGTATCGTAAGCATAAAGTGTGGAGATTTAAGGGAGTTTTTATCCATCCATCAATCCATCATCCCAGCAAACACGGGGCATTCACCTAATGCTGTTTCAATGTTGGCCCACCGTCTTTGACGCTGGCCCAACATTGAAACAGCATTGGGTGAATGCGCCGTGTTTGCTGGGATATCATTATTTTCCCTCTTCTCATTTATATTTCTTCTTATTGATCTGCCGCCTCCTCCTCCTCCTTCTCCTCCTCCTCTTCTTCCTTCTCTTCCTCCTCCTCAATCAATCCATCATTTTTTCTTATTATTTTTCTTCTTCTCACTTATTTTTCTTCTTATTGATCTGCCTCCTCCTCCTTTTCTTCCTCTTCCTCCTCCTCCTCCTCCTCCTCCTCCTCCTCCTCCTCCTCCTCCTCCGCCTCCTCCTCCTCCTTCTCACCCTTATATTCCGTACTTATATAATTAATATAATTATGGATTCCTTACTATTATGTGAGCATTTCGCAAACAAACAATAAACATAGATCCATATGGATTGAAGTGCAGTACCTCTAGTCTTTAAAGAGATAATTGTAGCCATGTGGATCTGCGTGTAGTTGGGTCTGAAATCTGACCCGTGAAACACAGCTTTCCGCCAGATTACTTCCCACAATACAATCTTTTCCACATGTGGTCTCCCTTCTCTCCAAGTCAAAAGTGAACACGGGCCAAGTGAACATTACGATGTTTGTCAGTAAGAACAGCGAATAGAGTATATCGTCGCCTCGGAGCTAAAGGATCCTATCTGCCACTCTGCTCGCGTCCTATGTGTTTTAGGCTTTAAGCCTAAAACACATAGGACGCGAGCGTCACGCGAGCGACACGCGTCACGCGTCACGCGTCATACGCGTAAGCAATCGCTTTAGTTCATTTCACATTGGATAAATACATAGCTCGCGAGCGTCACGCGAGCGTCACGCGAGCGTCACGCGGCACGCGGCACGCGAGCGTCGCCAATCACTTCTGGAGCGACATTTAACGCGTGACGCGAGCTTTACGCGAGGTGAATCCACAGTATGACGTCAACATATGATGATTTATTAGGGAATCCCCATACATCCACGTGGTGATACAGCAAGTGTACGTATGGGACGTGTTTTTAGGCAAGCAAGCTTTCCTTCAATCAAGTCTATAGTTATGATGCCGAAATCTAAAAAAAAACAGAAAACAGACCCCTCGATATGGATTTGTTAATTACACAGGTCCAGAAAAGACCATGCTTTTTAATACGACCCTGAGCATCATTTATATAGATATGCTGATAAGATGTGTAACATCTGGGAGGAGATAACCACGATCCTGAATACTGGTAAGCTGATATTGTTACTGACATTTATGAAGTAAATGTGATCGAATATATTTCCTATATGGTTTTTATTAATCCAAAACAGTCCCAATTGATCAAAAGGGACAGTTTTGTAATCATAACAAGAATGCACGAATTAAAATATTAAATTTAGAAATGTCCAAGGGACCAATATATCTTAACTCACTAGAATTATTGTCACATTACCACAAAAGCAACAATTATAAAATTCATAACTAGCGTTATTTTGGAAATCCGTATTTTGTGTGTTTTTAATGTATAAAATGAAGAGGACATGTGGTATAGGCCTAGTTGAGTCAGCCCAGAAAATCATGGGCGTGTGTGTGATTGGATATGGTCATAAAAAGCCGCCGACAATGCGCAGCAACTGTATGTGCATGTATGTTTGACGAACAAGTTAACCATTTAAGCCCTCACGATGCATTAAAGCATCATTTTAAATCCCTGAAAACACACTTAATTTTCCTACTACCAATTTTTTCAGAATGGTTTCAAGGGTTTCAGAATGTAAATTTCCATGAAACTGGCATACCAATACATCACAATTTTCTTTAATTTTTAAACCACATCAAATAATCTCCATCCACTACAACGCGGCTTGTAGTGGTTGGAGATGACAATGTATAGTCAGGCTTGTAAGGGTTAAATATTGTAATCCATGCTAGCACTTGCTGAGCAATTGTATATGACTGGAACTTGGTTATTGACCTCGACCTTGACTTATTCCTCAAGGTCATAGCTGTAAAAAAACACTTTAAAATGTATTTCGTCCTTCAAGACCATCTATATAATGTTTTTTTTGTGATATTTGATGCGAGGGAGAGGGGGGGGGGCATAAAAACAGTTTTTATCCTAAAAAAAAACGAATATCAAATAAACAGGGTTACTAATGTGGCCAATGGGCCTACACATAGTTAATAATTATGAACATCATCCCACTTGAAGGAGCAGTATAGCAATTTTAAAGTCTTTTGCTATGTACCCTTTCTATTGCTTATATCTATTGACATTGTTCTACCGTCCTTTCACGTTGGACGAGTCACGAAAGTGTGTTGCCAAGGTATAGCACCAGCATCGCTATTGAAGTACTTTAGCGGCAAAAATCCTTTGATGTTGATTGCTCAGATCTACTATTTTACGCTTGACGCTCGCGAGCTAACGCGTCCTATGTGTTTTGATCTGTCGCGCGACGTTCGCTCAGCTATCGCGTGCCGCGTTTCGCTCGCGTGACGCTCGCGTCCTATGTGTTTTCCGCTTAACGAGTGTCAGATAGGATCCTTTAGCTCCGATGCGACGATATGTTATTTCACTTCACTTACTAGTCTTCTTATGGCTGCATAATTTATAAATCAGAGTATGTCGCTTAACCAGCTTCTCTGATGGCCTTACATCTTCTTTGTGAGCTTCCTATGTGTTTACAATGTTTTATTATGGATATAGTAGACAGTGGTTTTATGTAGCTTAACAATCTTCTTTGTAGATTCACCATGTTTTATGTGGATTAACCGTGTTCTTGTAGGCTCGTCATGTTGTATGTGGATCAACTTTTTTTCTGTGGGTTCACTATCATGTTTTATTTGACCTAACCATTTTCCTCTTATGTTCACCATGTTTTATGTGGCTTAACCATCTTCTCTTTGGGCTCATCATGGTTTATGTGACTTATCCATATTCTCGTAGGTTCATCATGTTTTATGTGGATTAAACACTAGGTTCACCATGTTTTATGAGGCTTAACCATATTCTCTTTGGGTTCACCATGTTTTATGTGACTTAACCATGTTATCGTAGGTTCATCATGTTTTATGTGGATTAGTTTTACTCATGTTCTCGTAGGTTCATGTTTTATATGGATTAACCAACAAGTCCATGTCCTCGTAGGTTCGCCATGTTTTACGTGGATTAACCATGTTCTCATAGGTTCACCATGTTTTACGTGGATTAACCATGTTCTCGTGGATTAATTACCAGGTTCACCATGTTTTATGTGGATTAACCATCTTCGTGGGTTCACCATGTTTTATGTTGATTAACCATCTTCCCCGTGGGCTCGTCATATTGTAAGTGACCTAACCACCTTCTCTGAGACTGTAGGTTCACCATGTTTTATGTGGATTAACCATCTTCTCTCGGGTTCACCATGTTTTATGTTGATTAACCATCTTCCCCGTGGGCTCGTCATATTGTAAGTGACTTAACCACCTTCTCTGAAACTGTAGGTTCACCATGTTTTATGTGAATTAACCATCATCTTCGTTGGTTTGTCATATTGTAAGTGACTTAACCATTTTCTCTGTAGGTTCACCATGTTTTATGTGGCTTAACCATAATATCTGTGGGTTCACCAGGTTATACTAGTAGCAAGTAGGTTATGTGGTTATATAAATCCAGGTTGTAGAATAAACATCTTCACATGTTTAATGTGGCTCAACCATCTTTCTTGTGGGTTCACCGTGTTATGTGTGGGTTACCCATCGTCCCACTAGGTTCACCATGTTTTGTATTGCTTATCCGCTCGGGGTAACCGTGTTCTCGGAATGTTAGCCATTTTTTCTGAGTGACAGTTATATTCCCTGTTATCAGAAATACATATTACAAAAATATATAATACATGTATTTATGCTGTTATCCATATGGGTTAGCTTAATCATCTTCACTGTTGGTTAGCCATGTTCGAGCTCAGGTTTGTAATCTTCTCTGACGATTAGTCATTTATCATGTCGAGTAGACATTTTTCATGTGGATTAGACAATAAATCCATTCTTGTCGTAGATGTTAGCATGTTAGAGAATCTTTTCACAACGAAGAAAGCGTGTATGAAAGTATTAGCTCTATTTATTTTACTCTGAAACTGTAGCTCTCTTAATGATTATTCTAATACACAGAAATGCACACAAATAGTCGCCTTGCATATGAAAGGGTGCATCTGCCACTTTACAAAGTGGCAGAGACACCCTTTCATACCCAAAGGGATGAAACATCGATCTATCTACCAATCAGAATTTTGGAACTTTCTCGTATTAATTACTGTTTCATAATAAATCAATTTTTACAATTACCATGAACGAGCTAAAGAATAATATGGTAAATATAAATATAGTTGGTGAAATATATTCTATATAATAATAATCTAACAACAAGCTTCGCGAATTTTTGCCAATACATGTAGGTTAGAATCCTTTCAGTGTAGGGACCGAGAGGAACGACCTTATGTTTCTGATTTTCTTAAATCAAGAAGGGGCTGACATATCGTATCATGCTCTCTGGGATACGCATGTCTCAAGGTAAGGTGAATCATATCAATCAAAATTATGATAAATTATGTGAGCAGAGTGGAACAAACAATGGACACTATGTGTGCTTTATCATAGTTTTGAAGATACATCAAGTGGTTAAAGACCGATGAATAGTTCAGCACTTAAAGAGTTCAAATGTCCCATTTAAACAATGAGATCCAGCCTGACATTGTACCGCCCGGGGAGGTTTAATGTTTTCACTCAGAAAAAATTCAGAAAGTCTGCAGGCCATCGTTAATTGACAGAAACACTGTTGTGTTGAACAGTCTCCACCCTTATAAATACTGTACATCTTAGCCTTTTGCCCCAGCTCTGGATTTTTCAGAAAATCCCACGGTGATATACCAGTCTAGCAAACAGTTTCATTTTTTAGTAACAAATAGTTAACAAATGTTAAATAAAAGATAATTAATTTTTTTAATAAAGAATACCTAATTTATAATCATTAATACCACTATGTGTGAGCTTAAAAAGTTATTGTTATTCAAATGCATCAAAACATATAAAACCAATCTTGACTGTTTAAAATGACCATCCCCACTGGGCTTTGAAAAAAAACTGTATTTTGTGGGGTAAGTTATTCGGGCTTGATAAAAATGATATACGCACATATGTTATTAGGTTATTAGGACAAGATTACTAAACACTGAGAACATGTTAATCGGACTTTAAAGGAGGTTATTTGGACCATGCGGGCCGGCAAGCTATTCAAATCATTTGATTTAGAAGCTCTTTATAATTAACAATCCATTTCATTTATCATGTTTACGATCGAATTTAATATTTGAACGTTTAACTTCTTTACGTTTTCCTGCCTTATATAGTGGGGTAAATATACTCACTTCATTCAAACGATACTTGTACGCTGCAGTAAAAATGCATAAGAGACTCTTATGCATTTCTGGATGCAGACGAACGTCAAGTAGGTTATGAAAACACATACCAAAATAGTTATGGTCACACAGACAAATGGATTCAGACTGATATCACGTTATTGGCAAGATATATATAATAACCTTGGTTTAGCAGTCAGCACTCAATATAAGTATATCGATTATCCAAGAAGTAATCAATGCGATTGAAATATAAGGCAATATATAGACAGTAAAGTACTCAATTCTAACACTCTACAATTATTACTATAACTAATTACCATAGTGATAACAGTATCCAATGAACATACTTATTGTAAAGGTTCAGTTTTTAGTGTGACTGCTGAACATACACCCCACACAATTAAAGTGTGACCATTTCTAGACACACTTAATATAATAAAAGACAACAAATCCCCCCCCCCCCATATCTGACCTGTATTTAAGATTACGTATGGGAGCCACACCAATTAACGCAGTCCATAATATAAGATTAGATTCAGCCTCCACCTGATTAAGGCATATGTTTAGTGATATGGTGTGACTCTGATACCGGTATGATAATTGATTCATCACTGATTCATCATTGATTCATCACTTTAATATACATTCTCAAAGCAAAAATATACCATTTTTAGTGATGTTGTAATACATTATTCAAAAGTAGAAAATAAAGTGAAGTGTCTATATACTTAAATGAGCTAGATCGTCTCGATTCAAGGCTCCTGAGAGCTTTGACCATAATGAGTGGACCAACAAACCTGATCAATTTTTGATGGCCGTACTCAGCGAATCGAGAGTCCAGCAGTATAAATTAGATTGGACAAGGAGATTCTGCAGATTCCTCGTTGGGTTGAGTATGGTAAAGGATCGACCTTAGACGTAGATCCATAGCATAAGTATATTAATCAGAAAGAGCTAACTAAGACATTTGATTTCAAATTAAAAAACCCATTGGTCTCCATGGTTTATACGAAAGTATTTCAGTGCATTAAGGGTTAATCACCGCCCCCTAGTATTTAACCCTTTAACCGCCGGTGTCGCATATATTCGGGTTTTCATTTTTTATTAGCACATTAAGTATAGTCTTTTAAACATGTTAAAGATAAAATGTGGCTTCAATCAGCAATATTTGAAAACAATTGACTTCCATTTTGTCAAATCTGAATAATTTTCACTCACTTGAAGTTGTGGATCGCGTCAGCGAGACACAACTTCAGGTGGGTGGAAATTCAAATTGAATAATTTGGCGGTTAAAGAGTTAGGCTGGTTCACATTGATTACTGCATTTATAATCTATACTTTTTATACAAGAGAAAGATTTATTGAACCATTATATTAGATTTAATAGGTTCATCTCCATGCAGCCAAAAATGTCTTTCAGAGCAATATGTACTTAGTAATATGGTGCGGTTTTGTTTCTGTCAATCCATCTGGGAGTTTTTTGGCAATCACCTCCAGAGAGGGCCAGAGGTTGATCAAACGGAATGTCTTCTGACGCAAAACTGCTTGTTGTGCAGTTAGAAAACAGGGTGAGTTATTTGTAATTCCTTGGATGGTTACCATCCAGACGGTTCTCAGCATGGAAAAATCCAGAAAATATCCAGTCTGGGACATGTAGGGAGTTTTACAGACGTGGGTGCGTCTGTGAATAAACCCTATGAAATATTCGGATTTTAAATACTTAAATATACGTATTCATGCAAAAATTTCAATGAGCTTAATAATTAATAATTTTTTTAGACATGGTGAATCTACGTACCGTATGTGATTATATAGTGTGAACAAGACCATCTGGACATGTCTCATTGCGTACTAGGTATTACAGATTTGCCCCTTGATTATTTACACAATTCCCAGCTTAAAAAGAATTACAATTATAAGTACTTAGACATGTTCAAATGCACTGTATATCTGAATAATAATTATTAAAAAAAAAAAATACCATTTTCAATTTTTAATTTTAAGAAACATCGGTGACTTATTAAACTGGCGCAAACATCTATTACAATAATATAATGCAATGATTGGTATTGTCTTAACCATGTTAACATCCAAATATTCTGATACATTGCACATTCATATTAGCGGAACTTGTATAATAAAAAAAATTCTGGTCTTAGGGACTTAAATAGTCCAGGCATATCAATTGCAATATTCCGATTATTACGTCCATAGACCAGACTGAGAGGAATGTGTGGCTACACAATTTGAAAGATCAAACCATTAAAAAAACTACCTGTCATAACAAATAAACCTGGACTATTTCTCAAAGCGGTGACACTGATAAACTTTCTGACTTAAACCTTACAACGCTGAAATATTTGTGTATACACATCTTAGTTAGCTCTTTCTGCTTCACTTGAATACCTATGTTATGGGTCTACGGTCATTATAAATAATTTACTCTTTCAGTCACTTGAACTTGTGGATCGTGGTAGCGAGACACAATTGCAAATTAGTGCTTCAGAACTCTGACGGATAATTTGTTCTGGGTGAAGCAACAGGAGACGAGCTCAACGCTACTTCAAAATTAAATCAGCTAATAACCATGATACCTGAAGTGGTGTAACGATAACAGATGACTCATCATAGGCCTACACACTTCAGAAGCGGGTCCTCAGGTTCGAGTATGTGAGAAGGATCCAGAGCGCCGGAACGACGAGACCTGACTGTTTGTGACTAAGAATAGCTCTTTTACACTTAGCTTGAGATCTGGCCGCTAGTGTTCCACTTTACTGTTTTAACTCACTTACAGTTACCCCTCGACATATCTCATCATTTGACAGCAATTGACAGCTTCGAATAAATGAAAAATCTCTCCATACGTTCGTTTAAAATGTAGACAGATTATAACTGACATAATGGTCTTGTGATATATATATTGCCCATTAAATATTGCTCAACTTAAATGATTTCAATAAATATTTATGCTTAAAAAAGGTAATTCAACACTGCTTAATATAAATCACTCACACCTAGTTAGTTAAATAAGTAACTGTTGTAAATTTTAAATGTTCTAATGGAAATGATACAGCGACAAACTTTTACAACATAACGTACTCATTGAACACATGGATACCATCATCATCTTTCCTAATTCATTAACCCTTTGACTTCCAGGCCGGGGTGCATGCCAGGATCCAGATATACTGGTGTAGGAGTTCTATTTTTCGTCATTTGAAGCTGGAATTGCTAACGCAATTTCCAGCTTCAAATGACGAAAAATACATAAATGTAGTATATATTTGACGAAAATTTGTGTCATTTTATGGTTACGTTCATTGCCGAATGACGACGGAAATTTCCGTCATGTATGGTAGTGAAAAGGTTAACATTACTGAGATATCAAAATAGATAGTAGTGATTTAAATGCATGGGAATTTATTCGATCATCGAGCATATCTTGCATGAATTAAATTATTCCAATTTCAAGCTTATGTCTAGAGCAATGACACATTCCATGCGGGTACTGAACATGCTGATTTTTTTTCATTTCTATGAACACTAGTAGTCTACTGTTCACTGCATTCTCACATAATATCAGTTATGGCAGTCGATGCTTAAGGCCCTTCTTGCGCGTCGTTATAATCACATACTGGATCCAAAACAAGATACCTCCTGTATAGGGATTCTGAGCCTAGCAGCGAGTCCTTACAAAATACGATATGTTGCCCACTGCTGGCTTAATGTTGGTCTAGCGTCGCAGACGCTGGGCCAACATTAAGCCAACATTGACTCAACTTATTCTTGCTGGGTATCTCCAGATATTTTCTCTGGCCGCAAGTGCTCTACTTTTTCTATGTCATGATTGTGTTTCTAGCATGATAGGGCACAGCACTATCTGCTTACCTAAACAAAATTATTTCCAGGGGAACCGCAGTTTTCTCTCCTCGCAGCTCAGACAGGACTTTGTCTGTTAATAAATCTCTGGCGATAGAAGTGCAAAACTTATTATATTAGCTATTTAAGTTCTGCATTACGACTTGACATTTATCTTCTCTCACTTAAGGCTGGGATCATTTGATGATTTCTGATGCAATTGTTAACTCTTAAAACGCAAAACAATGCGCAATATCCTTATGATTTAAAACTAAATCTGGATATGGTATTATAATTTTCGGATTTAAAGTTGATAACTGCACCTACACACCATGATGTGATTAATTTCAGAGCAACAGTATTGTTGGGAAAAGCAGCCTGTGTTTGTGTTTCCGTACTGACTACTGACACCAAAAACCGATATTCTACACAGTGACATCAACGCCGCCACATTATATATCTTAAAGGGATTTATCAATTTGATATTATATCATGACAGATAATTTAGCCTCGACGTGGTCATAAAATAGATGATGCACGAGTAGTCTGCTCTCCAAAGCCAATAGGCAGTAGGCATAATATGATTTACAGTTTATTTAGTTACAGTCTTTGGCTTTTTAACGTCAGTATTGATGATAAATTAACATCACTTAGCAATTGAACATTCCTAAGGTCCTGACTTCGATCAGGCTCAGTCACATATAATCTGTAATCGAAACTGAAACTGATGTTGTCAAATAAATAATATTCGGTTAGTAGTGGCTGGTGACATCGCAGCGACGGTAAATAATTTCTTGAGCAGATTTTCAGCTCCTAGAATGTTCAAGTCCAGGACAGATCTGAGTAAATCAGAATAAAATTTCAATGTGAGGTGCATCATGTATATTCTCTGTCACGTGATATTGGCAGTCGACCAAAATCAGGAGGTGGTGTCACGCTTTACCTGATTGTCAGTTTCAGGAGCAGTTTTATTTTCAGACGTTGTTCCTATTCCAAGCGTAGGTGTGACTGGAACTTTAAACCAAGAAGTTATATGAAGATGAATAAAAATCAGAGCAAAATCAGAGAGAAATCAGTTGGTTCTATTTCGCTTGATCAGAGTAACAGCAGCCTCGTAGTAGGCATATCAGGTCTGACTGACACTGATGTATCTGACGATCAAGTTGAAACGTTGTCCCACGGGCAGGAAACGTAAACTGGGAGGTGTGTGTGAGCAACGCTCTGCGACGTGTCATCTCCAACGAGGCAGTCTGCCAGACTCACTGAGGAGTTGTAGATCAATCACCTAATCACAACATCCTATCTAACCTCAGAACCCCGGCGAATACTCCAGTCCCAGATTGTGCTCCTAAAATACCAAGAGTTTCTCAGTAGTACATTATAGTGCACAATTTAGAGGCGAGACCGCGTGGCCTTCTCTGTTTTTTTATTGAAAATATACAAAACATAGAAATTGTAATCAACTTGTAAAAATCAGCGAGAATCCTGCCTTAGCTTTAATGAGTCCTAATACTGAAGAACGATTAACTTTCTATGACAGTGTCAGTAAAAATTAAGGTTCTTCAGTATTAGGACTTAAAAAGTTGGATAATGTCATTCGTACGTATCGTTTCTTGAAGCCAAAGGGTCCTATCTGCCACTGATATGAGTGGCAGATAGGACCCACTTGAAGTAATCTGTGTCTCAATGTCGCGGTCCACAACTTTAATTAAGTAAAAATTATTCTGATTTGACAGAATGGAAAACAACGATTATAAAACTTTTATGTCACGTTTTATCTTTGACATGTTCAAAAGCTGACACTTAATATACTTATAAAAAAATCTATATAATCGACACCGGTAGTTAAAGGGTTAATCAAGTGGACATTTGTTTTAGTGCTTTTCATAACTGATTCGATAAATAAACTTTATTTTTTGTGCAAGCGTGACTGAGATACATCACCCTTCAGGTACAGATGCATCAGCCTTTATATATATATATTGACCGGAATATATCACTTATTTTAAGCATCGCTTAAAGTGGGTGAAAATCATTCATATGTATAAATGGGAGACCACACATTTGCAAATTTTGACCAACAGCAAAAATTAAGTCCATGGTTTAAACACACACTTTGTTCCCAGTAGCAGTGATTTGATCGGTTAATAAAATGGATTTAAAACGACTTTGGTTAATATATGAGCCATGGGCAACAATGTATTAAATGAGACCTTTAACCCTTTAACCGCCAAATTATTCAATTGGAATTTTTACCCACTTGAAGTTGTGTCTCGCTGACGCGATCCACAACTTCAAGTGAGTGAAAATTACTCAGATTTATTAAAATTAATGTCAACAAATTTCAAATCTTGCTGATATTTGTCACTTTTTATCTTTAACAGGTTCAAAAACTGAGATGTAATGTGCTATAAAAAAATGTAAGAAACGAATATGGACGCGCACCGGCGGTTAATGGGTTACTTTAATCTCACGCCATACAATTCTAGCGTTGGATCATGAACATGATCAGAGAATATGGTGCAATACAGAGAACTTGTACATATCCGCTTATTGCGCTGAACATTCCTCAGTCTAGTTGGAGCCTGCTGTTTGTCAAACTCAGCACCAAAGAGCACCATCTGCGTCCAATGTCTACTGATAGCAACAGATTCATTGGTGTTAGCAAGAATGTTCTATAAAATTCTATGGTATTCGTTAATGCAATTTCAAATACAACATGCTCAGGCACAAATTAAAAAAAATATCGACTATATATTAGCGATTAATCAGAAGTTTAGTTTCAGGATAAAGAAAGCCTCATGTATTTAGAAACTCCAGACTTCCTGGGAATTTCAAATACGGTATCACAAAAAAATATATACTCTTCACAACAGTTGATTCAATGCTGGGCCAACGGCTATAGCGTTGGCCCAGCGTTGAATCAAAATATGTTCGGCACCTTGTGATGGCTGCGATTTGACATGCCCCTTTCTAACAGTCTCGTGTCAGACTACCGCTAAAAGCATGTAGGAAACACGATTATCAGCCATGTTTGTCAAGTTTACTCACTCCACCCCTTTATAAAAACACTTAGCCGTCCCCTCCCGAGCAAATTTGACGCTATGTTTACGTGGACTACAAACGGACGCAGATAATGGTCTATGACGCCATTCTGGCACAAGACAGCGCGTTGCAGACTCGTGTTACGAAGATTCTGTGCCAGCAAGATGATGGCTGATATGTCTCAACTAAGTATACATCCTCAGCAAGCACGAGACCTTGAACCAATGTTGATTTAATGTTGGCCCAGAGTCGCTGACAACGAGCCAACATTAAATCAGCATTAAATCGGTGTCTCGTGTTTGCTGGGATCGTTTCAGCATTACTTTTTCACTTCTCGGGAACGAGTTAACATACAGTAAAAAACACTTTTGTACAAGTAAAATTGGCGCCACATTAGTCATTGAGATCAGGGGTCCATTCCCCTAATATCTTAAAATTATCTTACCTTTCTCTCCTTTCCATTAGAAAAGCTAAGAATCTGTGAACTACAGTAACACTACGCTATTCCAAACAGTGCCGGATCCAGAGCAGGTACTTACGGGGGGAGGGGGGGGGGGTGAAGTGGAATTCCCCACCAAAAACAAATGTCTCTTATGGCTTATAGTGGGGCCTACGGGGAGGGGGAGGGGGGGCAGCTCCCTCTGCACCCCTTGGATCCGCACCTGCTAAGGAGATTAGATAACATTACAATAATAATTTACTCTTTTAGATTCCTTGTGGGCCTTTGAAACAGAACAGCCAAATTGCATGCAACATTAAGCTAAATAAAATATTATTGCATTGAAATTCGACGATGACTGTATTTTAATCTCACAGCATTGAACCTTCATGAACAGGCTTAGAGTGCTATCTTGATTATATATTTTCTAACAACAACTGATAGTACTTTACATAATAGGCGTTACATAGATGTAAGCGATGATAAGGAGTGGTAGTCATGGTAATATGTACATTTTCTTGGACGATATTAAACATATCAAAAGCACAACGCATTACATGTTAAAAGCGAATGGCCTCAATGACGAAATGTATCGTAATGTGCAACATACTCATAACAATTATCATTGATCAGCATTTACGAAGTAGCCACACAACATAAAAGCACAATCTAAAACAAGATGTTCCGAATTTGACGTACTATGAGATGAATATTAAATCGACATGTAATGTTTTAACTTGAGCATTTCTAGATTCTCGTGCGTTTTCCTAGAAACACGAGACGTTGGCCTGATTTAGGGTTAATGTTGGCCCCGTCTTCGACGCTGGCCCAACATTAACCCAACATCGTGTCAACGTATCGTGCTTCCCAGCAAACACGGAACATTGACCATGTGTTGGTTCAATGTTGGCCCATCGTCTGCGACGCTGGCCTAACATTGAACCAACACATGGACAATGTCCCGTGTTTGCTGGGTTGCCGGGAAGACATCACATGGAAAGCGCAGAGAACGCCGAGTTCGCAGCATTGACTGAGCAATAATACATAGAAAAGACTGTTTGCTCCAAGAACGTCTTTGCTGACTGATGGCATGTCAGGAATTTCAGGAAACTTAATCTACTGGTTCAGAGATGGCACAAAGTCGGCCAGTGGCAATCAACTTTTGCTCACACTTAAACCAGAACTTGGCCAATGCATCGCTCGTGCGTGCGTCTTTCTGCGGGATAATGCAACTGGAAATGTTAACAACTTGTTTAATGGTGAGCCCGAGGCTAGAAAGGCACGACAGCACCGCCGGCTAATTTCCCGTGTACATGCCCACAACATCACCAGTTTAGTCACCAGAATTCAAAATAAACTTGATGTTATCACGATTAAAACTTTGTCATTATCATAATGCATTTAAAATTGTGATGGGGTGAACCCCCCAATAAGACTAATTGAATTAGTAATTATCAATTAAAAGGCTTCAGTCGCGTAGTTTTTAAGACATAATAGTCAGGGGGTTCTTGCCAGCAGAAATTACAAAAGATATGTAGCTATAATAATAATTCTGTCAACTTTTAAATCAAATTCTTTAATGTCAGTAGACATATCTTTCACCTGAATATTAGAACATAGCCAGTATGAGATGAATTGATCATTATTTGCCAACATTGGAACTTCAGCGGGGATCTCACCAAGCTGGCTACTATTCTTGATTTAGATTTGGCGACATTGGCGGATGCCATTCTTGTGAAATTACACAAATCTTCTCCCAGTATTGATCTCCAAGTTTTCACAGACGTTCTTCTCTATCACCCAATATTTTAAAAATGTTCAAAATTCCCGCGGCTATTCGGGCATCTAACATTTGACCAAAATGCCCAAACAGTTTCTGTTTTCCACAAATAGGCAATGACTCTCATAGTTGGATAAGCATATGTTTAAAATAATCAGACATACCTAAATACCTGATAGTGATTGAGTATTCAATTTGCCTACAATGAAAAATGAAAACCGCTAACAGTCGATAACATAATATACGATAATACACTGTTTCCAAATTCGTAAATTTGGCAGTTTCGATGTGGTTGATCTGGCCTTATAATTATCTAAATTTGGAGTGAAGCACAAGCTTTCAAAATAGTTAACAGGCTGTTATATATGTAATTATATTAAAACTTCAACAAGAGAAACGGGGCGGGGGCCCTATGGTAGTGGTTAGCACCGCTGCCTTTCACGCCAGAGTTCGGGGTTCGGTTCCCGGTCTCGGCGGTTTCGAAGAAACAAAAAATGTTTCTTCCCCATCCACGTGTGAAAGTCAGTATTGTGGGGAGCCTCCGTGACCGAGAGGTAGTGTGCTCGGCCTCAGACCGCCAGGGCTCGAATTTCGAATCCTGTGTCTGGAGGACAGTGTCATCTCAATCATCTCACCATCCTCAGGAGGTTCTCCTGGCCCAGTTTAGCCTATATGTGCACAAAGGTGGCCTAAAGCCCGATTCATTTCATTTCAACAAGAGAAACAGATCAACAATTTCATAATTCGAGGTTGTTTGAATAATGGATCACGTACGAATATTTGTTCTGTAATATAACAATATGTCAATGTTTATATCCCCAGCACAATATTGATAAACAGTAGTTAAATGTCAAAATTGCAAAACTTCACGTACAGTTTTATATTCAATATAACTTCAAGATAAGTCTAACGCTATACCTGTTATCAGAAATCTATTTCTGCTGTTATGCTATACTATACTAATTTTGTTAAGACCCAAAATTGTGATGGAGGGTATCAAAGGTCTTAGAAAGGTCTATAAATATAGCTAAAGCAACTTTATATTTATCCATCTCAAGTCAGAATCACAAGTGTGTACAGATAGAAGAGATCACATCAAACGCCCAGTTTTAGCCCAATGTTGATGTTATGTTGGGCCAGCGTCGTAGACGGTGGACCAGCATAATATCAACGTTGGATCAATGACTTGTTTGGTGAGATGTTCGGTAGGATACGCGAGGCCATGCCTGTCGAGAGCAGTTACACGCTGAATGACAAGGTACGGTAAGCCCATCCCCCTGACAGGCTTCAGATAGATAGAGAAGTTATGGGCCGAGCACACACCCCTGACAGACCCCAGATAGAAAAGTTACCGATCGAGCTCACCTCCTGACAGATTCCACATAGATAATTCAATAGACTTTTTTATTTACAGGTGATGCCTCTGACAAACGCCCAGGTAACGCTTCCAACCCGAGCGTGCGTCATTTAGCTTGGCAACATCTTCAGCACGCGGATTGGGATTTAGCGCGGATGGGAGGAGATCTAATTATACGAAACCGGAAGTTACTCCATTACCTGAAGGGGGACTGTGTTCCCTGCAGTTTATCACACAGGATGTCATTACCATGTCAGTTAACATATTGACCTTCCGCTGAGAATAACAAATTACTTATGTCAATACTATGTTTTTTGTAGCCATAAGAAGAAAAAACATATCATGATAAAATACACTGGATATTTAGAAAAGCATACCGTTTGTTTGCAATGTTTGAATAAATCACTTTGTCATTGCTATCAACATTCTGTAACCAGAAAAAATCTCTCCCTATCGGCACGAGAGGGGTGGGGCGCTGGTGACAGCACTGATCAAGCTATGTAAATGTATTTAGTTGGTTTATATAAAAAAATATAGGCATGGAAGTCATAAATCCATTTCCTATCCATGCATAAAAGAAAATAATTATTTCAGATACGTTTCCATAATTATGGTATAAATCGTGTAAGTTGTTGTCAATCCGATTAATTATTGCACCACACCCCTCCACTAGTCCTTGATGGGACATTTGAATCAATGGATCGTGGAATGAAAAAATGTCAAATATGGCTGGGCAGAGGCAAAGCATCAAGAATTCCCCATTAAGATTACTTGAGTCTCCGTAAAGTGAACAAAAACCAGACACATAAATACGATGCTTTACCCTACTTACTGGCTAATATCTGTGGCCGGGTTCTGTGCAGCCATTCAGATAGTGAGTACACCCAGCTGTACAAGTAAACATACCAGAGAACTACAGACGTTCACACAACTTTTGTATCAACACTGGCCCAACGTCTGCGATATCAGCCCAGTGTTGATGCAAGGTTTGCCCAGCGTGAGTTGTTTATTTATATTGCCATGTTGCCTCCTATTAGAATGGACTTCTTTTTTACCTTATCTCGGTCCGTGTAGACCACAATGAAAATGTATTGTCTGACTTTTTTCACTGAGGTAAACAATATGAGGTTATCCCGGATAGCTAAAACAATATTAACAGAAAGTTTTGTCAGTGCAAGGAATATTCCATGTTCTATAGACTATATACCTTGGTTAGTGGCATCATGTGGAAAAAATAATGATCAGTTTTTGTACATCAGCCTGCCTGTCGTGTTCACTTCTATTTTTCATTCATTAGAAGCTGGAATTGCTAACGCAATGACGAAAAATATGTATTAATATGAAAAACAGACATATTAAAATTTTAATTATTCTTGACAAGATATTTTATCAGTGTATATACGGTGACAGCAGGATAAGGCTTAGTATACCAACACAACCTTCATATCATTAAAAACTACACGATGCTCACCTCAACGTGCACCGCTATGTTGTTAACTTTAGACCAATGAGTGAACAAAAATAGATGGGACTAAATCGGCGTGTCGTTGCAAGCAGCCAATCATAACAATACAATGCGTTGCCATGGCAAGGCAAACCCTCCTGCACTTTCACACACGCGTACTCGCGACAACTCACCTGTTTTAGTACATGCCAACGTCCAATTTAATTAAATTCAATGTAACATATCTCGTGTGCTTGATAAACTGATGATGAATTACACCACCAGGGATGTCGTGTTGAAGTGTGGACATGGTAGATAGAGGTCGTCCAAAAATTACACAAAAATATGTTAATCATATCACGTTAATACAAACTTAAAGGGACCCCGTGGGATGAGACAATTTCAATTTTGTCAATTTAAAAAAAAAAAAATTTATATGAAGCTATATAGCCTACTAATCTTAACTAAATATACAAAAAGTCAAAAAACAATTTGAGAGCTCCGAAAAAGAGTGAAATAGTTATATTTCCAGGTCGTATATTGCCATGTAAAGAAAACAAGCAGCACTTTACACCACATATTCCCACGTCTTGAACGGTGAGATCAAAGCAATCATCGCTAATTGGTGTCTTATAGTCATGGCATGGGGGATACACCTGCAACACTGATTGTCTGCCCAACACTGGGCATCAACATGTGGCCCAATGCTGTAGGAACATACATGTACAACCGTCGTTTAGCAAGTGTTTAGGTATAAAAGCAGTTTGTTGGGGTTTTAAGCAGATTCATAGAAATGTTGATAAAAAATATTTTTTTTAAATCGAAAAACTCTGAAAAAAAAATCATGATCTTGGGGATACACTACTTCATTACAAACTAAAAACGAAAATTGACGTCATTCCAAGGAGCTGCTTTAAATCTGTTGATGTAAGATACTGCATTAATACAATGCATGGTAATGTTGTTTTGACCTCAATACACACACAAACACAAGCACAGGCACGGAATCGAGTTAAGACATATAGAGAATAAACCACGTGAGGTTGAACAATAAAAAAATTGAGTATACTTTCGTCTAACTTTAAGTTACAGCACACTGCACATACCAGAATTGGTGCTGTTTTACTTGCTCCATGGCTGTAATGATTCCCATTCTTTGCTTTAGGACGTCTTGTTATTGTCAGGTACTACTGCGCTATTATTTAGCTCGCGGTATAAAGTATGTGTACAGGAGAGGTGATAACCGAGGATTGTATATGGGGCGTATAGTGACGAAGCACTGATTGCTGCTGCCAGCATCAGCTCTACAGGAAGTACCGCCACCCGCCGGCAGCCGCAAATCCATGCTGCCCACCCGAGTGATCCCCCTCGACTCAACGCGCTGGGGCAATGGCGGCCCAACGCCGGTCGGCGTTGGGCCGCCAATGCACCAACGCGTTGGATTCCGACGAGCCAACAATCGGCCCTGCGTGTAGCGCCGCCAGCGGTACACAACGAAAACGCCGCATCCGAGGCAAAAACAAAGCTGCCCCGCGACCACAGCGGATCCCTAAATGTGTTGAACAACCCCAGCATCAACCACTTACTTTATCAAGTCGATCCAGAACATCTTCCGCTGCGGAGAAGTCAAATCCACATAAATCCCGAATACGTGACTGCGTGTAGCGTGTACTTTCCAATCTGCGTGTATACCCTGATGAAGGAAGGTTGATCCGGATTGAGGGGGAGACCAACGCCCCTAAATGCAATGATATGCCAAGTGAAGTGTTTGGCCAGGGGATCGCAGAATCCAGACTGTACGGAGAAATTCGAGTCGACTGATAAACAGAGTGTACGTGTGGCGGTGGGTGGTTGATGGAAGGCTTGGGGGTGGAGGGGGGGGGGGGGGGGTACGGATTGTGGGAGGAAACCCAGATAGGAGTTCTGGGGAGCGGGGGGGGGTGAGAGGAGTCGAGCCTGACTTTATCAGTCCTGAGATCCTCTTGTCCTCCAGGCTACAGTAACTTTATTAAATATGTCTAGTTGAAATTCCACGAATTTAATTTAAAGTTAATTTGATTTTATAGAGGCTGGTGTTGATATGTCATCATTTCTACGACACTGAAATATGATCTGAGAAGATATAATCTAAAATAGGAAGGGTCGAATAAGGCATAACCCGAAGGTGGGTCGTTATGCTCCACTGAACCATAATATTTACATTGAGGCAGACCCCACTCCTGTGGACGTGACCATGCTCTGCATGCGAGCTATTGCATTGTGCGCCCACATTGTTTACTCTGCCAGCGAATCATTACTTATTTTTTATATGATTCATTCATGTTGACGTAAGGCAATACAATATTTTGGACAGAAAGTTCCCTATTTACGGTATATCTGCTCACCCCCTCCTCTATTTCGCATCCTGATCCAAATCCCTGATTGACAACGACGGCTGCTGCTGTCAATCATAAGAACACTCACTGCTTACGCAGTGGACGTTTTCTTGCGTAACTCCCCACCCCAGCAAACAAATACATTGAAACAACATTGGTCCAATGCTAGTAAGAGTTGGACCAATGCTGGAATAACATACTGCAATACCCGTTACACCATATCCTATAGTCGTTTAATTTCTGGCGCGAAAACAGACTCACAAAAGAGAACACACTTCCGCTCAGAAGCTTGACAAATATGTTATCCTCAGTGGTATCAAGGAAAATAGAATCTGATTCTATTTTCCTTGGTGGTATCAAGAACGTCTATAAAGTCCTTGGTGGTACAGTTTCAACGAAAAGACCAAATATATTATCATATTTGGTTTGAAATAATATAACAGCCATTTACCATGTTTATCTCTGACATGAAGTAGCTTACGTAACGGTCCTTGCTATAAAGAGTTGTGTTTTTAAATTAGTTTTCGGTGTTGATAATACAGGAACACATGAAGGAAAGATACATGTTTATTGGGTATTTTTGTCATAGCCATAACTAGTATTTGATGTACCGTACGTAAGTAAGTAAGTAAGTAAGTAAGTAAGTAAGAAAGTAAGTAAGTAAGTAAGTAAGTAAGTAAGTAAGTAAGTAAGTAAGTAAGTAAGTAAGTAAGTAAGTAGAGGGGACGAAGGGATGGATGGATGGAAGAAAGATGGCAATTGCTAACTTTTTTAACCATTTAATTGTCGAATGCTCAAACCTGGTACATTGAAAAAAAATTGTTTTACCATTTCGTTGTATTCTGTGTATTGCACAAAAATACGCTAGCAAGTTCCTATTAAAGCTATTATTATTTTCACGCAAAATGGATTCAACATGTTCAATATTAGGCCACACCTGAAGCTATAATGTCATAATATTGGGAGCTAGATAAAACACTTTCATCACTTGTAATTTATACCGTATGCTTTAAAAAAGGTGGTAAACATCATCCATATTGAAATTACATGTCCCATTCTAGGATGGCGATATTTCCAGCCGACGCTGACTGATTTGACTGACTTCACTTTTAGTGGTCATATTATTCACCTATTAATATGATTAAATTCAGATAGGCTAAAAAATAGTAGTTAGCAAACGCCACCATCCACAAAGTGTTACGTTTGAGCAAGCATTCCATATCTGAACCGTAAGATAGCGTGTCGCCGCGACACTCGATCGACTTAACCCCTATTAACGACCTCGAAATACATTTTCATTGGCTTGACCTAGCTTAGTGACCTTTTATGCATCCACTCAGCTGATTTTGAAACATTCCATCAGTTATTGATCAAGTAAGAGTATTTTAAAAACACGTCCCGACTAATTTTCAGGTGTAAAGTTTTGTGAAAATTAATGTTCTTCACAACCCATCTAGCTCCCAGCATTACGATAGGCCCCACTATAGCTTCAGGTGTTAGATTGTCAAATATTAAAATTTATTACGTAAAATGCTGCGGTGGTTTCAGTACATCCGTAGTATACTATGATCTAGAATGTGTACTGTCCTGGATGTATTATGGGGACACGTCACAGCCCTCGGGTGCCCGTGGTGTCACGCACACTAGGGGGTCACCCTTAGGCACCCCCTAACATACACTAACATTGTAATTCAAATACAGAAAACAGTAACTGCCAACTTGAATAGTGGACATTAACTGTTGTTTGTCTTTTCAAATATGATAGTCCCTTAGAGGGCCACCATTTGATTTCCAGGGGGGGGGGGTGCTGGAGTTTTTTTGAAATAAATAATTTCGGGCGGACTCAGCGTGAAATAAATAATTTACTTCAAGAGCTGTTCTATACAAACATCGATCGATGCGTTCTGCTTGCTGGGAAGTCTGGTCGACCCTCGATGTGACCCCTGGATTTTTTGGTGAGATTCAGGAGTCCGGGTTTGAATGACTTGCCCAGCACAGGGATCGGAATCCAGCCACACGTAAAGAAGTCTATCCCCTGTAAACACATTCTCACGGTCACCATGGTAACCGCCAGAGGGGGGGACTGAGAGTGACAGCTGTCATCGGTGTGGACCTGGTGACAAGAGGCGTCTCAGATCCTTGTAGCGGATGTGTTTCATCTCGTCTGTGACGCAAGGATCGAGTTCCATATAAAATACGGATCACGTCGGGATGTATTACCCACGCGTGTCTCACTAGAGTTATGTGTTCACAGCAGAACTACGGCTAATTGGAGTCAAATGGAATTAATGTCACGTAAACAACGGGCAGGGGAAGGAGGAGGGGTGTGGCTTGGTGTCTCAGTAAGCTAGAGCTGTTGACCCAGTGCTGGCTTAATGTTGGGCCAGCGTCGTAGACGGTGGACCAACCTTAAGCCAGCACTGGATCCACGTTTACTGCCAGGGGTAGTCTTTCACTCGTCCTCCGCTCTGGCATTCAGGTTTCTCTCCCTCGTAAATAGAATATTGTATTGTATAGTGGTGAGCGTTCGTGACTGACAGGTAGCATACTCTACCTCAGTCCACGAATGCTAGACGTTTGAAGCCTTTATCTCAGGACACTGTCATCTGATTCATCTCAACATTACATCATCAACATTATATCGTGTCCCGATTTAGCCTGTATGTGCCTAAATCCTTATTCATTCATTCCCTGAGTCGAATTTTATACATCCATTTACACTGCAAAAACATCCTGGCTGTTAAACATCATGGTTGTTTACAAATATGTATACATGACAATATTATTGTAATTTTTTTATATATATTTTTTTATTCAGCTATTGCTATACATGGTACATAATAATTAAAGATAAATGTAATGATAGAGAGAGAGATAAAAAAATATAAAAATAAATATTTTCCCCGCACCAAAGCCATAGCCTTAGCAATAGTGGGCTGCAATAGAAAGAACTTTATGCATTTTCACACCAGGCAGGAATGCCACATGGCATGAGTCATCAGTCGGGACTCGAAACCGGATCTCTGGATCTCATAATACTCTGAAAGGTGTGATAACTCTCTCATCTTTTCGGCTCAGATAACAGCAATACCAGACGGGTTTGAGCGGGTTTCAATACAACATACCCATGTCCCGCGGCGTCATCACGGTCTCATTGTTTGTAGCTCGTGGTCTCGAGTCTTGGTTTCAAAGCAATCAACATGTGTCGGAAGACCCAGGCAGCCCGGTTACAGGGCTAGCTAACAAACTTGCATTATTAAGAGTTGCCTTAGATGATAAACTGTGTAGACTTCTATTATGTTTCTTATTTATGGCCATTGCAAACATGTACCAGTACATGCAAACATGTACCAGCATAATATATACCAGCATAATATATTATGTTTATACTCAATAGCAATCACAAGTCGTGGCATTATATACAACTGCAAATCATTTTTTTTTTCAATATAGAGATTTTTCGGTGACAACCGAAGCAGTACCACTGACTTAGCGGCAACACTAATCACTTATAGCACTTATTAGCAGTACCCAAGCAAACACGTTGATTCAAGGTTGCTTTCATGTTGTCCAGCGACATGCGACGCTGTCCCAGCATAGGATCAACATTTCGTTTTTGTCGGGTAAGCTGATGATATTTCTATCCTGGGTGGGGGTACTCGCTGTGTTCAGTGCCGCCCATCAGTACAGGCAAGGCTAGTTCTTGTATATTCAAGGGGTACCAATTTGGTATATTAAAGGGTATAAAAATGTCATGTGCTGTATTCAGGGGTCTAAAATACCCCAGTTTAATATTCGAAATATTTTGTCATATTATATAAGATTTGAACAAAGGAAACTGTTTGTGTCCCAAGTTTAAAGGGACTGGCCCAGGCTAAAATCATCAAAAAATCGGTGATTTTATTTTGGCTTCTTATTATGACCATATGATGTAAACATGTTCATAGACTAGAACTGCAAAAGTTGCACCCGAAAAAAAAACTAAATTCAAATTAACTTTTGCCCTAAACCGTATATTTAAGGATATGTATAATCAATATGTTATCAGCTAAATCTGTATGTTAACCACCACAGTGCATGGATCGTCGATTCCCGCACTGTAATTAAGAGTAAAAATATTTATAATGGCCGTAGACCCATAACCAGCTATTCCAATGAATCAGAAAGAGCTAAATATAACATTTGTAATGATTTCAAATTAGTCTTCATGGTTTAAACGAAATAAAGGGTGTATTTTAGGTCACAACTGTATATTCAAGAGTATAGCGTCAACAATCCCTCAACAAAACCCCACCCAAAGTTTGACCCCAGCATTTGTCCACGGGTGATTTGTCACCGCTCAAAAAATTGGGTTGTTTTGATGAGTTATCGCGCAGACTATTGAGGGAATTGTCTTTTCAAGTGACACCACGCATATGTTTTTACATCTGCCTGGTTTTACTCATTCACAGAAGAAAGGTGGGTGGCACATTGCCTCTCCATTCCAGCGGTCAAGGTTCAAAATCTCACTGCTTCTGATAGCTGATCGCAGGAGTTCTTCTCTCTTGGTGTACGCCACAAACTGTGCAGTTATTTCAGATAACACTGACGTAACGCTCGGTGAATGTTGAACTCTTTGAACCTTACAGCGCGGGGATCGACTTTAGCCGTCAGAATCTGACGTCTGTAGACGTCAGATTCTGACGACTAGAGTCTATCCCGGCCGCACTGTAAGAGTAAACATTTTTCATTCACATAGGCATTCAAAGGAATCAGAAAGAGCTGACTAAGCCTTTGTCTCCATCATTTGTACACAATATTTCAGCGTTGTAAGAGTTAAACCTTAACCCTTTAACCGCCGGTGCCGCATATATTCGGGTTTTCATTTTTTATTAGCACATTAGGTACCACCTTTTAAACATGTTAAAGATAACATGTCACATCAACCAGCAATATTTAAAAAGAGTTGACCTCCATTTTGCCAAATCTGAATAATTTTCACTCACTTGAAGTTGTGGATCGCGTCAGCGAGACACAACTTCAAGTGGGTGAAAATTCAGATTGAATGATTTGGCGGTTAAAGGGTTAAACCACTAAGCAGCTGAATAAACCTGTTATTGGAAACGACGTATGTTTTAGACATCATTTGATTTGAGAATGTTAATAGTCTCAAGTTGAGCTAATAATTATGAGTAATTCCCACCGACTTAAAGCCGATGGGAATTAAAATATATTAACTTAGCAGGATTAGGATTACATCGAATAAACCTCAACACGGTCCGCTGATGTGATGTATTTATAATACTTGCCATCTGTGTTTGTAGTTTCCCTGCAATCACATCAACATTCAAATTTCAAATATAATTTTCATTGTGTAAGCCTTAAACATTACATTATGTGTATTATCCGCACTCAGAGAAGGGTAGTCGTAGCAGGTACAATTTTACTAAACAATATGGTATGAGCACGTTTATTTTATATCGAACATTTTTTTCCTTATATCAAGATATATAATATCTAACATACTTTCGTTGCTACATGTCGTCGATATTTTTAGTCTGCTCACTGTTCAAAATAAATTCATTCTGAATATATTATAGTCTTTTACAAACATGCTATTGTTCTCTTTGTGGTTTGTAACGAAATGCTTTCGACGAAATTGTAGTTCGTTCAATACAGAATGAATAGAACCAGTATAAAATGTATAGACTGAGGTGAAAGTGTCCACATGACGTACACATTACAGTGCCAACAAAGCAGCACAAAAATACCACTAGTTCTGTTCTTTACACACATGTTACACCAGAACAGTGAAAGTTGTTGTAATCTTCTAAGAACAGCCAGCGCAGCAAACAATGTGTATACACTCAATGCTTTTTCAATGTTGGCCCATTGTCTTCGATGCTGGCCCAACATCGAAACAGCATAAGGTGAATACCCCGAGTTTGCTGGGAGTGCACCATGAACCGTCCGACACGCTGTGTATTTTACGCTAGAGGTCGCCAGGTCATGGGTTCACATCCAGAGGTACGCAGTCTCCACGGGTGGGACTCCCGAGTTAATTATTTTTTCCTTTACTGTGTTCTTCTTGTGATGGCATCTCTGGATGGTGTCTGTATAAACAGGAGATTGTAAATCCTTTAACCCTTTAACCACCGTTGCCGCATATATTCGGGTTTTCGTTTTTTATTAGCACATTAAGTACCACCTTTTAAACATGTTAAAGATAAAATGTGACATCAATTAGCAATATTTGAAAACAGTTGACCTTCATTTTGTCAAATCTGAATAATTTTCACTCACTTGAAGTTGTGGATCGCGTCAGCGAGACACACCTTCAAGTGGGTGAAAATTGAAATTGAATAATTTGGCGGTTAAAGGGTTAACCCTTCCTTTACCAATTTCGCCTTAATTCGAGAACTACCTTCCTTTGCCGCATTTATGCGAAATCCACATGTGTACATGCATTAATTCCGATAGAGATTTTTCATCACCCGTGTGGTTGAAAATCGCCAACCAGAATGGTCAGTGACATGACCGCAGTGCATTTTCAATTTGTGCAATTTGCGCATAGCTATAACCTGTATTGTGATCAGGAGCAATCTCAGGGGTCCTCCTCAAAGAAGAAGTCAGTTTCCGAGGGTGGTTTTAACAGGGGGTAGTCGGCAAAACGTTATGTCAGTTATGTAAAGCGCGAAAAAGGTAATTTTAAATGTACACCCTCTTAAAGCTATCTCTCGCTACCGCGATTCACAACTTCAAGTGAGTGAAAAAAAACTTTAATAAACAGTGTTTTAATAAACAGTGTTCGCGACCTTACACTGAACAGAACACCACGTTCGATGTTGATCATATTGATGAAAGAAACGAAACAAATATTGAAGACACATTTATAGCTTTATTAATAAGAAAAATATATGGTTGAACTGATTTTACAACAGACATGATTCAGGGACAATATTGACTATTACATTCCTGCTATTAACATGAATACATTATTTTCATCTTTAGCAGACGAGTAACACTGTATTGTGTGAGTGAGAATTCAACGAACAGATACATTTTTTTGAAATTCACCAACGCTTAATAAACTTAAAAGCTAAAAAAAATTCATAAAAACACTGGAGACCCAAGTACATTTTAATTTGAAGTCTTTATAAATATCTTAGTTAGCTCTTTCCACTTCATTTGATTACCTATGTTATGAGTCTACGACCATTATAAGGTTTAAATTTTTCCAGTGCGGTAACCATCTTTATACTTCAGAATCTAACGTGTCGATCTAGCTATTGCTTGAGGGTGATAATACAAAGTCACCCTTTGTTCTGATAGACCTGTGTATATGCGGTTTCAGGCATGTTTTAGATCAATAGAAATATCATTAAATATAAACAATAGTTTTTGATAGATGCTAATTGATAGATACTTCAACTACTTCGCTATTGGACATGTCTATTTGTCATAAATAACATTATTTTTCATTCGTTTGAAGCTGGAAATTGCGTCAGCAATTCCAGCTTCAAACGAATGAAAAATACTCACAAACAATTCAGCAGCACAATGGCTAACACGTGCAGGAATCCACTCAATTTGCTGTACCTACCAATGTAATCAAATACTCTTCGCGAAGCACGTATTGAGTAATATTCAGATGGCTGGTGAATAAAATGCGCACTAATTACAATTATGTCAACAAAAACCTCATAAGTCATTCTAGAGGAAGAAATTTGGCTGATAATCTATTTATTGTATATTCGCAACGGATGACTTATACAGTCACAAAATGTGATTTTATATGGGGGGCAGGAGTATTTGATAAACTGCAATTATTTTCTTGCCCAGCTTTACAAAGTAAACTTACTTTAGTGATACTCACAGCTAAGTATAATATTAAAATATGTTATGTATTTAAATTTATTTTAGTGCACGACATTCAATTATTTAAATTACTGGTATTGCGAAATCAATAATATAATGTTTGTTTCCGAGACTCAATATTAAACGTGAATCATTTTTGCATTGCAAAATGAAATGAAATGAATCGGGCTTTAGGCCACCTATGTGCACATATAGGCTAAACTGGGCCAGGAGAACCTCCTGAGGATGGTGAGATGATTGAGATGACACTGTCCTCCAGACACAGGATTCGAAATTCGAGCCCTGGCGGTCTGAGGCCGAGCACGCTACCTCTCGGTCACGGAGGCTCCCCACAATACTAACTTTCACACGTGGATGGGGAAGAAACAATTTTGTTTCTTTCAAACCGCCGACACCGGGAACCGAGCCCCGGACTCTGGCGTGAAAGGCAGCGGTGCTAACCACTACCCTAGGGCCCCCGCCCATGCATTGCGAAGCGAGACATGAATGATCAAATCGTGCATCTAGTAATTTTCTTCACTTCAACAAAGCAGTGAACAGGTGAACGTTGTCATATTTATGTTGACATATCACCCCTTATAGAGTATGAATAAATTTGTGACAAATAAATCAAAGTTGCCACAAGATGGGGCACAAGTGTTTCTTTATATGGGGTGATCGGCTATCATGTGACCCTCTCAGAAGGTCACATGATAGCCAATCACCCCATATAAGGACATAATTATTCATACCATATAAGGGGTGATAGATATCCTTTGTACCAGCGTAACACATTGGTCATCAGGCAACCTCTTGTGTTTGCTGGGTCAGGAACAACCGCTATGCTTAAAACATGCCCAATCCCAGCAAAGATGAAACGTTAAGCCGATGTTGCTTTGATGTTGGCCCAGCGTCGCAGACTAGGGATATTGCGTGAGGTGGCCCGTACGCTAGCGACCTAAAAGCGTCTTAGTACCGGTCTCTTGGTCGTAATACATTTAAATTGTTTTATGTTTATGTACATCTAAAAAAGTGTATGTTTTTTTATTTTTTACGTCCTAATAAATGCATCTGAGTCTGAGTCTGGAGTAATGTTCGCGAAAAAGCGCTACAAAAGCGCTTGCGCAATACAGATTAAAAGTAGTATTGCATAAATTATGCAAGCACGTTCAATAATAATAATATGGTGACACAATGTTGTGCCTTATAAACATGATAAATGGGCCTAGTGATATGACTATGACCCAAAATAAAAATATATTTTAACAATAATCGAGTAACCCTGAGTCTGTCAGAACATATTTGTATTTTTCATTTGGACGGTTGCATGAGTGATATTATTCATTTTGAATAATTTGATAATCAATACAGATTTGTGTGCGTTGTATTTATTTATTCCATGTAAAAATAAATAGCTTTCGACTATAACGTGTATGATGCTGCCATGTTATGTGACAAGGATTACAATCGAGTATCAGGGGCTGTATTCACTTACAAATTACGATACATCGTAACTTGTACGAGGCCAGCTCAGGACTGTCCGTTGTGCTGTGGAATGGGCATGAACTGAGAGCGTCGTCGTTGGATGACAAGTACCAGTAAAATAAGCGAGAGAACAACCAAGATGGCCGCCAGCAAAGTGATTCCTACTATTGTAACATCATGTAACCAACCTGAAACAAAAATAGTAATGCAAAATTGTATTTAGAATCGCCTACTGAAATAGGCCGCTGTACAGAAAAATATTTACGAATAGCTCCATTGAACATGTTTAAAATGTACAAATCAGTAGTTTTGATTTATGTTGTCACAATTGGCCAACATTTCGAAGAAATGGTCATTCAGAACATAAATGGATAAAATAAATAAATAAATAAATATCACATCTGCACGTGATAAAGTAGGCTACGTGGACAGATTTTCTATGACAGCATTATACAATGGGTTCCTTCTAATCCGATAGGCTGTCAGTTTTAGTTGTTCTTATTATCATGAGTATTGCACATGTACCGATGTAACATCTGAAGAATTTGTTTATTTATTTTATTTTGTTAAACTCCATCGCGGTTGGCCACTGCTACTATTCATATCAATATCGAGAATCATTCATGGGGAAATTGTCAAGTCATCGAACTGATCATTATCTCGTTCATATTGTAATCCATAAATATTATTCATTTGCTATTGGCGTACTTTTTCCAGAGATTTTCGGTTGCATCAGGTTTTTTTATTTACATTTCTATTTCATTTTATTGTAATAGGTGTACGGGTTCTTACTTATAAATGAACAGTAACTGTTATACAAAATAATATGGTTTTGCTACTTATATATTATTGTAAACTAGAGACTTAATACGCCGAAATGTCTTAACATATACTGCACATATACTTATCTAATAATAATTATTATTATATGAGATACTTTACATTTAACATTTCTAAATATAAAATAGTTCCAAAAAATACATATTCAATATTTAGTCCAGGAATTTTAGGCATTTTTAGGGGTGAATATGGGTAAAAATAATATAAAGCTGAAAATTTCAAGAGTTGTTCAGATGGTCATCCTTAATGACTTGTAAAAAGTCCCAAAGTTTCCCAGAAGCGGAACATGGTTTTTTTCGCGAAAATCCAGAATGGCCGCCAGAGGCCTTTCAAAAATGGTAACATACGAAGAAGTTAACATATATATATTAACATATCTCTTTTTTCAGTTGATTTTTTACCGGGAACTCGTTTCAGGTCTTCTTTTTTAAGTTTTAAAGCCTCAGTCGTGTTTTGTTTGCAAAAATCCAAAATGGCCGCCTGATGCAATACTGAAATTGTAACTTATGAAGTAATTCAAATATATTCCTTTGTACTATCTTTTTTTCTGCCTAATTTTTCACGAGAAGCTTAATTTTGGTCCTATTTTAACATTGTAAAGCTAATGTCATTCCACATTTCAAAATGACCGCCATTGAGGAAGAAGAACAATTTCAGAAATTATATCATTTTTTGTCTGAAATTTTTTTTAGTTGTGAATCATAGTGGCATTAAAAAAGTATGACAAGTATCTGTTGAATGGGTCAGTGTAATAGCAGACATTTTAAAAAATAGCGGGCATTGTAATTTTTTTTATGGAGAAAAATACTATGTTATAATGCATGAACACAGTCAGGCTTATCTAACGAAGAACTGCCATATGTTCTTATCTAACGAAAAACTGCCCTATGTCTTTAGAAGCACTAAAATAAATTTCATAATGTAATAATCAATATTATTTTTTGTGGTGGATATTTTTTTAGTTTGACAGGTCTGTTGATTTTTTTGTCAAAATATAGAAACAAAAATGCAGCAATTTAGAAATTGTAAACATGGTGAAACATGTTAAAACATAACAATATCAAATACAAACTAAACAATCGTATGAGTAAGTCGTCAATAAAAAAAATTCAAGTAGGCCAATTATTACATACTATGGTGGTCATAAGTATTGAAAAATCACTATCATTTTGATTTAAGGTTTGTCTAACATGCTGTTCTCACAGTACACTCAGGTGCATACACAGACCAATTTTGGTGCCGTTATCTCTATTGATAAATTGATATTACACGTTTATATGCCCAATTGAGGTTTTTGGATATAGACCTACCCAGCTGAACCACACTACAAAATATCTGTCATCAATGCACGTGTCGTTGTTTCAAGTGAATATTGCTTTACGTTGCTTTCTGCACAGTCATGGCATATCGCGAAAGAAGAGAGGGACTATGTCCTACTCTTATCGAATAACTTCAAGGGTTCTTTATAGTGCACGGTGCCATAGACATCACTGCACACTCCATGCCTTTGAACATTTTGGAGCACTGTATAGGCACAACCTCGATGACCCGACCAGGATTTGAACCCAGTAGCTCTGAATTTTAAGCCACAGCAGGATCGAATGGGTATGATAAATAGGGTATGGGACCTTCCCTAGGATCTTGCAGGCTCGGGTGTGATACCTTGCATTTGACCCTTATGCCCGCATGTGAGGTGTGAAATCTTCCCTAGGACCATAATGGCCTAGGTGTGAGAGCTTGCAGGCTCCAGTGTATGACCTTGCCTAGGACCCACCGGCTCGGGTGTAAGTCCTAGCCTAAGACCATGCGGGCTCATGGTGAACCCTTGCCTATGACTTGTATGCTCGGGTTTGATACCTTGTCTAAGACATGCAGGCTCGGGTGTGAGTCTTTGTCTAGGACAATGCAGCCTTGTGTGTAATACCTTGCCTATGACCATGTGGACTTGAGTGTGAGCCCTTGCTTAGAACATTTGCTTAGGACCCCAGCTGAAGCAGTAGTAAATAACGTTTATCACTGACGTATCTAATTGTACAAGAATTCCAGGGCAGCAGATTACCACCAACAGGATAGGGATGTCAATTTTAAAATAAAAACCTGTAACCAGTTTTCATGGAGTTTGATGCAGCACCTCCTAAATTAATGAAAATGATTAGGTGTGGTTGCCAAAGTTAGTTGCATATTACGATGCAGCAGGTCTGCGAGGTACAGTAAGTCATCTCTAATTAATGAAATCTTAGATTTATCTTAGATTTATTCTTTAGTGAAACCTTAAAAGCTAGTAATAACTTCAGAAATGAATTCAGCATTAAAAATCATGTTGAAATGAGGTATTACATTAAAATATATGTCTAATAATTCAGGAATTACAACTTCAACATAGCGCTTCGCGGCCATTTTGAATTTTGTCAAAAAAATATGTTCCACTCCGGGAAAAACTCAATTTTTTACAGGTATTAAAGGAGGACATACTGGTTGTTTATAGACTTAAAAGCTTATATGTATCTCAAATACGAATGACAATAGACTTGCTCCCAATTAAACATCAAATGGCAGCCATCTTGGATTTATTCTTTAACGAAATCCTAAAAGGTACTACTAGTTTTAGAAATGAATTAAGCAATAAAAATCATGTGGAAATGAAGTATTACATTAAAATATATGTCAAATAGTTCATGAATTACAACTTCAACATGGCCCTTGGCGGCCATTTTGAATATTGTCAAAAAAAGTATGTTCCGCTCAGGGGAAACTTTGGAACTTTTTACATATAATAAAGGAGGACACAATAAACACTTCCTGAACTTTTCAGCTTTATATTATTTTTTTCCATTTCAAAACCTAAAATTCCTGGACTAATTGATGCTATACACTCACCAGGTGGGGTTACTGCGGCGATGTGGTCCGCAGTCTGTGTACAGTTTTTGGACAGCGATAACTTACTCTCCTTATATACAGCTGTGTCAATAGCTCCCTCTGGTGACTGGAAAAAACCTACAGCAAAACTTTTAGTCTGATGATTTAAATCACATTATTTTAAAGGTATGGTGAAAAGTGAAAAATAATGAAACACCCAAAGCATGACAAACGTAGCGTATGTCAAAAGTTATCTGTATCTATTAATATGATAAAAACATTAACAAATATGATAAATATGATAACTTCACTGTATCTTTGATAGCTTAGATTCGTCACCAAATAATTTACTAATGTTTTATTGTAATTCAAACAAAGTTCACTTCGTGTGTTCAACCAAAATCAAAGCAATAACTTTGTTGTGACTTTTAAGTCAAGTTGTGTTTATATATTAATACATGTAGTCCCTTATTGATTGTTGTAAGACGAAATTGAACAAAGAAAAAAATTCTTCTCGAAAAATAAACAAAATTGATTATTAATCGTCTCATTCAAATATTCTCAAGTCGGATCTAATGAAGAAATCAGAGAAAGATCTATCGGCACTATGTCAACAGCTTGACAAAGACTCTGCCCAAAAAAACACCAACTCCATGGATGACTCTGGAAATAAGAAAGGCTAAAACCCTTCGCCACAATCTCGAACAAACGTGGCGCAGTTCTCGCACACATCTAGACCGTTCTCGTTACGAACAGCAATGCCACCTGTGTAATGGAATGATGACAAAAGCTAAATCAAAATATTTAGCTGAGGTTATTTCAGAAAATTCGGACAATCCCCGTCGTCTATGGAACTAAATAAATAACATTCTGCATAGAATTCCACCGCCAGCTCTGCCAGAATTCACATCAGTAAGATCACTCTGTGATCATTTCTCCAAGTATTTTGTGGATGAAATTGAAACTATCCGTTCCAAATTTCCAGATAAAGTACAGAATATTCCACTAGTACAAAAACCAGAAATTAGATCCAAAATGAACGTTTTTGAGTGTGTCAGAAGATAAAATTAAAAAGCTTATTTTGCGCTCATCGTCAAAATCATGTGATTTGGACCCCATTCCTACAAGCGTGTTGAAAAATTGTCTTGACATATTAATAACTCACATCACTGACATAATTACCATTTCAATGGACACTAGTACATTTCAACAAAATTTCAAAGAAGCTCACGTCACGTAAGACCACTACTTAAAAAACATCTCTTCCTAAAAACGAACTGAAAAATGACTGGCTACATAGCGATATCGTTATTAGTATGGACATTGCAAGGGTGAAGTTACGGCTCTGACCTTGCTTGACTTGTCGGCCACCTTCGACACCATTGACCATGCTACATTGACAGATAGACTTTCTGATTGGTATGGGATATCTGGCCAGGCTCAAATTTGGTTTTCTTCTTATTTGCAAAATAGGCACCAATCAGTAAAAATTAAAGACACTCTGTCAGATAAAGTCACACTCTTATTATGGAGTTCCACAGGGCTCTGTGCTGGGACCAGTGCTTTTTACCTACTCAATGCTATTATATCTAGTTTTGACATAAACCACCATCTTTATGCCGATGATACTCAAATGTACACGTCTCTATCAGTTTCAAACTCTAAGGAATCTCTTGAGATGTTGCAACATTGTTTAATGGGTGTGTCGGCCTGTATGACAGGGTCTAAGCTGAAGCTTAATCTTAGCAAGCAGAATGTTTTCTTATTGGGACCAAACTTCAGCGAGAAAAATTCTTGCATAATTTCCCATGCCTAATTTTAGGTCAGGACACAAATCCATCTGCATCAGCCAAAAATATTGGTGTAGTATTTGACAGTAGCCTGAATTTAAAAAAAACACATACCCCAAACATGTAGCGCATGCTTCTATCATATCCGTGACATGCGTCGAATTCGAAAAAGCCTGTCCCAAGATCTTGCCAAGCAAATTGCAGTGGCACTCGTCAGTAGAAAGTTAAATTATTGCAAATCACTTTTCACAATATGCCATAAAAGGATATTGCTAGATTACAACGCGTTCAGAACCGTCTTGCAAGAGTGGTAACCAAGGCCCCACGATTTAGTCGTTCCGTTCCTATTCTGAAACGATTACATTGACTACCTGTCAAGTTTCGCATTCATTTCAAAATATGCGCAATAACTTTCCGAACCCTAAAAGACAACCAACCGGCATGTCTGGCTGCCTTACTCGTTCGGCCGAAATGCTCCAAATATCTACGCTCCACAAATTCAAATAGATTTGTTGTTCCTCGTATAAAAACTAAGACGGGGTCAAGAGCTTTCTCTATATCTGACTCAGCCTTATGAAACGCCCTGCCTGTGCCCGTACGCAATGCCGAAACAATTTTAACATTTAGGAAATTACTTAAATCTCCCCTATTTGATCTGGCTTTCCCACCCTAGCTCCTCATTAGTCCGGCTCCCTGTTGACGAACCTACTTTGGCCTCGACTACGACACAAGATCACACAAGATTGTTCTAAGGATTTGGGCGCCTCTGAGCTCGTTCCGCTGAGGATGTAGGCGCTATAGAAGTTGTATTGATTGATTAATTGATTGAATCAACTTTCAGTAGGTTAAAGTTATCGCTCTATGTTGATTGTAGGCCTACGTGTATGTCATAACTTAATGTTAACATGGTTAAGTTAGTGTAAGTATTCATTTTATTTTGCACCATTTAAAATTTGTGGGTCATCTTTGAAATATTTTACCTGATTGCGTTGTACATAGCGCCCGCTTCTGAACGGCGTCACAGGACTGTTGTAGCCATCTTCCGGTCTGGACATTGAATACTGTACATCGGCGGCCATTGTTTTCCGACGGCAAACCCTCCCAATTACGAAAATGAGACCCTGTATCATCTGGCCACCGCCATATACCATCTACAAACCAATAATAACCTGCTCTAGGTGAGTTTTATTGTGGTATGACCATGGCTACAATTGCTAAAAGAATTGCTCAAAGTATAATGTATAAGGGGTTTTTGGTTTAACCCTTTCAGCGCTGGGACCGCCTTTAGACGTCCGATTCTGACGTCCAAAGACGATCCCCGCACTGGAAGAATTAAAAATATATATATTGGCCGTAGACAGATAACATATAGGTATAAAAATGAAGCGGACAGCGCTAACTAAGACATTTATGTTTACTTCAAGTTGAAAGAAATGCCTTTGATCTCTATGGGTTTTATAAATATATTTCATCGTTGTAAGGGTCAGGTATTAGGTAGCAAAACATTAGTACTACAGACTCTTATCTAACGCACCTTTTACATCGAGGATTAGGCCCATCCAAGCATTACTTTTATCACCATTATCTTTATCCAGAAGACGTTTGATTGCGCCGTTCTCTCTCGCATTTAAGATGGCCGCCAGCTGCCCTCCCCGACGTCTACAGAGGGCATCCGCCTCCCGCCGGCTCAGCCAGTCACCAGGTGTCACTAGCAGACAGGTGCGGTCAATAAGGTGCCATCCAGATCCGGGACACGCTCTCTTCTCCTGATTGCCGGATATCAACGAAGTTGACTCTGGAGCTGCAAATACAACAAACATCCTTTCTGTTTCATCAACTCTCTTTACCTTGTTTAACCTTTTAATACTTCAAAGCCTCACCATGAATCAAAGCGTCATTTTGCATCTCTGAAGATTAACTGAATTTCCAACGCATAGGGGTTTTAAAAGACAACCTCCATGGGACTGTTTCAATAATAATGATATCTTTTTTTTCAGTTGCGTCCCACTCCAAGTCATCTTCATTCACTACAAGTAGAAAATTGCAACAGCAATTCGCGGCTTGTTGTGGATGAAGATGACCATGGTCATTTCAGGCTTGAACCGGTTAAACCATCACAATGCATCAAATCATCATATTGCGGCTCTGAAGAATATGGCTTAATTTCCTACATAGGGGTTTTAAAAAAAACTTCATGGAACTGTTTTAAAAGTAATGATATTTTTTTTATCATTTGCCACCGACTTCAAGTCATCTTCATCTACTACAAGTCGAGTTGTGAAGATGACCACGGTCAATGCAGGCTTGAAACGGTCAACCGCCAGTCCTGATTATATTTGGGTTTTTATTTTCTTAGCACATTAACTACCACATTTTAAACATGGCAAAATGTGAGATCAATCAACAAGATTTGAAAATAGGTAACTTCCATTAATGTGTAAAATCTGAATAATTTGTAGTCACTTGAAGCTTCAAGTGGGTGAAAATTATTTCAGAAGACCTGTCTGACTATTTATTCTGTCGTCATCGAGCATGTAACAAACAACATGTATAATTAACAACATGTGTGCGGGAAACATGAATAATACATTATTATGTTAATCATGTCAAATAACCGGTGTAATATTTTGAGCAGTGGACTATTTTGAAATCATTTGCTCCATCATGTACCACCTTGTCCGAGAACTGATACATGACAAGTTTGCAATGATAGATATTCCAAAATGTGACAGGCATCCGTTAAGTGAGAGATTTAGACATCGTGACCAGGATACACAAAAACTTGCAAGATATTTATGCAAATTTAGGCCTATCTTGTGTAAACGATGGCAAGTAACAAGTAAAAAATACTTGTTACCTGATTACTTATTACTTGTTATGTATATTGATTGGTCAAAATAAATGATTTCTGTCTGTCTGTCTTTTACTCCTGTAACTCCTGTCAAGCCATATAATATGTAAATCGTTATGTAAATTTAGTTGAATAACAATTATTCTCAACCTGGTCTTACCATACTTGAACATGTTAAAGTCTGACAGGGTGGCGATTTTAATAATTATATAGGGTTGGTCGGTGCCCCAAACATTACGAAGAAAAATAGCGGGTTTTCTCGACCAGCTAAAATATTCAGTTTTTTAACGTTTCAAATGAATTCAAAAGAAACAAACGTCACAAATTGTGATATTTGTGCTGATTTAATAGTCTACCAAACACAAGCTCACATGGGACCTACAGTGTACCTTGTTTTGTTTTGCAAATAAAAGATTTGAACTGATTGCAAGGTATGTCATTCCATTTCCCGGGTAAGTCTTGTGTTCGCATCTCGGCACACATTTCTAACCCTCTTTCGTTGTTTGGCTCCCCTGCCGCCCAATTGCTGAAAGCCATTGCCGAACCATCATCCCATGCTGCTTATTTATAACAAAAAATAATAATATAATGTCAATACAGTTAGTTCTATCATTCTTGTTTTGGGTCATATACCGAGTAGGCAGTATAAATTACTGATCGCGTTTAAATTACTACCATGAAAGCAAATATTAACTTTTGATTTTAGACTCGAATCAGTGTAACATTATATTAATCTCTGTCTGAGATGGGCCTAATAGAAATAGATTACGAACATCTTTATGCGTTACTCATATTATGCCACGACTACGTCATTGCATAGATATTTTGAGTAACGCATAATGATGCGAATAATCAATTTATATGTTATAAAATACTGATCCAATGACTTGCTTATTTTTTTAAATACGAAATTGTTTTATGGAAGTCCTAACAAAAATGGTCAAAACCAGTACAAGTAGAGATGACCGGTAATATTTGTTAATCATATAATTATAAGATAAACATTTTTCCATGATGTACGTACTTGAATGATTTGTCATTCCCAGGTAAGCATTCACAGAATCCCTCTCTTGTAGAAGAGAGAGTATTATTTGATTTTCTTCAGGACTGTTGACAGAGACCAGTGTGACATTGTAATGAGGACTGCTCCACGTTGTACACTGCTGGCTGGCACCATGGTACGTCTGTGGAGCATCTTTGGGACCAGTGATGTAGTAACAGTACGTGCTCCATGCCTGCCAGGATCCTCCAGGACATACTCCTCTTGGCTGTGGGGGGAGTCTGACAGATGACTCTGCAATAGTAATCCTTAACCCTTTCAAGCCTGAATTTACCATTGTCATCTTCACCCACTACAAGCCGCGAATTGCTGCCGCAATTCTCGACTTGTAGTGGATGAAGATGATTTGATGTGGTTTAAAAATTACAGAAAATTGCCATGTATTGGTAAACCAGTTTCATGGAAATTTTTGTTCTAAAACCGTTAGTTATAGGAAAATTAGGTCTGTTTCCAGGGATGTAAAATGATGTTTTAATGCATCGTGAGGGCTTTACGGGTTAAAGCATCAAATATTTTCAAATAAACCATGACAATGGTTTTTCATACGAAATCATTTCAGTGCAGAGATCGACTTAAAGACGTCAAATTATGACGTCTGAAATCGGTCCCCGCACTGTTAATGGTTAAAACTCATTTTCAGGATTCTGTCACGCAAATTTTAGCAGTGTGAAAGTAACGTCATATTGATAAGCCCATTTGAATAATATTGTGAGCCTTGTCGAGTGTGATTGGCGGGGGACCTGGTGCAGTGGTTATAGCTGCCTGCTTGGAAAGTTGGCGATCCCGGGCTCGAACCCTGCTCTGGTATTCAAGCTTCAAAGAACCAAAATGTTTTCCCTGCTCGTAGGCCCTATATATATTTATTATTGTGGGGAGCCTCTGTGACCGAGCAGTATTAGTAGGGGCGAGCCCTCAGACAACCAAGGTTCGAATTTCGTGTCTTGTGTCATGAGGCCAGTGTTATCTCATTCTTTTCTCCATCCCCAGCAAGTTCTCCTGGTCCAGTTTAGCCTATATGTGGTCAAAGGTGGCCTAAAATACGTTCATTATATTTCATGTCGAGTATGACCCAGTGTTCCCACAACCAATGTTGAGCTTGTTCAAAAACTAGTATTATTTTTAATTCGAATATTATGTGGACACGATTTGATAACCATACCATTTGATCAGCTTGGACCATTCATGGCAAACTTGTGGACGACCAATAAAAACTACCGTGTTCACATTTCAACGCATATAATATACCCACGTAGCCTACAGCGTGGCCGTAAAGTCAGTTCACTATTCTGACGACAAATTTGATACAATATACATATTTTAATTGAATTCTGCATTTATTGTGGACTTTCAAATTAGCAACAATACTGCTTTTAATGTAGGCCTACATGTCAAAGATGAGATATTTTTTTATAACACAATTCTTTCTCTAGTGAAGTACAATTCATGGAGCAAATTATCATATATCGTGACTGGGAGGTTTGCGACAAAACATTTTTTCATATATGATGAATAGCTATAGAAATGGCTGATGCTGTAAACATGCACACAGTGTCATTTTACACACATGTATTCTATTAGTTTTCCTTTCTAGCATCGTAAAAAGTAAATGGTTCTGACCATATCTATCTGTTTTATGTCTAGACACCTCTGTGTGTGTATGGACGGTAATGGATCCGCGCCAGCCATAACGTAACATGATAACCATGATAACACCGCATACTACTGAGCTTTACAATTGGAATTGATATTATTTATTGTTTCCAGAATAATAGAATGTATCCCACTGAGCACAGGACGTTGTTGCAACGTTCAATCAAAGACATTGACGTTGATCAACGTCGCAACAACGGCCTATGTCGGATCGCGTCTCACATATCTAGTTTGCCTCTGCTTTCAATGCTTAATAAGGAATGCGCGTTGAATAGAATAATAAAATAAAAGCTACAAAATGTACATAAACGCATACTTTATACAACAAAGACATGTATACTGCCATGTTAAAGCAAGCAAAAGTAACTAACAAGTACGCTGTTTTCGCTTGGTTTTGTTGGAGTAACGTAATGAGGTGTGAATTAGCTTAGTCTGCAATACCCAATGGTATTACATTGATATGGTACAGCATCTAAACTATATTTAGCAAACACAACTTTTATTATTATAATACAAAAATTAATAATAATATATATAATAATGCTATCTTAAAGATACCCTTATTGGAGCCTATAAGATAATATTATCCTGAATGATATGGCACGCTGGTTCGGCATTGTACAAATGTTATACATAAATGTTTTGTGTTCACTGGGTCCCATCATTAGGCTGTGTGAAGTTGAAACTCTACGAATGTTACCTAAATTAAAACACACCACTTCATCTTCTTTGTCCGACCACGACATTCTAAGCCGGGAATGGGGAGTTATTGTTGACCAAGTACAGAACCAAATAATAATAATAATCATATACAGTTTTTATAGAGGGCGTGTATGACTAAGATATGTAGCTTATTAAAGTTTCAATTTAATTCAAAAGAAACAAACGTCACAAATTGTGATATTTGTGTTGATTTAAAAGTCTACCAAACACAAGCTCACATGGGACCTACTGTGTACCTTCTTTTGTTTTGCAGTCAAAGTGCTTAATTGTCATGGTAGGCCTAATGGTACTATAATCAGTCAGGTGTGACCGCACTGTTAATTATGAAGGATCCTTATTATGGTTTGGTGTGTTTTAAGTAAGTTAAAACCATTGGGGTTGTCCATTCTCAGCTGTGAAAAAGGCCGCGGCCTTCGGCCTCGGCATTTTTTCACAGCTAAGAATGGGGAGCTCTTCGGGCTTTATCCTATACAGATGACTGACTTGTTAGCATTTTGCAGACATAATATAGACTGTAATCACAGCTGATGGTTCGCCAGCGTCCATCTCTGTCAATAGAAGTACATCTGCCTGTAAGTGGGTCAGGCTGACCAACTGACCACACAGTGAACCAAGCTGTCCCACCATCACTCCACTCTCTCTCCATACCTACAGTCTGGAAGAATAAAAACAGTACATAATCATAATCTGATAATAATGACAAGTACAATATACGATACGATATATTGTATTGAATACCTAAAGATGGTTATGATAAAGAAATTGCAATTGTTTCTCATTTTTTTACAGCATACTTTTATTATTATCGTTTTATCGATTTTTTTTAATCCTTATTAACGTTACCTTTATTAATTATAAATACATTAATTATTGCCATTGTTGATTTTCAGTCAGCTTCAGGGTTGCAGGGTAAGACTTTTTCCGTTATTGTAAGGTGAGTTGCAGCTTTCATTACACATTATTTTGTTCTTGTGTAATGTGCGTTACACTATGGAACGCCGAAGTGGACTTTATTCCTTTTTTTTTTAATATTAGAAAATCATTTATCAATATTAATAAATCATTTATTAAAGCTGCATAACTGTTTTGTTTATTTCGACCGAAATAACCTAAAATGTTCAACACAATCATTCATATATTTTTAAAGGCTTTATAAATGGACAAAATTGATGTAAATATACATGTACCTAATACTAATATAGTGGTTAATTGTGGGCCAATATAATGTTACATTAGACCAACATCAAACCCCTTAATAACAAACACGAGACGTGGAGTCGCATTGGTCTAACGCTGGGCCAGAGCCGTAGACGATGGCCCCGAATTAGTTTGACATCGGATCAATGCCTCGTGTTGGCTGCGATGCCAAGCTCACACAAACCACCGGTTGGTGTCCTAAAACCAGGTGAGGCCGCTATGATAACTCAGCAGGCACGAGTCACTGACCCATTGATGGTTCATTGTTGGTCCAGCTTCTATGACGCTGGTACAACATTGACCCATCAATGGTTGAATGCCTCTTGTTTGCTGGGAACTCAGCTACCGGTACCGTAAAGGCAGCTATTTTACAATTTTTTATTTTACCGCATTACGCTATTTATATAACTGTATGTGATGACTAACTGTGAAATAAAATAGTCTGATATTTTCGAATAGCATAGTCACTATAGATCGTGTTTCTCTTGTCAATCAAAATTCACTTTGAATCCACTCATAGCATTGTCACTATATTTTGAAATGCCCGTGAGGTATCAAATAAAAAACTGCGCAAAAAAAAGATGATTTACATCACCGATTCGGACTGCAATTTCCCACGGTCGGCGGAGAGCGTCTTAATGGCGGGCAAAAGTCTCAGATACTGGCCCATACTTAAAAGCGCCATACTAAAACAGGGTGACATTCTCTATACCGGTACCGAAATTAAACATGACATTATATGCAGATATGTCTCATATCACACAAAGTAATAACTTCTAGATATGTCTAACTGACATGAGACAATACACTTTGTACTGTGAAATGTATCTAAGATCACTTAAAAAATAAGAATAATTTTAAAAGTCTTCCACTCTTTTTTCAATGATGACCGTTATCTGTCACTTGGTACTGAATGTCCTGGTTATACAGACAGTGTGTCTTACTCCGCTGTGATCAGGTCTTTGTTTTGGTTAAAATAAGCAAAACAGTTATGCAGCTTTAATATTATTAAATCATGTATTAATATTATTAAATCATTTATTAATATTAAAAAATACGACGAGCATTTAATATATGATTTTTTTAATATTAGAAAATCAATTCTTAATATTAGAAAAGCATTTAATAATATTAGAAAATCATTTTCTAATATTAGAAATTCATTTATTAATATTAAAAAATCATATATTAATATTAGAAAATCATTTATTAATATTAGAAAATCATTTATTAATATTAGAAAATTAATTCTTAATATTAGGAAATCATTGATTGATATTAGAAAATCATTTATTAATATTAGAAAATCATTTATTAATATTAGAAAATAGGGAATAAAGTCCACTTCGGCGTTCCACAGTACACTTATGATAATGATAGCCTTGGTGATTAGAATTGAAATATATTGATATTGATGATGTGCATCATGCAAAACAAAATAGTTTTCCCTGCTGGATTTCCAGTAGCCATCTTTGGAAAAAAAAACATTGCAAAAGTCATATGCTGCACAAAATGTCAACGTTGCGTGTGTTTTATTAATGTAACATAATGTTCATGGCATTTATTTAAGAAAAAAATACTTTATCAGTTAACAAACAACATCGGACATCTATACTGATCTACAAAACAGGTTGTCACTCTTTCCAGATAGTTTTGTTTTACTACATAGCAGCATGATTAAAGATACATAAGATATTTTAATAAAAAAATGATTTTGATAATAAAAAAATTGTTTGATAAAAAGACACTTAATGTGTGCTAATGTGTGCTAAAGAAATTCAAATAATATACATCTCTTTCTCTTTTTGTGTTAGATGATGATATGCGATGTGTACGAGAACATTCCTCTAAAAATGCATTTAACAATAATTGGTGTTTAGACGCATATCTAGAGAGTTAGTAAAAAAACTGTCACGTAACGTCGTTTCATCTTGTTTTTAGATAGTCAACAAACCTACTTTGATATAATTGATTCTTCGGTGCTGTTCCAGGGGAAAAATAATTAGGTTTTTCGTCAGTGTGCGTGTCATTTAAAATCTGCACACCACTGGCGTTTTACAGCGATTATCACTTTTTCTGTGAGACTTTTTTTATATTAAATCTTGATAGTCTCCTCTACTGATACACCGCACTGATGCAAGCGATGTAAAACTTGTTTGTATTGACTATAAAAACAATACATTGCGCATTCATGAAAATGGATCTGCCGTTTCTGTTGCCTTTTAAGCATAATGTTTACTCCTTGGACCGACATCTCCCCCAAAAAATGTGCGGGGTCGGCTATAGACGTCAGAATCTGACGTCTACAGACGTCAGATTCTGACGTCTAAAGTGAACATTCGATTATATCATGCCTTTACGCGACTAAAGAGGCATCTGTTTTACTTATTTGTACTCATTTGAACTGTGTACAGCAAGTGGCCATCTGTGATCTATCACAGGAAGCTCACATGACCTAAAAATCATAAAACCGTCACCATCAAGTGGTGTTGCAACATAAAAGCGAGGACTATACCAATTCAGACATCCATAAACATGATAAAACACAGTTTAAAATATATGCTACGAAAAAAATAGTATACATAAAAAACTTTGTGTGAGTGAGTGAGTGAGTGAGTGAGTGAGTGAGTGAGTGAGTGAGTGAGTGAGTGAGTGAGTGAGTGAGTGAGTGAGTGAGTGAGTGAGTGAGTACCATAGGCACTACTAGACACTACGTTCCTTTGAACAATTTGGAGCACTGTCTACTCACACCAATATCGGTCGTGATTTGAACACGATGCCTCCAAGTTATTATTCTATAGTGAGTGAGTAGGTGAATATTGCGCTATGTAGCTTTGTGTACAATCATGGGAATATGGCGGCAGAAGGAAGCCCGTAGTGGGTGCATTAATGCCCTACTCTTATCGAATGACTTCAAGGGTTATTTATACTACACCGTATCATAGACAGCACTGCACACTCCAACCCTTTGACCAGTTTGGAGCACTTCTTATGCACAACCTCAATGACAAACATCCGACCCGACCGGGATTCAAGCCACAACCGGATCGAATGCGCCATCGGGGCTGGCCACAGCCGAATGAGTTCGAATGAATAAGTCAGAAGTATTGTGACTACGATGCATTCACTTGAATAAAATTAAATATCATGCATTCACACGAAATTCCCAATGTTGTTAGATTCATGATTCCGCGTCGCGTGAATTCAAGTGATCCAGTGATTGGAAAAACCTTCTATTTTCCATGAGCGCAATAATTCATCTCTGGGAATGCGATATTCACATATTAGATGCATATTGTTTCAATAGCGTTTCCAATGTTCACGAATTTGACAACAGAATTGAAACGACATTGGACCAACCCAGTAAACACAAAGCATTTGTATGACATTTATACAACGTCGGCACAACGTCTTCGACGTTGGTCCAACATTGTAGAAATGTTATACAAATGTTTTGTGTTCACTGGGAATGGCTGGCGTTGCCACTCACCCACCTGTAGATCCAGATTCAGTCCCAGCCACCCTGTAGCACCGTCTAGTAAGAGAAGCAGGAAGGCATTCTCTGCAGGGTTATGAACTGACACCATCTGTGCTCCATCCTGCACACAGCTGGAGTTGGCCAGCTGCCAGCTGTCAGCGCCATCATGTAACCTACAGCAGAGAGTAATAAGCCATTGATGGCACCATTTAGCTGGCACTTTGCAAGCAAAAAGGCCTACGTTTTCTTGCAAAAAAATTAGAAAAACTAAACATCATATGGCTGCCATCTTGCCACGCGTCAACCTTGTTTAAAGACAGTCCAGCGGTATCTTGCAAAAGGGTAATGGTTTACCGACACGTGCCCTGGGGTGTTATAATAATAATAAACATTATATAATTTAATTCGGGGAAAATCGTAATATTTAATGTACGTTAATCTTTGGGGCACCCAAATCAGCTATGAATCATTATTATGTGAAACGCAGTGACGTCACCGGAAACGGTTTTGAATGGCTGCTCGATGAAGACAATGTTATAAAAGTCCCCTCTCCCATACTTCATTGTATCAGCTAGCGCGGTAAAAACATTGGAGGTCAAGGCAATTGAGTGTCACAGAATACGTTGGACTGTATATATGTACATAGTTTGACTATACCATGTCTGCTAGAAGTAAAACACGCCTCACAAGTAGTAATGAAACACACTTCTAAAATTACGTTTCTTACGAAAAAATGTCAATTTTGTTTTTGGCCTTATTATTATATTAATATAATATCTATAATTATATTAACTTCTTTGTTCCATGTTGTGCTTGCAATTTACTAACAACAACGATAACACTAATAATTATATAAGGCGAGCGAGAAAAGTTTAGTATTTCAGGAATTCATTAAAAAATCAATAAAATAGCAGGATTGCACTCTTATCTAAAGATAACCCCTGTGATTTATTTTTCAATCCGTTTGACTTTAAAAATATCATGCCACATGATCCTCATAAACAGACCTGTAGCAGGCTTTGTCATGATGGCTCCATCCATGTGGGCAGTCAGCTTCCTGCCAGTCATTCAGCACATTCACAGGGCTATCCGTGACACGGATCATGGACAATGGTGGACTCTGACACAGACACCCTGCTGTCTCATAAGAATGACCCACCATCCAGTAGCCGGCCGCTGATGGCATTATCAAGCCATACTGCTCCTGTGACAAAACCATCCCAGAAAATATGAGACAGTTATTGAAGCAATGTTGATTGAATGTTGGCCACCGTCGTAGACGGTGGACCGACATTTAACCAATATTGCGTCTAGTGTTCGTTGGAATAATGATAAAATTAAATACTGATATTATCATACATAACATATGACATATCACGTACAGCTCGTGGACACATTTAAGCATAACTAAGGAATCTTGTCAAGTTAAAAAAAAATCCGAGAATAATTCGGATCGACCAGGCAACACCTACCCTACCCCCTATCACTTTTTTAAACATGTACAGAAAAAAATTATTATTTGTTTTTAAAAAACTTGACAAGACCCCTAAGCCAACCCCCCCCCAAAAAAAAAAATTCGAAAATGAGTTAGGTGTGCAAAGGGATATACATTTGAATACAAGTCCAAATCACACCCATCACACCACATGGCGGCGCTGAATTAACATCACATGCAAAATTGTAGGATTGATTTATGCACAGGACAAACCCACCCATTTCTTTCTTTCATCAGCCTCACAGTCCCCTTGATGTCACCTACCTACATGTAAGCTATACAAGTTACTTGTAATTTACTAAAGATATTCCGCAGCATATCTACAGAAGATGTAGAGAATCTGTAATGTGTTTATTGGTTTATTTTTCTATAGATTTCTTAAATTGATAATAAATGTGGCTTGGTCCACTTGTGCATAAATCAAAACTTATATTAGTTATTAATGCACAACTGGACCAATCCATACCTTTGTATCTCGAATTTACAGTAGACCATAAATGAACTTCAACTGCATTAATCTCAAAACGAACTTTTTGGGGTTGTCCAGTTATGCACAGGGCGTCCACGTTATCTAAATCACCTCAATCCATACATATTTACAGTAGACCATAAATGAACTTCAACTGCATTTATCTCAAAACGAACTTTTTGAGGTTGTCCAGTTAAGCATAGGGCGTCCACGTTATCTAAATCACCTCAATCCATACATAGAATGATATCATTTACCACTATTCGATACGGACAGTTATTCTATCTTGACAGAGGCAGACTTAGTTGTAGAGTGAGATCGAATACCTCTGAGGACTGCAAGGTGAGTTATTCCGATTGAAGCTACACAAACAATCTTCTATTACGACATATTGTGACGTCGTCATGTTTACTTTACCAGTGTTACTGTGTGTGCCTTGAAACATCGCTAGGATCACTCAAATGTTGGAGCAGCCATACTGGCATTATAAAGGCGATTTGTTCATATTCCACGGACATAACAACCCAACAAACACGGGACATCGACACAATGCTAGACCAATGTTGGGCCAGCGTCGTAGACGGTGGACCAACATTGGACCAACATTGGGTCGAGATCTCGTGTTAGCTGGGAACAATAATTAATCCGTTCGGCAACAAAACTAATATCAGAAAAATGTGATAGATTTCAGACAATAGTTATAATAGAAAAGGGAAAATAAAATCATTCCATTTACTTTAATTATGCTTTTTAACCACCATGTAATATTTAAATAGCTCTAATAGTACCGATATAAGCAATAAAATTACCTGTGAGCTCCCGCGATGATTTATATGTTCTGCCCAATTAGTAAAATCAACTGTAGAATTATCCATCCATTGCCAATGCTGTCCTGGCACCATTTTTATGCCTAACCACAGTGGAATGAATTGTCTGACCATTTCAGCCAACACAGTAGCTGAAAAACATAAAACACACTACATAATCAGATAATGATTATTGCTCTGCATAATCTGTGCATGATCTTTTTCATTGAAATTAAAAACACAACACTGGGTGATTATTATCATGATTATTGATATAATATCATACCCTATTTCTAATTGACATACAGTAATTGCTCAACTAATATTCCCATTGAATTTCTTACAATAAATCAAAGCTTTTAAGTTTCGTATAAACACGATGAAGATACAGCTTCATAATATGACACCACACTCCAGACGCATTAGTCTAACCCTAATGTTTAGTGGGACATTTACTGGGGTTTTTTAAAGAGCATAATTGGTCGTAACGTGATCATGTAAAATGCATCGTCTTTTAGCGTGTTTTAAATATTTAAACGAAATAAACAAGATAAAGTATTTTTGTGTAAAGTGGAGGGTTTTTTCAATTTGAAATCATAATATAAATGTCTTAGTTAGCTCCACTTCATTTGAATACCTATTTAATGGGTCTACGGCCATTATAGTTTGATCATTTCTTTCAGTTTAGAAATCGTCAGATTCTGGCGTCTAAAGACTTTAGAAAATACGTCTTGTGTTCACTGTTCAGTGAGATTGGACAATAAACCTGTTTAGACTTGGAAAGTTTAGTAGCTTCACTTTTTAATCCAGGATTAATGAGTTCAATTATCTATCCCTCCCTGCTACATGATCTAGTGAGCGCGCAATTTAGGGAGCTTGTGTTGCTCGATCAAAGCTCCCAGCAAATTGTTTGAAAAAAAATCAATTAATTTTGAAATAAAAGCGATTATTTTCTAACAATCATGATAATAGACCTATTGCATCAAGACAAATATTGACTATTAAAAGTGTGTGTGTGCTTTCACTACACATTAACCAATATAACATTTTAAAAAATCAAAGATTAATTTTGCAGACAAAAATATTGGCGATGCTCAACTTCGGGACATCATTGGTATGATTTGTATGTGGATTATGATGGTAAGATATAAGTAAGGATTGTTGGTATACATAGGTATGGATCCCTGTGAATATGGGCCTACCGTGTTCCATGTAGCTGTGTAAACTAGCAAGTGTTCCATTCCCAGCGGTTATTTTGATGCATTTCCTTAAGCTATCATTCCACGAAGCAGTTGTATCCGCTTGAACAATTATCTTCATGCACCTGTCACCTGATCCACAACAGAAACACAAGTCTGAACTCTGATGGTAGTACTTTGAATACATAAAATTAATGTATGTTAAGTAAGATCATGGGAAAATGGCTCTGGCTAAGCCTATAATAAAAATTGTTATATAAAGTATTTGGAAGTTGGATCTCGGAAGGTAGATGTCAAAATTCAAAAGCCGGGACGCGAAAATCAGAGCTCTGAATTCAGAAGTCGGAACTTGGAAGTCGGAGCTCCGAAGTCGGAATTCTGCAGCTGAAAAGTTCCATGGCAACGTTATTTCTTATTTAAAACAATAATCTTTGAATATTAACACAATTAAACACACCTGGCTCACATCCAACCAAAATCATAAATAATTTTTCCACATGATTTATCATGTTTAAATAATGAGAGTCTATGATTACGACATTTTGTAAACTTTAAAAACGGGATCGTCAGGCTTTATTTACAGTTATAGTCATTAACCCTAAAGCGCTGAATTAATTTGTAAAAAAAACATCGCAACCAAAGAGATTTGTTCACCTTGAAATCATCATAAATGTCTTAGGTAGCTCTTTCTGATTCATTTGAATACCCATGTCATTGGTTTCCGGCCATTAGGAATATGCTGATTCTCACAGCGCGGGGATCGACTTTAGTCGTCAGAATCTGACGTCTACAGACGTCAGATTCTGTCGACTAAAGTCGATCCCTGCGCTGTAAGAGTTAACCCTTTAACCGCCAAATTATTCAATTTGAATTTTCACCCACTTGAAGTTGTGTCTCGCTGACGCGATCCACAACTTCAAGTGAGTGAAAGTTATTCAGATTTGACAAAATGGCGGTCAACTGTTTTCAAAAAATTGCTGATTGATGTCACATTTTATCTTCAACATGTTTAAAAGGTGGTACTTAATGTGCTAACAAAAAATGAAAACCCGAATATATGCGGCACCGGTGGTTAAAGGGTTAAGCAACATATTAAGCATGTTAAGAGCATGCATGTTTGTTATTCATTGTGTTTATGTACATATAACTAAATATCATTAATTCAAGTATGATTGGCTTCTAGTTAAAATAAATAATAAAAAAAATATTATTCATTTTGTATTTGTCAACTATTTACATGCCGTGCAATTATAGAAACCAAAAGTAATGAAAATGATAATTTCGCGTGAAAAATATAAATGTATTTTTAACACTCGTGTGTCTAGAATCATTTATCAAGCAAAGACGTTTTGGTTTTATATTTGAAAATAAGAGATGATTCGACTAGTCGCTTACAAAGTACTATGCGCTTACACACCTAGTCTACTTCAGAATACCTACCTACAGCAAAAAATCCGTTTGAGCACAGAACATCAGTCTTTACGTCACCATCTCTCTTCAAACTTCTCTTGTTGTTTACAGATTCTGATGCTGCAATAAATAAACAATTAATTTGTAGTTGTTGTAATGTATTATTGGATCTATAAATAATTTATTCGGGCTCTTATCAACATGTTCAATCGAGGCGACAGTAAAACTCAACTAGAAAGACTATAGCTAAGGCTATAGTAAGTTTGGACGGATGTAGGGAGAGGGAGAGGGAGACGGAGAGAGACATAGAGACAGAGAGACAGAGATAGAGAGCTACAGTCTGATTCAAAATAAAAATAAGGTTTTAGGCACGCTCGCATGCAATTGAGTTGGTGTTTGTGTTTATAGTGACCGGGCATGCTGGGAGTTCAGCCAGACGTTTCATGCTGTCATAGAAAATAATAATAGTGGTTTTTTTTTTAAGACTCTGGGTCTCAGATCCGGATCAATCTCCGGTCACTAAGTGTCCCCTTCTATATCTCAATTGCAGGCGAGCGTGGTTTTAGGGTATTATTCAGTCGATTTTTACGTTCTTTTCACGACATTTTGTCAAATAGTCTCCAATATCTTTCATTAAAATTTTCAGGTCTGATGTCAACTGAATATATTGTTCAGAAAATTTCATGCAAATCATCTTAGATTTGATCTAACTTTATTTCGGATAATCCCCAACCATTGGACAGACTAGAAAGCGATCTACAAAGTCAGGAGGTCCGGGCAGTCTTTATGGAGTCTAGGGGTGTACTGAGGAGAAGTAGAAGAAGCAGAGAATGTTTGGCAAGTATATCCGTAAAGTGAGGGAATCGGCTCGGGACTCATTGGTCATAAAATATCTATAAATTTGATCCTTGCCATGAGATAGTGAGCGTTTGACAATGTCGGAAGCCTCAGACAACATTGTGCAGGGCTAGCTATCCCAAACAAACAGCAAACAGAACTCTAGCTGACTTATTCATTCATTAATTCACTCCAGAGCTCCAAATAATCATCTTCCCACACAAGGCTCGCGGCTCCCGAGGTCGTAGATTGAGGCCTTGCTGAAATGGTGTTAAAACCATCTATTGGAGTGGGAACTTTCTAGAAAGATTTTTTCTGTTCGACCCAAGTTTGACCTCTGGCATGAGTGCTGCTTTAATGCAGGTCCACCGTCTACGACGCTGGCCCGACATTAAACAACACATGTCTGCTGGCCGAGAATTTCACCAAAAGTATCACAGACAGCTCCCACCACATATTATATATATTATACTAGTTTTTATAAAAAGGAGGGGAACCTGTGCCAATTTTGTTTGAGATGCTAAGTGATAAATAGTGCATATGAGTAGAATGCTAACTGTAATTGGGCTATGTGGCATTTTGCTCCTTTTTCGTCTCAGACGCACCGTTTTCGAGATATTGTAATTGGGCTATTGGGCATAGTTTCGCTCCTTTTTCGTCTTATTCGCACCATTTTCAAGATATGACCGTTTTAAGTTTTGTAATGTATTGTCAGTGAGACTTTTGTGACCTTTGACCCGGCCGTACTCGCACGCTATTGGTCGGATCGCTTAGAAAAGATATAGCACCCTACCTGACTACCCAAAGACCATTGTAGTCAAATCAAGTTGATTACGTCGAAACTGAGTGGGTAATAGATGCGCAAAAAACGGTCAGAACGGTGGCAGAATAAGCAGAGTAAGAAAGTATCCACTTAGAACACAATAGTTTAGACGTAGTAAAACGTCCAAACTAAAAAAATAGTAAAACATTGTCCGTTAAGAACCACGACAACATAATGTATAATTTGCAAAAATGTAGGTTAAAAATTGGGCCACTGCCCGGCACTCAAACAATGTTTTTCCACTTGTTTAAAATTGACAAAGCCCTACTATATTACAGCTAGCACGAGACATGTCCCGAATCCTCTATCAACATTGATATATCTACAAGATTTTAATATTATTGTAGTGGTTGTAGGACCAACATCAAATGTTTAACATTAGCATGATTAATGACTTTATTTATTTTTTTGTCTAGTATATACATATTTGTTGACAACAGCCGAAGTATTCAAGACCTCCCGCCTTTTCTCAGAAAATGTTACATCCTTTAGAGGTAGGAGTTAAGCTTATACAGTCTTACTACACAAGCTTACGGTAAAGTGTAGGGGTTAAAATATAGCATCATTATAAAACTGTGGAATGTTATGGCCAAGTTATTACCACAGTCATGTAGCTTACAGCTATGTATAATTGCGTGAGCGATGTACGGACGTGAGTTGGCGCTACTTTGATTTGATCACGAGCAATACCAGCTTTACTATTTACAACAGCTGTCGAGTTTACTATTTGCCAAGCACAAAGCTAAATCACTGTACACTATTCAGACAAAAATGTCATTGTGATAAGCAAACAGTTCAGATTTCACCTATCATATTCCATGATTTCAAAATGTCTGACTGGCTGTTCTGAGTTTTCTATCCTTGCCGTGGATTATAACCACAAATCAAAAATATACTGCCTAAATAATTAAATAAAAAACTAATCCCAAACATTTTTTCTCAATTAATCACATAAGGAATTTTTCGTCCACCACATTTGCTGACACTATAATGACTGTTCTGTACTGTTCAGTGGACGTCTAGGCTGCTCCTGCAAAATCCGTATACAGTGCAACCTTATTTGATAGATCACCCCTCCTATAAGAAAAGAAGTAATTGCCCACTTTCGAAATGACAATATTTTATTGTTGTTTGCAGTTCATTACACAGCATAGCACCTCATTCAGGTTTGTGAACCATGTTATGGCCGCTCACAAGAGGTGCCCATTTACTACACTACATGTTGTGGGCCACTCACGAGAGACGCCCTTTTATTACACTACATGTTAAGGGCGCTCACGAGAGGTGCCTTTTTATTACACCACATATTATGGTCGCTCACGACAGGTGCCTTTTTATTAGACTACATATCAGGGTCGCTCACGAGAGATACCCTTTATTACACTACATGGTGTAGTGTCTCATGAAATGTGCCCTTTATTACACTAATAATATAGTCACTCACGAGAGGTGCCCTTTTATTACTTTACATAATATGGTCGCTCAGGAGAAGTCACTTTTTATCACACTACATGTTATGGCTGCTCACGAGAGGTGACTTTTTATTATGACTACATGTTGATGGTCGCTCAGGAGAAGTCACTTTTTATCACACTACATGTCATGACCGCTCACAAGAGGTGCCTTTTTATTACACTACATGATGTGATCGCTCATGAGAGGCACCTTTTTTACACTACATGTTATGGTCTCTCACAAGAGGCCCCTTTTATTACACTACATGTTATGGTCGACAGTGAGAGGTGCCCTTTTATTAAAATATATACTGTGGTCGCTCATGAGAGGTGCCTTTCTATTACACTACATGTTATGGTCGCTAATGAGAGGCACCTTTTTCTCACACTACATGTTATGATCGCTCGCGAGAGGTGCTCTTTTATTACACTACATGTTATGGTCGCTGACGAGAGGTGCCTTTTTATTACACTACATGTTAGCGTCGCTCGCGAGTTGTGCCCTTTTATTACACTACATTTTATGGTCTATCATGAGAGGTGTCCCATTTTTACACTACATGTTTTTGTCGCTGATACAAGAGGTGCCTTTTTATTACACTATGTGTTATGGTCGCTCTCAAGAGGCGCCGTTTTATTATACTACATGTTATGATCATTCACGAGAGGTGTCCTTTTATTACACTACATGCTTTTGTCGTCCATGAGAGGTGCCCTTTTATCACACTACATGTTGCTATGGCTGCTCACGAGAGGTGCCCTTTTATAACATTACGTGTTATGTCCGCTCACGAGAGGCGCCCTTTTATTACACTACATGTTATGGCCGCTCAAAGGAGGTGTCACTTTATCACACTACATATTATGGCAGCTCACGAGAGATGCCCTTTTATAATACTTCATGTTATGGCCGCTCACAAGAAGCGCCCTTTGATTATACTAAATGTAATGGTCGCTCATGAAGGGTGTTCTTTTATTACACTACATGTAACGTTCACTCATGAGAGACGCCCTGCTATTACACTACATGTCGTCCAAGAAAGGTGTCTTTTTATTACACTAAATGTTACGATCTGTCACGAGAAGTATCCTTCTCTTACACCACATGATATGGCCGCTCACGAGAGGCGCCCTTTTATTACACCACGACGTGTAATGTCTGCTCATGAAGAGCGCTTTTTTATTACCCTACATGCTATGGCCGCTCACGAGAGGTGCCCTTTTATTATACTACATTTTATGGCCACTCGCGGGAGGTGCCCTTTGATTACCCTACATGCTATGGTCGCTCACGAGAGATGCCCTTTATTACAGTAGATATTATGAGCGCTCACGAGAGGTGCCCTTTTATCACACTCTATATTGTGACCGCTGAGGAGAGGTGCGCTTTAATTACACTACATGTTATGGACGCTCCCGAGAGGTGCCCTTCTATTACATTACATATTATGGCCGCTGACGAGAGGTGCCCTTTTATCACACTCTATATTATGACCGCTGACAAGAGGTGCCCTTTAATTACACTACATGTTATGGCCGCTCCCGAGAGGTGCCCCTCTATTACACCACATATTATGGCCGCTCACGAGAGGTGCCCTTTTATCACACTCTATATTATGGCCGCTGACGAGAGGTGCCCTTTAATTACACTACATGTTATGGCCGCTCACGAGAGGTTCCCTTTTATTAAATTACATGTTACGGTCGCTCACGAGAGGCGCCCTTTTTCACAGTACATGTTATGACCGCTCATGAGAGGCGCCCGTTCTTACACTACATGTTACGGTCGCTCACGAGATGCGTCCTATTATTACACTACATGTTATGACCCCTCATGAGAGGCGCCCCTTCTTACACTACATGTTACGGTCGCTCACGAGATGCGTCCTTCTATTACACTACATGTTATGGCCGCTCACTAGAGTTGCCTTTTTATTAAACTACATGTTACGATCGCTCACGAGAGGTGCCCTTTTATCGCACTACATGTTATGGCCGCTCATGGGAGGTGCCCTTTTATGAGAATACATGTCATGGTCGCTCACGACAGGTGCCTTTTTATTAGACTCCATATTATGGCGCCTCACGAAAGGTGTCATTTTATTACACTACATAATGTTATGGCCTCTCACGAGAGATGCCCTTTCATACACTACATGTTATGGTCGCTCACGACAGGTGCCCTTTTATTACACTACATTTCCTTTTACAAAAGATATAGGATTCGGGATACATAGGATGTTTGTCACAGATAATTCATTTACGTGAGTGTTAACTTACTGTTGGCCCATTGTCTACAACGCTGGCCCAACAGTAAGCCAACACTGGATCAACGTCTCATGTTTGCTGAGTAAAGATTGGAAAGATGAGTGTGACAGCTGACAGTCATCACATATTTTTATCGTCACCTGAGTTGACCCTTTAGCCGCCGGTGTCGCATATATTCGGGTTTTCATTTTATCTTAGCACATTGAGTACCACATATTAAATATGTTAAAGATAAAATGTGACATCAACCAGAAAGATTTGAAAAGAATTGACCTCCATTTTGTCAAATCTGAATAATTTTCACTCGCTTGAAGTTGTGGATCGCGTCAGCGAGACACAACTTCAAGAGGGTGAAAATTCCAATTGAATAATTTGGCGGTTAAAGGGTTAAGAACTCTCGCAAGCAATGATTAGATGATGACAGGTGCATGTCAAGTGACAGCATAATTAGCTTACTCAGTGATAATCAAGAAACGCTGCTCCTGTCAACCCTTTAAACGCCATTTTAAATTCGATTTTAAGTCACTTGAAGTTGTATCTCGATAAACCGTTCCACTTGGACGGGGTAGAAATGTATAGTGCTGAAGCAAAAGGTAAAAATACAGGGGTGGAAATTACAGAGCTGAAACAAAATGTAAAAATGAAGGGGTTGAAATGTATAGTGATGATACAAAAGGTTTAAGTGAAGGGTAGACATGCTGATTGCTGAAACAATAGGTAAAAATGAAAGGGTGGTAACTCATAGTGCTGATATAATAGGTAAAAATGAAGGGGTTGAAATGTATAGTGATGATACAAAAGGTTTAAGAGAAGGGTAGACATGCTGATTGCTGAAACAATAGGTAAAAATTAAAGGGTGGTAACTCATAGTGCTGAAATAATAGGTAAAATGAAGGGGTTGAAATGTATAGTGCTAGAGCACAAGAAGGGGTGGGAACTTATAGTGCTGTCTGACACAATAGGCAAAAAATAAAGGGGTTGACATTTATAGTACCAAAACAAGTAACTTATAGTGCTGATACAATAGATGTAGGTAACAATGAAGGCCAGGCTTGAAGGGGGATACATAGTGCTAAAATAAAAGGTAAAAATGAAGGGGTGGAAATTACGTATAGTGCTGTACTCGTGCAAAAGGTACAAATCAGCGTAGCAGTCATAACATTGACGCACAAAGTGACAATGAACATGTAATCAATAACTTTCTAAACTTTCTCAATGCTTGAGGGGATCGACCCAAATGCTGATTACATACTTAACTTTTATTCGGCGCAATGCGTTTGTTTGTACCTTAGTTCACACATTGATAAATTAATAGGCACTTGAAACTAGAATGATCATTTCGATAATCTAATATTTTTGATGTAAATTAAGATAAACGAAGATCTTTATCATGTATACTCTCCTTCATTGCCGGACTATAAATAACCATGCGCCGGCTGATCCAGTAAACAACTTATCTCAACCCTTTTTCAAGCCTGAATTTACCATTGTTATCTTCATGCACTACAAGCCGCGAATTGCTGTTGTCGCAATTCTTGACTTGTAGTGGATGAAGATGATTTGATGTGGTTTACAAATTAAAGAAAATTGCCAAGTATTGGTAAACCAGTTTCTGTGTCGCATAATAATAAAAAGAAAGGTTCCACATTTCATGGAATTTTTACGTTCTAAAACCCCTAGTTATAGGAAAATACAAAATGTTTTCAGGGATGTAAAATGATGCTTTAATGCATCACTTGGGCTCAAAAGGTTAATGTGGAAAATGGTGATTTTTGTCCCGATTGCGGACACATAATAATTATCAGAATCACACCAGGCGACTGTCATCAGGATTTGTATACCTCCGTCGTCATGTTATACGTGTTTTATTATTAATTATTTGTAGTCTGTGGCCGTCATGACAAATGATATGGATTACTTTGCTGTGCACCATAAAAATGCATCAACTTTTCGTGTAAGCAGGCACTGCCTTCTGCATTTTCACGCAGCGTTGATCACAATTACAGACCATGTATTATCCCTACCTCCAACGTATAAGCTCCGTTTTGGTCGTGTTGGTTTGTTTGTTTGTCTGTCTATCTGTCCCTTTGTTTACTTAAAAAGTAATAAACGGATTTGCATGGGACTTTTACCAGAGGTGTGTCTCGGACTAAGGACCAGTCCGGTAAATTTTGGGGATGATCCGGATCTGGGTGACGATCATTAGTTTTGACGGAGGTTTGCAGTCTCTGACTGACTGTCTAGTTATTTACTGTTCCTGGTATGAATCAATGTACACTACACTATGTTTGTAACTAACACCGTAACAATTTGCAAGTTACAAACAAAATTCTAAAAATATTTATTACTGTTATAATTACTTTTAGTACTTACATTGAATGTCTGATAGAGACTTAGAGAGTCAACACTGTCAATATGTGACAATGATATGACAACAGCACATGACACCGCGGCAAATACAAGACATTAGACTATAAATGTCCGTTAAAATTTTGCCAAACGTCTACGACGTCGGGCCAAACTTAAAACTACATTGGATCAAAGTCCTGTGCTTGCTGGAATACGGTGTGTCATATTGTTATTACATCCTTCTGAAACCTTTTCACATGTGCGAAAACAGCGTGCGCAGTCAATAAAACATGTTAGGTGCTTTTGATTTGTTAGCACTGAGCCTATTACAACTCAATACAGTGTCTCTTCTGCGACAATGTTAGGTTACGAACTTATGTGTTCGCAGTAACTTATTTTCAAAGATTTCGCACGCAATAATACCACACATGTTAACCATGTTAACATGGTTAATAATAAAATACGCCAAGGCAAACCCTCTGCACATTTCAAACAATGAAGACCACATTACCTGTGTTTAAACTGAGAACAAGCAATGCGATGATCCAGTAATATCCAGTTAAAAACATCCTGGTTTCAGAGATTATTTGTCCGCGACATGCAGATTGTTCCTATCCGCGAGTGCGCGAACTCATGCGTCGTTTCAGGGAATTGAGGTGAAATCCCCGCTCCTCAGCCCCAGTGACCCGTGCGGTCGCGCGTGCGGACATGATCAAGTTCAGGGAGTAATAGCCAAAATATTTGATGTCTTGCAGATGGCGGCTGTAGTGTGATAGCCTGTGTAGGTGATACATCGGAAGAAAATCACCGGTTTAACGTTGATCCAGCGTCTCACGACGCTGGCCCAACGTTAAATCGGCGATTCGTGCACAGAAGGGGTGTTTCTGCAGCGCCAAAATATGCCGTGCAGACACAAATAGTAGTAACTGCTCATTTACCTTGTAAGCAGTTACCGCGGTCTGCCTATGCTGCAGCACATTTAGAATGTCCCCACTGGCGATATACCGCTACACCAGAGCTGCCACACATAATATACACCAGCCTACCACAACCACATTGTTGTTTGGGGACTTGAAATTTTAGGGAACCTTTTCACTCCACAGTGTGCACAGGCTGCGGCCTATTGTAAAACAGAGTAATCCGTATTTACTCGACCAGGTTCTCAGATCAATATAATATATTATATAGGGGAGTCGATAGTAGGCCTATTATTTTGAATAAATCATACAGCTTTGGTATATTAATAGCATAACGCGATTGCTTCTGGCAAGTTATTCAAAGGTTAAAGAGTCCACTTTTCCAGTGCTTGTCGGGTAAAATCATCATAGTATTCATATTGATACCTCACATTTTGAGTAGGCCCAGTTTTATAGAAAATGAATTACAATGAACATATTTTTTGAAACTCAGCATCAAAATACTCAGCCCGTTTAGCATGGTTAGTCCAGGGAGGTGTAACCTCTCTGGTTAGTCATAGTTATATTTGAATGTAAACCTATTGAATTTCACGGTGATATTTCCATCCCGATAACCTGCAATTCTATATAATAAAAACTATATGCTGAAACAAGTAGGCATCCTGCATACAGGTGACCGAAAGTCTCACATCAGATAAAATCGGCTGCTGTTTTCAAGGGTTACAAAAACACTTTAGGCGATGCCACGAGATTTGTGATTATTATTTTTTGTATTATTATTTAAAATTTATCGTAATTTCAGCTTAAAAAAAGAAGATTTTTAATGCATTAAAGTCTATCGAATAAAACCAAAATATTTCTTATTTTGTTGCATGTTTTTTTTAAATTAATCATTTTATTGTGAAACGTGTTTGGAAATGAATATATATGATCATGTACCACAGTGGCATCCTGTCATTGTCAGGTGACCGTGTAGTTCCCACTAGAATGAGAACGAATACACCTGAAGACTACAAGATGCGCAGTGGTTGCTCTCTCTCTCTCTCCATGACATGCAATAAGTACAATTAATCTCGTACAAATTGTTTTTGGACAATTTGATCAATTATTAATTTAACTACTCTCAATGTAGGCTAACCCACACAAATGTTTTAAATATTTCACATTTTCTTTTTTTTTTATTTGCATCCATTGAGGCTAAAGTGTGATTTGTGACCTGTGTGGCACACACCACACTTTAGCCTCAAGAGGGCGACGTAATGATAGACGCGTGCTGTGGTATGTCTAAGCCACTCTTTCATTCGGCATTTCACCGATAAGAAGGCTCCAATTACCGTAAACATGGTAAACGGGTTTATCTTAATCGCTACCGTCCTGTGAATGACAACCTTTGGCAAAGTGGATATACTAGCTATGTATATTTTTTCATATATAAATAGTGCCTTACTTATTCATGCTGGTAAACAAACTGGCTTCATTTTTATATATAGATGCATGCTTCCACGTCAATAAAGAGCACACGCCCAACAAATGATACTGAATTTTGAATAAGCTGTTCTCAGAGTCGGCAATCTACAGCAACATCCCAACAAGCAGGAGACGTTGACCAAACTTTGGCCTAGTAACAAGGTAACAAGGTAACAAGGTAACAAGGTAGTTTATTCAGGATCCCGTAGGACATGAGAAGCCAGGTGTGCGATACAGTGTGAGTAAATATAACATACCTGTGACAAGGGCATGCCAATCGTTATTAATTTAAACCATTCATTACGTTATTTATAATAATAATAAGTTGTGCTAGGTGATACAATAACTCCCGGTTTTCACTTGAGAATAATGCATGCATTTTAAATGTTGAGGGTCTATCATAAAAGTAGCAGCTTAATAAATTTTTTCTGTCTCTTTCAAAGTGCCCACATTCGAAAAGATAATGATATTCATCACCGATGAATCTGTTGTGACATAAGGTGCAGGTACGTCTATCACGTGAAATACCACAAAAACTACCGAGTCTAGTGATGGACCGGCGTCGTAGACGGTGGCCCATCATCAAGTCAACGTTGGCTCAACCTTGCATGTTTTTCCATTTTTACCATGTTTGTTTTTGTATTCCTATTCGTAAATAATTATGTGAACGTAACTACACCAAAATAACCATAGACCTCTAATAATCTGTGAGATAATTTCCGAAAAAGGACTTAAAATAGCATCTGGTCGAACTCCACTCATAATTAGGTTTTTTGGTACCAAAACAAAGATAAATATCTTAGCAAAACATCTAGAGGAGGTACCTTTGTCAAAATTATCCGAAAAGGGTAAACCGGGGTGAAATGTGACGCCATTACCGAATATTATATTTTGTGTCATTGTTTGACCAATATTACAGATATCTCCACATATGAGGTGTCTATACCCAGGTTTTGATATCCACATAACATCATAAAGCCATTTATAGGCGGGTAGCTTTCACAGAATTGTCCAAAATGGCAAACTGGGACAAAACGTCCCGCCATTACCTGAAATTATATTTTGTGTCATATCTCGGCCAATATGACGGATATCTTCACACATGAAGTGTCTAGACCCATGTTTTGATGGTCAAATATAAGTTTTAAAAACAAGTTTTAGATTGATCAGGTGCCTCCTTGCTGCAATTACCTGATGCTCCGTTTTTTTGGTTGTCAAACATTTAGTCGTAGCCGCCGTTTAGTTGATCTGATTCCATTATACCGTCTTCCAGTTAATAGTTTGATAGGTAGCAGATCTTCTAAGACAATGCAGTCTGTATTATACAATATTATGTTGAACAACTTACACCAGATTGGTATTGTTGTTCAGTGTATGTCCGCTTATTCATGTATTCACTTAAATTAGAATAATGGAAGGATATGGGATTATAACTGAATGATGTGGCATTATAATATATGTTAGTTTAAGATCAAAATATTATAGTGTCCAGTTATATCCTTATACTTCTAATGCCAGGATGCTCTGGGGTTTTTGGTTGTCAAGCATTTCCCATCCTCAGTTAGCAGCCGCCGTTTAGTTGACCAGATTCCATTATAACGTGTTCCATGGTGATATTTTTATAGGTAGCAGATGTTCTAATGCAGTGTAATATATATTATAATAATATTTTGGTCGACAACCGGTTGCTATTGTTGTCCAGTGTATTATTCACTTCAGAATACTGGATTTGGTGATTACTCCCTGAAGTGTGAGCTCGCACAACCAATTGCTTCAAATATTTGATGGAACACTGTGATAAATGAGCATTACAGACACGTGTTTATTCTTTTCAAACATGATTTGCTATGACGTCCTAAGATAAAAGTAAGGTGGGTAGACCACACACCATGTCCCTACTTGAATGCAGATGTGGTTGATGTAAGCTTGTCCACTTCATTTTTTTACTTTTTGGTCCATGGTCTAGCATGTATATTTTGATATAACTGAATCATGTAGATTCAGTTTGAGTAATTACAATTTTGGCGAAATATATTTTCTTTTGCTATGAGACTTTATGGAATTTCAGTTGATTTTCACAATTATCTCACTACACCTCCTGTCCCTTGAAATATGCTTATATTGTTTGGTACAAATAGATATAAAAGCCATCTACTCTGTCAACTTTATTTTTGCACAATATTCCAAGGTCAACATTGGCCTACCGTACATGAGAAGATAACACTGGTCCCTCAAATATGCTCCTCCGTTTTAACATTTAGGAATTGAGACATGTCAGTAGGTGAGATCTTGTTCCCTGGGCAGAATGTGGCCATATCAGATTGAAAAGGTAAATCAATGGGCATGTATAAATGGTGCTTAACGCCACGTTATGTCAGTGAAGGTCATTTAAAGTCAGAAAAATATTCCACTGTCCTCATGTTGAATAATATACTTACTTGGAAGACGTTAAAATGTAATCAGATTAACGAAACGGCGGCTGCGACTAAATATTTGACAACCGAAAAACACGGAGCATCAGGTAATGGCAGCAAGAAGTCACCTGATCAATCCCTAACTGGATTTAAGATGATATTTAGCCATCAAAACCTGGGTATAGACACCTCATATGTACAGATATCTGTAATATCGGCCGAGATATGACACAAAATATAATTTTCGGTAATGGCGGGTCATTTTGTCCCAGTTTCCCTTTTTGGACAATTCTGTCAAAGGTATCCTTCCAAAACCGGCTTTATAATGTTATTTGATCAGCAAAACCTGGGTATAGACACCTCATATGTGCAGATTTCACTGATAAAGGCCGATATAGGATACAAAATATAATTTTTGGTGATGGCGGAACATTTTGCCACGGTTTACCATTTTTGGATCATTTTGATAAAGGTACCCCCCTCTAGATTTTTAGCCAAGATGTTTATTTTTGTTTTGGTACCACTAAACCTAATTATGAGTAAAGTTCAACGGAAAATTATTTTTGATCATTCATCCCCCAGACTATAACTAGAGGTCTATGAAAATAACATAAGAGGAATTTTTACCGTGTTCATATTTGTATTCCTATTCGTAAATATGTGAACGTAAGCTGCGTTCACATATTTACGAATACAAACGCGGCAATCCCTCCTATATTATTTTTTAGACAGGTATGGAAATAACCACTCGAATCCCAAAAAAGTAAAACAAAAGGTTTCTCAAATAAAAATAGGAACAAGCGTAATACCTTTATTCCAGTAAATAATAAATTGTTCCTACGTTTATTTGTTGGTCCTATTTTACCTTATATTGACCTATATTGATTTTTGACCTTGGATTCTACCTTTTAATCCCACCGCCATCAAATTTGTTTGAAAGTGCCAGCATGTTATTATAACTATTAAGTTTCCCAACTCTAAAAAACATAGATCATAAACAAGAATCATGATATAAGTGTAAAATTGTTGCCAACTTGGGATGGTTTTACCGATTTGTACGGTCGATGGCGACCATCTTGGCTTTTCGGACTTTTATTGGTCAGATTTTGATAGTCTGACTTTTTTCGTAATTCACCATATCCAGTAGTATAGGAAACCGTTGAAAAAACTTATTTTTTATTTTTTGTGGGGTCAGGTGGTATATCAACCCGTCTATTTGGTGTGGGTGTTCACACACACGAACACGAATACGCAATTGCCGTGTTCGTATTGGTACTCGTATTCAGGCATATAATTATATGTGAATGCACCATAAAACAGGCACATCTCAAAACTGACAAATTGAGCCCACACAAACCAAACACAATACACCTTTCCCAATAGCAACACGCCACACACTACAGTGACTAAAAGCTGAACTATTTAGTAGGGAGTCCTGTCACACTTCCATTACAACACGCCACACAGTGATTAAAACTAAACTATTTAGTTGGGAGTCCTGCTTATGCGCAAAATCGTGCAAACAGTGTACTATTATTGTTTTCTGCACAAATAGTGCGAAACAGTCAGATGAACAGTCTAAAAGCATGATAAGACGATGGGGATATCTTGCTGAAAAAATCGTACTTCAAGCAAATTTTGTTTTTCAATATTTTATTAGCCTAATTATGTTTGGATAAAAAGCCTGAGTATACGTCGAACTCTTTTCCTACTAAAATTTGTTATTTAGTTTTTCACCTACTTAACGCTGTGTCTCTACCGCTACTCACAACTTCAAGTAGGTGAAAAAGACTGCTATTTGTTTAATTTGAGACCAAACATTTGAAAATCTTGAATTATGTCTAGGGTTGGTGATGTTCTCTGAAACCAAATTTTATACATGAAGGCGAACGCTTCGCCTACGCGTTGATATGTTTTAACAATTATAAAATAGTGTATTTTATCATTTTCGTTGGTGTATTCTACGCTTTGCTCATGTTAATGTCGTTATTTCTCACAGGGTGGCACACGAGGCATTACTAAAACTCGGTACTGTCTCGACTCTGTACCTAGTAAGCCTTCTGGATACATGCTATGAAATACCAGACGAGAACAGCATTCTAGCTCGCACGATGACAGGGTGCTCGTTTACTGTCATTAGCACATCAGAGCTGTCATCGGGATCTAAAAAGACATGGCTTGATAAGTGTGTGCTCAACAATCACCAGACATCAAACAAACATTGAGAGTGCCGCGGACGTAACCGTGGTAACGCTTCGTTCGAGCAGCGTATGTCACTCAAAAATATTTACCCTCCACACAAAAAGAAATATCGAGGTAAATACATGTATGTTCAATTTGTTTTTAGATTATATAGCCAGAATTAGCTGTGCCCTCCTTGATTCATATAAAACCTACTTGTGACAAAACATTGTATCATTACCCCCAAATTTATACATTATAAGTTTTCCATTTTAGTTATGAAACCATTAAAATTAAAATTTATATCACGTCATAAATAATTGTAACAATACCGCCTGGGAGTACCTTTTTGCGTGGCTGGAAACAACTATAATTTTATATGGCGCCAATTGAAAACAAAGCTATTATATTATTCTCTAATATATGGGGTATTGGGATCATTGCTAGTAACAGTAGGCTACTTTTCGCAATTATCTGGGGAGGGTCATTAGGGATCTGCTCCGTCTGTTGCACGCTGTTCGGCATGGTACGGAAGCACTAGTCTACAGCAATCATCCAAGGAAACTGCAGCCTCCTCATATCTGGCTAAAATCTTGGGCGGATTGCCAGTGGTGTACCTGCATGGTTCCTCCGCTCCACAGCGGAGCCAATGCAGATTCCGCATCAGTGCAGGCACTGGTTTAGGCTTTGTAGCTATAAATAACCGGCAATAGAGTGTTTGACATTAGGTCTCTCACGTGGGATGAGTGGAGTTACCCCTGATATTGTTACTCTGGGGACTATCCGTCCCGAGGATAGCGGAGCTGTGCGGAATTCCACGGAGTTTCAGCATTAAATTGCACAGATAAATCCAAGTCTCCGGCCGTCTGGGAAGGTCTGGGAGTAAATCCACCAGATATTCCCAGAGCTCTCAATAACCCACCATGTCCTATCATCCCCACCCTCACATCATCATCATTGATCTCATCAATTGACTACAACGTTTTTATCGTATCATAATGTCACTTAGATGACCATTTGTGCCAAAAAGTGACGTAAAGCAATAATTTGCTACTACTGCTACGCCAATATAAATATTCTGACAGTTATAAGTATTTGTCACTTGTTTCAATATGGTGTATATGTAAATAGAGTGTCTATTCGTGGATCCGCGGATACTTATGTGACTAGACTGCTTTGGGTTATAATTATATGAATAGGCAGCGACTCAGCAGAAACATATCGTGACGTGGGAGTCAGGGTTTAATCTCAGCTGTAGGTAAATACAATTACTGACACCATTAGACAGTTATTTCACACTGTCGCTGCACAACACATTCTTAATGATGACTACCTGACATGTTAATGAACACATGTGGCTCTGTGGAGATAATTAGTAGATCTTATCAGTTTTACGCCCAAAGCGACAGCCCCCAATACCGTGTAGACCGCGAAACCTAGCAAACAGAAGACATTGACCTAATGTTGGTTTAATGTTGCGCCACCGTCTGCGACTTTGGCCCAACACCAAACAAACATCGGTTTAGCCTCTCAGGTTTGCAGGGAACAACATTACAATCGTCACATCAGCTGGCGCCCGTAGCACTCCTAAGCCACTGATGACGGTAAGTCGAGTTACCGTCATTTCAATATGGCCAATAAACAAAAGGAAGAAAAATGGGTGTATATTTACTTTCAATATTATCTTATTTTAAATCACTAAATCGTAAAAAAATATCTTCGTCGACAAAAGTTTATTTTTGTACATAGCTAGCATATATGGGAAGCCTGTATGGTATTTTGGAATAAAAACAGTGTAAAATGTCGATGCGAGCGACGGTGACTCAAACGGTGGGAAACGATAGTAAAAACTAGTGTAAAATTGTTTAATATTAAAGACGATAATTTAATTTATTCATTCGTACACAAATGAAATCCTCATCCTTTGAAAACAAAAACAGGAACATTCTCACCTTTGTCAAAACTATCGTATTATGAAAACAGAAACATTATATAAATATGAAAAGGCGAAAAAAATAAGTTTGTTTCATTATTTTTGTTCCATTTGGCGTTTCATTGAGAAATTAGAAAAAAATGGAATGATGCCTAAAATGTTTTAATCATTCCGTTCCTTTCTATAACAAATATATTGGCTTGTTGTCAGGTTTCGCATTCACTTTAAAATATGCACAATGACTTTCCAAATCCTAAAAAACCAACTTGCATATCTGACTGACTTACTTGTTCGGCCTGAATACTCGAAATATTACGCTCCACAAATTCAAATGGATTTGTTATATTTTTCTTGTATAAAAACCAAGCTTTCTATATAGCTGGATTATGACACATGATCATGCTAAGAATTTGTACGCCTCTGAGCTCGGCCCGTTGATGATTCAGGGGCTGTAGAATTTTGTCTTGATTGTTTTTTTGATTGATCTATGTATATCCACCTTGACAAAAAAATGGTATAAATACATAGGGACAAACTCCTTTAAAAAATGAAACGAATATGCCTAGACTGGTATCTAAATAAATTTGTTCATGAATTACCGTAGCGTGAATTTTGTTAGTTCATGAACAAATTCGAGTAAAAAGTCAAACTACCCACGGTTGTCAGAAGCAATATTCTGTGGAGGACGGGCGTGGGGGTGCGAATTATGCAAATTGACCCTGTAAGTTCACAGCGACATTTAACAGTATGTAAGCCCCTTTAAATTATGAAGAATATTTATGTATAATTATGTATCTTCCATTTATGATTTTGTATGTTTTTATGTATCACCAGTCGCCAATACTTTTAGCACCGTTTTATATCATAATTGTAATTTGCTGCATTCTGGAACTGTCGTCGTTCCGCCTCGAGTCGTAGCAAACTCTATCCAGAATTTTACTTTTGAAACGAGGTAGGGCTGGTGTGAGCGGGTGTCACCGTTTGACTGGGAGGCTACTCGTGTTCGAACGCAACATATTTTGCATGTAATCTCACGCTAGCAAAATTATGAGTGATATTCGGATTGACGTCCGAATAAGGGTATTCTTTCTTTCCCTGAAGACTGGAGTCAGAGCCGTGGGAGTCAGTGACGCTTTATAACATCGGTTATGCACAACTTTCTATTCACCAGGTGGCGTTCAATGATGTTTGTAAAATGAATGAAGCGCACAGTAATGACTTCAAAAAAGGTCACACTTTTCTTGACAGAACAAAAAAACAAACTATTTTTACCAATTTGTGTATGTGTAAATTTCGAGTATTGTTGTGCAAAGTGATGGCTGTTAAATAATTCAACACAATGCAATCACTATAGAAGGGTTAAATCATGACCCGAGCTAGTGCAGTTTATTATCAAGAAATCATCCTGTCGTAGAAAACATTATAACAAAATACATTGAAAAAAAACTAAACATCTAAGAAACTCAGCGACAAAACTTGTAAGAAAAAGTACATGTCGTCGCCTCGGAGCTAAAGGATCCTATCTGACACTCGTTAGAGTGGCAGATAGGATCCTTTAGCTCCGAGGCGACGATGTGCAGAACTTCCGCATTGAAAATGCTTTATAATTATACCAAGTTTGTTAAGTTAGACATCAACTATATAAATGTATACATACTTGGTCTTTTATAGTAATATTCAGGTACGTGTTTTCTTCTGAGTTGTTTATATAATTGATAGATATGAATAAAATGAAATAAATCCTCAATATAATCACATAGAAAACACGTTTATGCCATCTAGCACTTTCAATAGTTAGCCTGTGGTGACTTGATCATAGTCTGCCTAGGCTAATTCTAAGTGATTATGTTTTCACAATACCAAGATATTTTGCAATAACAAAAACATCATGAAAGGTGGGGCAGGTATAACTTACCAATCTTATATTTATAACATACACAAATCAAACTGTTGGACACAGGCGTCCTACTACCGTTTGCTGCCAATCAGCACATAAAGACATTACATTATTTTTACTTTATACATACAATTGATAAACATAATGAGACAAAAATGCATCTGACCATCCACAGGCAAATCATTGATTATCAGATGCAGGAAACGTCTCATCATCTACGAATTGCTTTATACCAACTCACCAAAGAATTGTGTGCTGGTAGTACCAGGGGGATACAATCCACAACTGATAGCCATAATAGTGACATACATTTTGATATGAATATTTTATATAAAGAATTGCTGTTAATATTATAAAAGGACGATAGAAGTACATTCTTTTTTTTCATTTAAAATCAGCTAAACTGGCTCTTTGCGCTTAATCATTACCCAAATAAATATTTTTTTAAATACATGTATTATGTAAATTAACCTCTTTACCCGTTAAGGTACCTTTTTTAAATTAATACCCACTTGGAGTTGTGTCTCGCTACCGCAATCCACAACTTCAAGTGTGTGCAAATTATTCACATTTGTTTATTTTGAAACCGCACATTTGCAAATCATGATGTTTAACCCTTTGACTTCCAGGCTGGGGTGCATGCCAGGATCCAGATATACTAGTGTAGGAGCTCTATTTTTCGTCATTTGAAGCTGGAATTGCTAACGCATTTTCCAGCTTCAAATGACGAAAAATACATAAATGTAGTATATATTTGACGAAAATTTGTGTCATTTTATGGTTACGTTCATTGACGAATGACGACGGAAATTTCCGTCATGTATGGTAGTGAAAAGGTTAAATAAACATTTGGTTTTCAATAAGTCGGCTAATAAACCATTATAAGAACGACTATAGCTGTGCTTAGCAAAACAAGGGTTTACATAAGCTGATAAGGCAGTCCACTGTCTCGTGGACCCTGCAGTATAATATACACATTCATTGAGTCACTAATCAGCTTACCATTTCATTTAATAGCTACGAAAAGTAATTGGACTAAACCGATCTATTCAGCAGCGGTCTGGTTAGGCTTCTATAGTTATTGATTCTGAAAACAATACGGAAAATCATCCCATAAACATGTATAAACAGGTGAGCCGAGGAAAACACGTCATTAGCCGGAGATGGTGCCATGTGAGTGTCTCCATCAGATACAACATGAACAAGTAGTGGAGCGGTTAAGGACATGCATAATTGTTTACCCTTTTCACTACCATACATGACGGAAATTTCCGTCGTCATTCGTCAATGAACGTAACCATAAAATGACACAAATTTTCGTCAAATATATACTACATTTATGTATTTTTCGTCATTTGAAGCTGGAAATTGCGTTAGCAATTCCAGCTTCAAATGACGAAAAATAGAACTCCTACACCAGTATATCTGGATCCTGGTATGCACCCCGGCCTGGAAGTCAACGGGTTAAATTGCCATAAAAGAAACATATTTGTCAAACCTGCTATGCAGTAGAAGCTGCTATGAGCCGCCAACCTTCTATCCCAGTAAACACAAAACATAGACGTTGAGCCGACGTTGTACGAATGTTATACAAATGTCTTGTGTGTACGGGAATTGGGTTGCCACTTTGCCATTACTCAAAATGACATTTTGATATAAATGAATATTATTGACAAACTGGCGTCGAAATGAATTGTATTTTGGTAAGTTAATTTTAATCCGATTGTGCTTGTTTTTTAAAAGTGTACTAAATGTTTTTTGAATTTTAAATACTACTTTCACCATATAATGTAATTTCAAACTTCATATTTTTCCGAGTTTGCAGCACGCTAGAGATCTGTGTTATAGACTGTTCTAAAACTATATTTGTGTAGATTCGGGATCTGCTAATCCAATATTCAACTCAGCTACTTACGACACATTTTGCCAGATCGGGTCACGGGCGGGGACCCTAGGGTAGTGGTTAGCACCGCTGCCTTTCACGCCAGAGTTCGCGGTTCGGTTCCCGGTCTCGGCGGTTTGAAAGAAACAAAAATGTTTCTTCACCATCCACGTGTGAAGGTCAGTATTGTGGAGAGCCTCCGGGACCGAGAGGTAGCGAGCTCGGCCTTAGACCGCTAGGGCTCGAAGTTCGAATCCTGTGTCTGGAGGACAGTGTCATCTCAATCATCCCACCATCCTCAGGAGGTTCTCCTGGCCCAGTTTAGCCTATATGTGCACAAAGGTGGCCTAAAGCCCGATTCATTTTATTTTATTTAGATCGGGTCACATATCAACTTAAGAGATATAGACGCGTGTTCCGGCTCTTCTGACCATCCATAATTTAAAAATGACTGCCACCGAAATACAATACAGACAGTTTTATGCACCAGTACCTGAAATTGAATAGGCACTATATCTTATCTTAAAAATAAGATTTACCAATATATTTTATTTTATTGATATAGGCCTAATGCTGTTCTTGAGATATTTCCAGCCAGCTAGCATTGGTTGGTTGTATCGTGTTTACTTTTTGCTAGGCCTATATATTTATACAGTACAGTGCATGCTAAGCTTCCCCTAAGATTCGTTAAGAACTTTCTTTTTTCGTGGAAAAGAAAATTCGTAAAAATTCTGAAAAAATCCCAGCTTTTTTATTTTAAATCTTGATCAAGAAAATAGTTTTCGTTTTACGAGGATTTTCAGCTAGCTTGTTAATTATTTCAAAAGGGGGATTTATCATTTACACAGATGTAACCTTTCTCGGTCTAAAAAAACCAACGCGATGGTGATCTTGAATGATTTCATATCTCGGGTCATATAGTAAAACTGAAATGAAATGAATTGGGCTGTAGGCTACATTTGTTCACAATTGGGATGGGAGACCCTCCTGAGGATGTAAATATGAGTGAGATGACACTCAGTCTGCCCTCCAGACCCTAGAGGTGTGAGGCCGAGCACGCTACCTATCGGTCACGGAGACTCCCCACAATACTGAGTTTCACGAGTGGATGGAGAAGAAACATTTTTGTTCCTTTCAAACCCCGCCGAGGCCGGGAGACTGAGACTGGTCTCATATCATGTATAGCCTGCTGGGATGATGGTTGTCATAAAATACGAGATGCTGAAGCAATGTTGATTTTTATTTTATTTGACGACCCATTTGAAAACATGCACATAAATGTTCTTAACTTTGATTGAGAGGCCTGTCAAACATATTAGTGAATTAAAATTATACAATAGAGTAATATATAACATAATTTTAAAACCAACTGTTCACCAGGTATATGTCGTCGCCTCGGAGCTAAAGGATCCTATCTGCCACTCTGACGAGTGTCAGATAGGATCCTTTAGCTCAGAGGCGACGATGTGTTGGCATACATGTGTTGGCATGTAAGACAATGTCAGATTTATTATTAGATTTTAAATTTGGGATATGTGGACATGAAATAAAGATAGCTGACAATTGTCTGTCATAAGATTCCCCCACCAAAACCAGAGATAAAATAGCTAGGAGGTGTTCTACACCATGTATAAAAAAACATTCACACACAGAGTAGGAACCTAAATTAAACCTCTAAACGCTGTAGTGGTTTATTATATCGAAGGGTATAAAACTAGAGTATGTGTAAAACAGGTGTAGAAACGACATGGTACTTTAAATTATATCATCTACACATACATTTATCCCCAAATGAATGGTTTACTATTAACCTAGAATGCATCCGCTGCCGTCAGCTCATATAGCCGTCGCACATCAGAAAATACGGGTGCGTATCTATGTTTCCCAGTCTCTATGTTCCCCGATCTCTATGTTCCCAGGTCCTATGTTCGCTAGTCTCTATGTTCCCTGGTCCTATGTTCCCCGGCATCTATGTTCCCCAGTACCTATGCTCCCCGGTCTCTATGTTCCCCCGTCCTATGTTCCCCAGTATCTATATCCCCTAGTATCTATGTTCCCCGGTACCTATGTTCCCCAGTATCTATGGTCCCCAGTATCTATGTTCCCCGGTACCTATGTTCCCCAGTACCTATGTTCCCCAGTATCTATGTTCCCCGGTAGGCCTACCGATATTCCCCAAATTCCACAATGAAAGACTACGTGATGCAGAGTCAGTAATTAGTGCCACCTTTACTTTGTCGTCAGTCCGTATCATTGTGCAACCGTGTTCAAGGTTTTCACGATAGCTTGGTGAGTTTTGATCGCATGATTTAAAGTTGCATAAAGAAAATCTCGACTTGGTTTTCAAAGTCACAGGGGGAGGCTCATAAAATGAATTTAGCTGTCTCCATGATAGCTTGGTGATTTCTAATGACTTCCATACCAAATCTCAGATGTGTCCCAGTGATATGATCATGATCTGTTCATCAACAGTTAGGAATATAGTTCATGAATGTTCGTGAACAAAAAACTATGAACGTTCATGAACTTTCATCGGCGTGTTCATAAAAGGTTCCTGAATATTATTAATCAACAAATGAGACTTTCATGAAAGTTCATGAGTTCATTAACTTATTCCGTTCATGAACTCTCACTTTGTAGTACATGAACATGGGTTGTTCATGAACGGTCAAAAACTCAGAAAATTCATGAACCAGGGCTAGTTCATGAAAGACTATGCACACGAAAAATTCATGAATCAGATAGTTAATGATAGTTAATGATAATGCTCCTGAATAAGAAAATGCTATGTTCATGAAATTCAACCTGAAGTTCCCAAGCCTAATTTTTCATGAAATTGAAGTTGTTCATGAGCGACCAGTAACTCAGGTGGTTCAATAATGAACCAGATCACAGATCAGCCAGAAACACTTAAACTAAGTTCATGATGTTCACAAACTAAGTTCATGTTGATGTTCATGAATGTTCACGAATTATTCATGAAAATGTATTAACTTCCAAAAATACATATAGTATCTTGATTGAGGATTATGTGTGAGTAGCGCGCAGCGCGGGGCCTTGCGCGAAATTTACGTCGATACACTGGTCCCCGCGTGAACGCCTAATCATATTGAGAAGGGAGAGACAATGCTGTTTCTGTAAAAACCCTACACGGGAACAGCGGGGTTTGAACCCGGGACGCATTCATGACTGGCGAGGCTCTCTAGTCAGGCTATCTAGCCATTGTGCCACGTCCTCTTCTCTTTGAGGATTATAGTTGTTCTGAGGTTACTTCTTACGTAAACACAGCAAGCTCGCTAAGCTTCATTTTGTCAATTAAAAACATCCCCCCCCCCTCACAATATTACACAGAACTGAACAGAAAACTGAGAAACTAATAACCTGGGTATTTTAAAAAAATTATGAGGTATTTTGTGGTTGACAATCTAACTCAGACAGTCTCAATTTTCTAATTAATTAATTAGTTAATTAGCAATTGCGTAGTTGACACCATACTCGCCAGGGCTGTCATTCACCACAGTTCATGAACTAAACTGAGATTTTAGGCCCATAACAATTCATCACAGTTCATGCAACTGTCTCGGTCAACGTTCATCAATTGATGAACTTCATCTCACCGGGTAATAAATAAAATTAATTATTAGGAGGACTCTGTCAAGTTGGCAGACGAGTGGCCAGACCAATATTTTTAGGTCACAGCTATAAGCCAACACAGGACAATATTGTAATCACGGTGTAATAATATAGATATTATAGAGATATTATCTTTATAACACTTCAGCTGTTTTGTACTTTCGTTGTTTTTTTTCACTTTTGTTGTTTAGTAGGCCTACTTCAAATATTTTGTCCTTCAGCTTTCCCGTGGGTTCTTTGCTTCACACTTGTTTTATACTTTCGTTGTTTTCTACTTTCGTTGTTTTGCACGTTTTGTCATTTCGTACTTGGGCTGTTTTTTACTTTCGTTTTTTCTCAATCTTTCGTTTCACACGTCTACTGATTTGCACTTTGTTATTTTTCTCGTTTTTTTCTTTGTACTTTTCTTGTTTTGCACTTTCACTTCCCCTGTTCTAGTCAGGGGGAAAAACTGGAATATTCATCTGAACCCCTTAAAAAACTAGTTGTTGAGATTATTGCATTTTCGAGTACTTTAGCATCCCTAGAAACAGATTCCGGATGATGACATCGAATTCGCCTGGAGTATTTTTTTTAATTAGCATAATTCCAAGATGGCCGCCATTAAAATACGTTGGAACACACCTTTGTATCCACGCCACATAGAACATTATGTAATACCACTTCTTCCCATAATTTGGACCCAGAGAATAGATTTAGATGATATAATTAGTGATTTTATGAGTCAAATGTCATTTTCAAAGTCACACGGTACTAAAATAGGATAGATAAACCAATGCGTGGAACAAATAAGCCATCATTTGTTATTATCTATATCTAGCTTGGTTATTGGAGCGTATGAATGTGTTATATAACTATTAGAAGTGACAAGGGGTTCAAGGCGGAACTTCGCAGGTCAAGGTTAAGTTAAATCTCTGTAAATACGAGGTTGATTTTGACGATCTCAAAGGTCAAAATCGTTAATTTCAAGGTCATATTAGGCCTAGATAAAATTAGAAAGCGTTCAAGTAGTGTATCGTATCTATTTTATTTCAAGAGCAGAGAATGAATTTCTGGACACACCATATTTATCTCAAGACCAATTCAGGACATCTTTAATTTCAACAACCACTATGACAAAAGCTGACAAAGTTAAAACTACCACTAACATTGTCCCGGGAATAACACAATAGGTCACACATTTCACGAGTAGAAACAAAAAGATAGTTGAGTGATTAGGAAATATATTTAATGCAACATTGAACAAAAATTGCACTTAATACTGTTATAGTGGTAAAAATAAGATTCCACTTGATGTAACCTCTTTACTTTGTCCTATATGATTTCAACTGCCAGAATTCCAACTACAGCTCATCATCATTATCATCATCAACTTGTACTGATTCTTGCGATTTCTTTGTGAGCATGTTCATGCACACCTCACTTCCCTTGCATGCACAGAAAACAGTACAACCAATGTTGCTACATTTACAGTGGCCTCCTTTACAACCAGATGCGCACCCACATCGCATCATCCCCAAGACAGCAACTGTGGCAGACAGGGTTCCCTCTGGCACAGTCGTGGGCTTCAAGTAGGATCCGTCGTGCTCCCAACCATGCATCAGGGCATCGATATGGGGGCATCGTGCCTTCAATTGATGCCTTCCAGTGTGCAGCCTGCAGGTGAGCACGTTTGACATTTTCAGTAAATGCCTCGGTGGTAGGTAGCAGGCTCCACAACTTCAAAGAAGCACCAATATGAATCTCCTTTCTCAGCCTTTTGATCCGGGCTTCACTCATGCTCGCACATCTGCTGAAACCTTTGCCATTGCAAGCCAATATGAATGTCGTAGCTTGCTCGAATACAACAGCTTAATGTGTTTGTGTATCTCCAATAGCATGTAGTGGTAGCCTAGCAGTTCTGGCTACCTTGAGTGCTTTGATTTTATGTGTCGGCCCCTGTAAGGGCATGAATGGCAAGCAGAGCTGGTACAATAGATGTATGTACCTTCACACTCTACATGATGTCGATTACGGCACGATCTACGTGCAAGTCATTATTGGGTGTCGACTTTGTAGCCATTCGCATCATTCCCTGTGGCATTAAACATGGAAGCAGGGTAGGGAGCCAGTATTATCATAGTATTATTTTTGTGATTCAAAGTCAATTTCCACCACACTGCTCCATGTTGCTACTGCTACTACGTGTGTTGATTCACTCCAGCTTAGGGGAATGGGTGTGATAAAGGGAATACCAAGGCGGTAATCACCCCCCCCCCCCCCAAGGGTGAAATTGCATAATTGCGATTTGCGATGCGTGGTGAAATGGTATCCGAGCAAAAATGTGTCAACAGAAGTCATTTGTAATAATCACCTACACTGCACCCTAAATGGGTTTGGAATAGATAAAAACAAAGTTTGACCTTGCAGTTACCTTGAGATGATCTTGATGTGACCTTGGGGTGGTACCCCAGTAAAGCGCAGCGCCAACCCATGTCATCTTTCATACCCAATTCTGTATCCATATGTTGTCATTGGGGCTGAAGCTGGAGTTCCACACTGCTAAATCTGAGTAATTTTGTCGATTCACTACAATGTTGGGAAAGGGGTGTGATAAGGGGAATACCAAGGGGGTAATCACCCCCCCCCCCAAAGGCTGAAATGGCATACAAATCCCTTTCGATGCGTGGTGAAGTGGTACCCGACCAATAATGTGTCAACATCAGTCATTTGTAAAATTCACCTTCACTTCAAATGGGTTTGGAATAGATAAAAACGCCAAAATCATGTTTTATCAGTTTGACTTTCCAGTGACCTTGATATGAGCTTGAGGTGACCTTGGGGTGATACCCCGAGTAAAGCCCAACACGAGCTCATGCCACCTTTCATAACCAATTCGGTATCCATACTTATGTTGTTATGGGGGCTCAAGCTACGGTTCCACACTGCTACATTTCAGTAATTTTGTTGATTCACTCCAGCTTTGGGAAAGGAGTGTGATAAGGGAAATACCAAGGGGTGTGATCACCCCCCAAGGCTGAAATTGCATACAAACCCCTTGCGATGCGTGGTGAAATGGTACCCGACCAATTATGTGTCAATAACAGTGATTTGTAGTTCTCATCTGCACCCCAAATGGGTTTGGAATCGATAAAAAATCCTAAAAATCATGTTTTTTGCCAGTTTGACCTTGCAGTGACCTTGAGATGACCGTAATGTTACCTTGGAGTGGTACCCCGGTAAAGCACAACTCCAGCCTATGTCAGCTTTCTTATCTGATTCTGTATCCATCTGTTGTCATCATGGACATGGGAGCCCAAGCTGAAGTTCCACACTGCTACATTTTATTATTTTTTCATTCATTCCAGCGTTGGGAAAGGGGTGTGATGAGAGGAATAAAAAGAGGTATTTTCCCCCACCAGGCTGAAAATGCCCCAAAAACCATTAAGATGGGTGTCTAAAGGGTACCCGAGAAAGAATGTGTGAACAGAAGTCATTTGTAATACTTTCCTGCACCACACATCAGTTTAAAATCGGTAAAAATAAAACAAATACGTTTTTATACCAATTTGACTTTGAAATGAATTTAATCTGACGTTGATGTGACCTTGGAGTTGTATCCAGTTAAACTACACCATCATCACATGTCATTATTTGCTCTTAGTCTGGAATCCTGCTGGTGTGTTTAGAAACATCGGGCAGTACAAAATACCCAGCATTTTTTCTCCCCCCCCCCTCCCAGGAATTTGGCGGTTGGGGGTAGGAGTGGTGCGTGGAGTTCGGCGCTAAAAGGGTTAATGTGAGTGCAAAACCCTGTATAACTTGACCTTGACCTGCGAAGTTCCGCCTTGAACCCCTTTTCACTTCTAATAGTTATAACACATCCATACGGACCAATAACCAAGCTAGATATAGAAAATAACAAATGATGGCTTGTTTGGTCCACAGAACGGCTATTCTATCCTATTTTAGCACCGTGTGACCTTTAAAATGACCTTTGACCTTGAAAAACTCAGCAAATTACTAATTAAATCATCTAAATCTATTCTCTGGGTCCAAATTATGGGAAGAAGTGGTATTACATGATGTTCTATGTGGCGTGGTTACAAAGTTGTGTTCCAACCTATATTAATGGCGGCCATCTTGGATTCATGCGAGTTAAAAAAAATACTCCAGGCGAATTTGATGTCATCATCCGGAATCTGTTTCTAGGGATCCTAATGTACTCAAAAATGCAATAATCTCAACAACTAGTTTTTTTAAGAGGTCCAACGAGCATTCTCCTTGACTATTCCCCGGTACCTATGATCCTGGGTTCTATGCTCCCCAATATCTATGTTTCAGATTTCTTGGTTCCCCCATACACTCCCCCCCCCCCTCCTCAACACATTTTATCCCCCAGTGTTTGTACGTTGTTTCGTAATAATTTATTTTACTTCTGTTGTCTTGCACTTTTGGCTTGATTCATATTCCACGGTCTTTATAATGTTCCCCGTTTTCTATTCTCCCCAGGAGGGCTTACCTATGTTCCATCTCCCGGTGTTTCGTACTTTCGTTGTTTCGCACTTTCATTGATTTGTACATTCGTTGTTTCGTACTTTCACACTCCAGTTGTTTCACACTTTATGGTTTTGTCCATATTGCACCGGTCCTTTGTTCGCGGATACTTATATTCCAGGGTTCAATGATCCCCGGTCTCTATGTTCCCCAGTACCTATGTTCCCCGATCCCCATGTTACCCGGTCCTATGCTCCCCGATAATTCCCGGATTTCATGGTCGTATGTTTCCCGGTCTCTATGCTCCCCATTACCTATGTTCCCCGATCCCTATGTTCCCCATTACCTATGTTTCCCGATCCCTATGTTCCCCGGTCCCATGTTCCCTGTACTTAGATTTTACTGTCCTATGTTCCCGGTCTCTATGTTCCCCATTACTTATGTTTCCCAATACTTATATCACATGGTCCTATGCTCCACGGTCTCTATGTTCCCCAGTACCTATGTTCCCCAATCCCTATGTTCCCCAGTCCTATGTTCTCCGATACTTAGATTTCACTGCCCTATGTTCCCCAGTCTCTATGTTCCCCAGTACCTATGTTCCCCGGGCCCATATATCTCCCAATGGTATCTACACGAAAAGTGGTATTACACATCGTTTTTTCTCGGAAAGAAGAAACAAGTATAAGATGGCGATGGCGGGATCTTCGATTTATGCATGAACGAAACCTCAAAATAAAACAATAAGCCAGCCGGCCGCAATAATCCCCCGCCCTGCCCTTGTGATATAAATTTTACAGGGTGCATTCTTCCCTGAAGTTTCATATTATTCTGTTACCACGGTTCGGCATGTAAATTACAGATATTGAACTCAATGATGGTCGCTAGTCAGCCATTTTTTAATTCGAAGAATTATTCAACTGCAAAACGCGCATGCCTGGGACGGTCAAGTGTAGGCCAACAGTAGCCTATTGAGTACAGATTGACGGCATTAATATAGCCACTGAACTGATTACAAGATACCACTTAAGCGGGACATAGAATGAATGATAGAATGCTGTTTTAATGCTAGGCCAACGTCTGCGACGCTGGCCCAACATTGAACCAACATTGAATAAATGTACAATGTTTGAGAGAAAGTCCTCCTGCCCCAGCAAACACAAGACATTTGTATAACATTTATACAACGTCGGCCCAACGACTTCGACGTTGGTCCAACATTGCATAAAGTCATACAAATGTTTTATGTTTACTGGGATGTCAATACAAGCTTGAGGTCAAGCAGTTTCAACATCCCCGCACTAATACAGTCAGTTTGTTTGCAAGCTAGCGACCAAGTAGGGGCAAGGGCAATGAGCTTTGAATTATTAACTCATAGATGTCGCTCAAGTATATATGAACTTGCTGTTATTTGAGAACTTGCTCTTATTGAGGCTTTGGGTATGAAACGCATATTTAGTATTATTATGGAATAGGGCCTTGGCCTACCCACGGGCACTATTGCCTTCTGGGGGACCCTTGTCCCGCGAATTTTGACAGTTGACCACACCTTTAAGTTGATATTTTTGACGGTATATCCCTCACTAAAACCGCACATTTTGTTTCATGGTAATGGTCTAGCTATCTGTCACGGTTTGTCAGATATCAGGCATATTAAAGTTAATTATGACCAATGGTCGGCCATTAAAGTAGATAAAGGACCTGAAACGTTATATTCGACATGTTCATAAAGGACTGGTGTACAGAAATGTCAACCGTTTTCCACACACAGCACCCCTCTTTCCCCTGAATAGGACACAAACTCAGGCGAAATAAACTTAATAGTACCGGCCTCTGGCCGTTCCTAATAAATGATATTTTAAATGATCGTTAGAATTAAAAAATACTGTTCGATTTAGAGGTGTTTGCGAGAAATTGACTACGATTGAACTAGCTAAAGACAATTATTCACCACAAATAATATAAAACCTTCATTATCTCAGTTGATACGGCATTTTGTCTTAGCTCACAGAATACATGTGTATTCCAATAGTTTCAAACTAATTTATATCTTACAAAAGCTCCATACATTCACAATGCCTCCATCTCTTTTGAATCGATCCGTGGCTGTCATATATTGAAATAAATATTATTTGAATAATATTATGCATAAACCAATAATAATATGTGTATCCAAGTTTTATTAAAATATCATAATAGGTTCAGTGATCATGGTGATAGACAAATTAGATCAAATATCTCGTGAAGCCCGGTTAATTATTGTCATTGTTTGATATAATGATAGAGGCAGCAAAGCACCTCACATATTAATATAACATGGTGTTAAGACGCTTTCTTGATAAATTTGGCAATAAAGAATCCTATGGTGTCCGTATTCACATTAGACATGTTAGTCGCATATTCATCTCTATGTTCATCATCTGAGACGCTGTGCTGAGTATTCGGCGTAAATCTCTGAACCAGAGATAATTGACTTTCCGCTAAATCACTTCCTTTCCTACCTCTTCCTCCAAGATGATATGGTGTCTGAAAAAAACATAAATGAATAGTATTTATAAATTTGTTCACAGAAAATTTCGAGACACAAATGATCATGACTATAATTATAATCATACTTGAGTTGATAATGCTAGTAAATGAGAATCCATTTCCCGTTCAATGAAGTGTACGTCTGTTCACACGCTTGGTATGAAGTTACGCAATCGTATCGTACGGGAAATTGTATGCTACAATATAAAATGCCCGGGATGAAATTTTATTGAAGTGGCAAGCTTGTTGAGTCTTTTAAGTCGAGCTTTGACGTTTGAATATGCAATAGTAAAGATAAGATAAGATTTATTTCAAGTCGCGTGGGATAAAAACCAAGATTATTTCTAAAGACCTAGTACAAGCGTCATGTAAATAATATTATAGCAAACAAAGATAACAAATGCATCAAACAGGTTGGCTGGCAGGAAGTTAAAATAGTTACAGGAAAACGTACGCCGACTGGTGCCAATTTTGCTTTATTTATTTATTTTTGAGTGTACTATTACAGAGATGACGCAATTCCAAGCTTCAAATGACGAGAAATAATCATATCTATGAAAATTAAACATCTCCAACAGTTGAACTAGAACGACACACAAAAGCTGCCAGTCGGCCACTTTGAAATTAATGTATCCATTTTGTCGTGGGTTACAATTGTTTAAAATGAAATGAATCATTTTTGTTTCTTTCAAACCGCCGAGACTGGGAAACGAGCCCTGAACTCTAGCGTGAAAAGCGGCGGGGCTAACCACTACCCTAGGGCCCCGCCCTAGCGCTGTGTAGCAAAAGAGAGTTTATTTAACCCTAATACACGTTTACCTTCGTCATAGTCCAGATATTTTGCATTGTTTACGAAATACGTGAATATCGCATAACCAACACGGGCGCTAAACAGCCATTTTAAAATTGTTTGTTCCTAACCTCCTCAATTATTTAATTAGCTTCAGCAGTATCTACCACAAAGTATGTTAGCAAATTCAGTGGCATCATATTTGGCTTGAAACTTTCCTGGAAGCCTTCAGAAATTATGAAGTAAGAAAGTGAATAATTAAAATGAGCTAGCTGTACCACTCACACTGACCTGAGATACTAAAGTGAGACAGTCAAAGTGAGACAATGCCCAGCTAACAATATCCTCGTTCTCTTCCATTAAAAACGTACACGTACTGTACACTATACTACCACCTGGCTGTACAGCAGCTACTGCCTGAAAACAAAAAGTCAACGAAATGTACATGTATAATGTACAGTTATACAATCATAGTTAGCTTGGATCTTTACTTGGTTCAGTGATGGATATACAATACAATACACATTTGTAGGTAAAGATACACATTTTACGTGCTAAAAAATAACCATGCTTAAGATAATATGACAGTTGGGAATTAACTGCTTTTATGACTTTCAATTGTTGAAAAGGTACAATAGCATGATTCATCATTGATTTTAAATTCATGTAGGCAGTACCTGCTTACTTGTCAAATTACTACGTTTTTGGCTAAAGCTGCATAGAAGTATTTTACCTGTTTAAAGAGAGCTTTCTGAAGAGGAGGGTAAGCTTTAACTTCATTCAGACCTATACCATTATAAACAGCAGGTCTCTGGCCCAATGCACTGCATGGCGCATCGAGCATGACACAGTCAAACTGCTCAGGGGGATATGGCGGCCCACCACTCATATCTGCACAAAAATATAACAGATGTCACACAACAAATACGTTACGTTACACCAATGCTGGTTTAATGTTGGCTCAGTGTCATAGAGGGTTGGACAACGTTGAAAAGATATTGGACAATGTCTGGTGTTTCTGGGTACAATATTCTTATGTGCAACATACATAGTAGTGTGGTGCTGCTCCTGATCTGTATGTTTTATTTATTTCTTATTATAAAATTACAACAATGAACAGCTAACAAACAAACTGCTGATAAATATTAATATCAGCACATGTATTAATACTTATATAGACAGTTAGAACGGTGAATGGGATATTAAACAATACATATTATTTATAACCTAGATGCGACTGTTTTCGGCACGAAAACATTAAGAAAGCATCCCCATTAGATAGGCCTATTTCCTAGAAACTCCCTCTATGGGTTTGGTAGAAGGAAAATTCCCACTGACCTCGTTTTTTACCACTGCATTATTATCCAAGCCAGAGACAAATGTTAGCAGTGTCTAGCAGTGTATGCACATAGACAAGTGACACTGCTGAAGAAGTGTAGATATTTCAGGTTAGTGCATGACCACGCCATTATATATAAGAAAAATAAAGAGAAAATAATGCCCCCCCCCTCAATTATTTTTTATTGGCCGCGGCAGCTATTTTCTTTTTAATGGATCCATCCCAAAAGTTAACCAGATCATCAGAAATACATAGAGAACCACCCTATCAAATATGACTGCAATCCAGCCAACGGCTCATAAGTTATTGTGCCCATAAGATTTTTAGGCTGTCATCTTGGAAAATGGCTGTTTATGTCTCGGTGCCAAAAAATTATATTGGAAGAATAGCCTAGTCACATAGATCATAGAGAATAAATGTGTAAAATAATTCATTAGTTAAAAAGAATTTAACCCAGCTCCTCCCCCACCCCAAAAAAGTGCCCCCAACACTTTTTTAAACTTGAAGAGACTACGATATAAAAATAAATACAATTTAAAAAATGAGAAAAAATGACCCCCACCATGTCAATTTTTTTTAAAGGGAGATGCCCAGGTCTAAAATCATCAAAAAATCGGTGATTCTATTTTAGCTTAATAATATGACCATTTGATGTAAACATGTCCATAAACTAGAACTAAAAAAGTTTTTTTTTTAATTTTGTGTTGCGGATTCACCAGTTAGGCTAGATATAGAGACGAAATTCCTGATTTCTAATTATTGACAACCATGTCAAAAATAAGAAATACGGGGATTTCGTCATTATATCTAGCCTAACTGGTACGTGCGCAACACGAAAATTTTAAAAAAAATTGATGATTTTAGACCTGGGCATGTCCCTTTAAATGGCTGGGGCAGCTATTTTGTTTTTCAATGGATTCATGCCATAAGTTAATCAGATCATCAGAAATACCTAGAGAACAACTCTACCAAATTTGAATGCAATCCAGTTCAGTTGAATGCAATCAGTTGGGGTTTGCCGAACAGTTGGGGTTTTTTCAAAATGTCCTCCGGCAGCCATCTTGTTTTTCAATAGATTCTTCCCAAAAGTTAATCAGATCATCAGAGATACCCAGAGAACCACCACATCAAATTTGAATGTGATCCAACTAATGGTTCATAAGATATCGCGCCCACAAACTTTTTGATCGGCCATTTTTTCAAAGTGTCCTCTGTCAGCCATCTTGTTTTATATGAATTCTTCCCAAAAGCTATGCAGATCATCAGAAATACCCTGGAAACCCGCCTATAAAATTTGAATGCGATCCATCCAACGGTTAATAAGATATCGTGCCCACAAGCTTTTCAGGGGGCCATCTTGGAAAATGACCGCTTATGGCTTGATGCCAAAAAAAATATATGGGAAGAATTGCCCAGGCACATAGATCATGTCTGTAAAAAAATAATCAAAAATCATCAGTGCACTTTTTAGTGGCGGCGACGGCGGTGGAATAATGTTTAACACTATAAGCATTCCGATATTATCGGGGATGCTTAATAATACCTATATAGTTGTTTTAAACTCCTTTTTTATACTCTAAGAACAATAAAACATACAAAGACTTGTATGCACTGGACAATTTCACGGAGTATATTTACTATTACTACATCATATGGGACGGCACCAGGAGATCCGTATCTGGGGCAGAGACGATAATAAAAATTGAGCTGATAGTTAAATCCATATTAGCCAGTACATTCATGTAACTAATGACTTAACAGTTTAGCACACAGCTTTTAAGATCGTTGCAGAACACAACCCCTGGTACTTTGTCCCGTTGAGTGGCAGCGACGGGGATCTTATCTACAAACTAACTTCAGTATCATATCACTGCATCACCACGACCAGACGAAATTGTTAAGATATATCTATATATATAATCATGATAATGACATTCAATCATTACCATGATTACTGATATGGCATGGTTACCTGCTGCTCCCGTGGTATCAATCAACTTCCTGCTGTCGTGCGCGTATGCTTCTATGGATTTGAAATCCCATGCGGCGGCTTGGTCAGTTACACGCTGAGCTTTCTTGTTGTTCTTGTCAACAGCAATCACTCTGCCCTGATATGATCACAATAAACAATATATACCACTCTGCCCTGATATGATCACAATAAACAATATATACCACTCTGCCCTGATATGATCACAATAAACAATATATACCACTCTGCTATGATACAATCACAATAAACAATAACAAATACTTCACCAGAGAAACGATGACAGTTAAAATGTCAATTGATATTTTTCATTCATTAAACCCTTACAGCGCGAGGATCGACTTCAGTCGTCAGAATCTGACGTCTGTAGACGTCAGATTCTGACGTCTAAAGTCGATCCCCACACTGTAAGAGTAAACATATTCATAATGATCGTAGACCAATAACATAGGTATTCAAAGGAATTAGAAAGAGCTAAATAAGACATTTATGATGATTTCAAATAAAATAAAACGCTTTCGTCTCCATGGTTTATAATTATACAAAATAGTCAGCGCTTTAAGGGTTAAAGCTGGAATTTCTGACGCAATTCCCAGCGTCCAACGACCAAAAATATGTACATATATTTATGAAAACTATGTAGATATTGAAGATATCCACATATACTATTTGATCACTTCCTGAGACATTTTATTTGGGTTGGAACTTGCTTGAAAACAGCACGACAATAATTAATGGCGTCGGTTGGGTGATGAATACATACAAGTAGTTTCAAACGTATATGTTATCATGATTGTGCGTGACCTAAATAATATGTTTAGAGAATGATGACACTTAAGAATTAACTTTTTCTATATGACTCACTTCATCTTTCATCAGGGCAGCTATATGTGTGGTTTTCCCTCCTGAAAACGAGCATCAATATAATCATGATATAAAGATATATCACAATGAAGAATTCTAAAAAAACACTCTGAATTCATTTGTAATCCTGCTAAATTTTCAAACTGAGATCGACCTATTTAGATAAAAAGTGTTACTTACTTATCAACTTAGATACACGTATTAAAACGTATTGATTTTATTAACTGTGTGTGAAGATCACATTTTGTAAATGCTATTGCCTGGTTACAGGCCAATGAGCTGTGCGAGCTGTGAAACACATTGCGGTGCGGATCAATAGCCATTTGTTAAAATACTGGCAATGGTTAGATTCAAATAACCAATTAGAATAACTAAAATCAAGTAATATAAACCCACTTAATGCTGGATATGGTTCACGCTAGACTCCCATTCAAAGTGGGTAATTCAGGCGGGCAAATATTCACTATTACTAACCAGGAGCGGCACACATGTCCAATACGGTCATTCCCGGGCTGGGATTCAGAACATGTGAACAGATAATGGATGGTAAATTCTGTGGAAATAGAAGTGATGGCATCAGACCAGACAACGAGGGAGCCCGCCAAACAGGCCATTTCATATCGACAGCAACCCCACTGTAAACAAAATAATCATCTATGTTAATAATCATCCACATATATTATTTCAAATTAAATGTAGTTTATATTTTTGTAATTTCGGCATAGCTACAAAAGATATTTTTCTTTAGTTTTAGTGTGAATTGATTAAATAAATGGCATATCAAATACCTGATTTTATCATTTGTACGGAAAAGATCTGATCTGCTCAGCTGTGTAATTCCATTTCCAAGATACAAGGTTGGTCCTTCGAATTGTTTGGTGAATCCTCGTAGACATTTACCCTGAATATCAGCATAAACAGATACGTGGTCCCCAGCTCTCATATCTGGAACAGCATCGGCATTTTAGTTGATGTTGCTGACCTGCTGTTATTGATGTACTAAGTGTAATCGTTGTGGCCATAACAACTGAATTGAAGCTTAGGGGGTATACTTAAATCGGAACATGTTTTATTATCTTGGAGGTGGGACTTGGGCAACACAATTCACATCAACCCTTAAAGCTCTAAGTTGTCAAATGATTTGTTTTACTCACTTTAATTGTGTTATAATAAGCCTGTATTTGCACAATTTGAATCACAACATACGTTAATCTAGATAATTTAATGTTCCACTCCATTTGTTCTTGATTAAAGAACAAATAAAGACTGAAAACGGCAATAGCCGCGTTTAATGTGAACCCTTTAACTGCCGGTGCCGCATATATTCGGGTTTTCATTTTTTATTAGCACATTAAGTACCACATTTTAAATAATGTTAAAGATAAAATGTGACATCAACCAGCAAGATTTGAAAAGAGTTGACCTCCATTTTTTCAAATCTGAATAATTTTCACTCACTTGAAGTTGTGGATCGCGTCAGCGAGACAAAACTGCAAGTGGGTGAAAATTCAAATTGAATAATTTGGCGGTTAAAAGGTTATTGTGAATGAAAATGAGAATACTTGAATATCTGTATGCTAGGAGAGTTGACCCTTGTCCTGGTAATCTCGGAATACACGTTTTCAAGCAAGTTCTCAACATATTTGGTGGTATATTATCAGTACATAAAACAATTAATTTAAAAAGACAGCTCCAAGTGCCCCAAACATACCAAGTTTTAAAGTTTAAATTTGTGTTATTTAAGCTTATATCATCGTAACATGAAAAAGCAGACAACCATGGCAAAAATTCCATTTAAATTGATCATTCACCTGCCCGCTGAAGGTCTAGATGAAGGGTCCGATGTTGATTTTTTTCAAAGGGGCAAAACTAAGGCAAATCTCTTTCTTTTCGTCACTACACCAGCCACAAACATCCCATGAATATCACCGGCGTATTTTTACGATGTCCACGATGGCCCGCGAAGATTTACACCATATCAATAAATTTAGTGTCATCGAGCCCTCCTGTTTTACTTGTGTGGTCCGATAGAAAAAAAGGTAATTAGAGCCTACCCGATGACGTTGTAATTAAACAGCCTCCTTGACGACGTCATACATCTGAAACCTTACATACTTCTCCTAATACAAATTGAAAAATTTTGTCATAGATTTTGGCTATTAAAGCGACACAATCAGGCTAAAATCATAAAATAATCAGTATTTCTATTTTGGCTTTCTAATATGACCATATGATGTAAACATGTCCATTATATGACCATATTAAAAAGCGAAAATAAAAATTACTGATATTTTGATGATTTTAGCCTGATTGTGTCGCATTAAATTATATTTTAAAAAAAATTAGAAGGGAATAATGGAATTGGTGTCTCATTTTATTTTATTTTCCTGTCAAATAATGTATAATTTAAAACTTATAGATTTGATAGAGATATGTATCATATAAGTGTGTATTTTGGAATGTTCATGAAATATTAGACATCCAGTAAGTATTACATAAATGTAAATAAGACGAGAGTGGGTGAGTGAGTGAGTGAGTGAGTGAGTGAGTGAGTGGGTGGGTGGGTGGGTGAGTGAGTGAGTGAGTGAGTGAGTGAGTGAGTGAGAGAGTGAGTGAGTGAGTGAGTGAGTGAGTGAGTGAGTGAGTGAGTGAGTGAGTGAGTGAGTGAGTGAGTGAGTGAGTGAGTGAGTGAGTGAGTGAGTGAGTGAGTGAGTGAGTGAGTGAGTGAGTGAGTGAGTGAGTGAGTGAGTGAGTGAGTGAGTGAGTGAGTGAGTGAGTGAGTGAGTGAGTGAGTGAGTGAGTGAGTGAGTCAGTGAGTGAGTGAGTCAGTGAGTGAGTCAGTGAGTGAGTGAGTCAGTGAGTGAATAAATGAAAATGAATGAGTTAATGAATAAGATATAGGCCACTTTTATAAAAACAAACCTGCCCGTATTATGTACATAGTGAAGTGTATAGCCTGAAACTGTCATCTGCATAAAGTTTCTCTTTGGGTATATTTAAAAAATCGATGAATCCATTATCATGATTATCATAAAATATCAACCATTAAATCACCCATCACTCTTGTCGCACAAATGAACAACTCGTCATATTTTAAATAAAATTTGAGATAAATTGGAATAGTCATTACCATAATTACTTAAATTAACTATACAAGACTGTACCAGGTCATTTTCACAGGTCATCTTAAAGATGATTTAGTGAAAATGCGAGGAAACAAAACTAGGAGTAAAAGAGTTAGAATTATCGTCACTTTCGGATCAAAGGTCGCACCTGCTGAGTTATAAAGTCGGCAGATTCGAACCTTTAATAGCAAAGTGACGATATAATACCTGGTGGAGCACCCAAAACACCCATCGCATACACTTGTGCACCTCTTTGTACTGCCATACCACAGCCAAGGCCCACAATAACCGACTGCTTCTCCTGTAAAAATGGTAAATTAAACAATTCGGATAAGATATACAAACATAAGAATGTTTATTTATACACTAAAAAAGGTATCTTGAATTTTAAGATATATAAAAAACCTTCGTTGGATGCAGTGGTCCGTTGTTCTTAATAATGAAAACATCGTCTAATCCTTCATGCCATTGAACCGGGAAAGCAACTTTTTGTTTCGGGTAGAGCTGTAGAAAGGAATACAAATTAAAAGGAAAATATATAAATATGTACTATGTTCAGAAGGTCCTATATTCAGAAGATTCTATGTTCAGAAGGTATTATGTTCATAAATATTAGTTGAGAACGTCCGAAATGCAGAATGTCCTCAATTAATTATATTTAGAAGGTCCTTTGTTCAGAAGATCCTATGAAAACGTCAATGTCAAAGAATCGGAATGAGTGATATAGATGTAGGAGTAGAGTGCCACAACATATGGCCACAGTTTCACCAAGCGGCTCAGTTCAGTAGTAACTGACGCGATCCACAACTTCAAGTGAGTAAAAATTATTCAGATTTGGCAAAATGGAGGTAAACTCTTTTCAAATCGTGCTCATTGATGGCTTTAACATGCCTAAAAGGCGGTACTGAATATGGTAATGATTGAGTGAAAAACCCAATATATGCGACACCGGCGATTAAAGGGTTAAGTCAGTCTTAAGGTCACTGATTGGTTGAGACTTGATCAAGTTAGTGTTGTAGTGAGGCCAAAATTTTGCCTTAACCCTTTAAGTTCTCACGATGCATTAAAGCATCATTTTACATCCCTGAAAACAGACCTAATTTCGTTCCAACTAGGTGTTTTAGAATGACAATTTCCATGAAACTGGTTTACCAATACATGACAATTATTTGTCACCCACTTCAAACATATTTATCCACTACAAGTCCATAATTGCGACAGAAATTCGCGGCTTGTAGTGGGTGAAGATGACAATGGTAAATTCAGGCTTGAAAGAATTGAGTCGGTTGATAAAACAGGGTTCTGATGTGGTCTATGGCAATATTTTTCTGTTAAATGTTGGTGGCATGTGGTCATAGTGACATCTCTAATTGCGACAGGTCAGGTAAAAACGCCAGATAGCAACGAGGCACGTTAGCGACGAAAAATCTCTAAACATTGTCTAATCAACATGATCAATTTGGAACCCGTCCACATGGCACATCTACAATAAATCGCAGAATGTGGCCTTAAAGTATTTTTTGTGGGCGTCGAAATAGGCCTACAAATGCCACCGTGACTTCATGTGTCTCATCATATCTGAACTATCAGTATCGTGCTAAGGAGGATAAGTGTAGTTTAAAAAAGGCACCAAGAGGTCATAACAAGGTCAAACGTAGAATAAATCAAGAATGAATCAAGTCATGGTTGACCTGTATAAGAAGTTTCATGCAGGCTCCTACATGTCAGTAGTAGTAAAAATAATGTTTCACGGAAAATTTCGGCAGTAAACATGTTGATGGTCATTTGAGTGACTTTGTAATGACTTCCGTAGAAAATAACTGAATGATGTACAGATGATAATGGGGGTGTGTGTTAAGGTATAGTGGGTTATAAGAGCGTTTTCATGGGCATTAGAGACCTGCACGAGCCTCAAAATCATGTCCGCACCCGCCCCGCGTGCCCCCGCGCTTGACTGAACCCGCACATTAATTTATTATTCTGTATCCACACCCGCCCCGCCCCGCACAAGTTGTACCCGCACCCGCCCCGCCCCCGCACAAGCTGGACCCGCATCCGCCCCGCACAACTTTTTTCAGGCCCGCAGAGACCCGCAAAAATCACATTGTGACAAATTAACAAAAAATCAATTTCCTTCAATTCTTTTAATTAATTATATGCATGTTTATGATCTAAGCATATTTTTTGTGTCATGCATGCGTATAAGTGTTCATATGTAGGCTACATAATTATTGATAATGTTTTCTTTTGATTTAAAATATTAATAGCGCATTGTTTTCAGTTTTAAGACCTGGTTGGTATGCCAAAATTTTTCAAGGGTGGTACAACGTTGGGCCAACGTCGCAAACAGTGGCCCAACATTGTACCAGGATAATTACGTTAAACAACACCACGAGGAACTAGGTTTGTTTGAACAATGTCTACGTGGGAGCCACAATATTGGTGTAATATTGGAACAACATTTTCGACACTTGCCCAACTCATGTTTTAACTGGTGATAATTACGCGCCTATTGTCTTGATTATGTAACAACGCACGGTCGAAATATCGTACCATAGCTTATACTTCCTCCATCCCATCCACATGCGAGGCATTTAGCTGATAATTTACATACAAGCAATGCGTAATAAAAAATATTTAATCAAATCAAACTTTATATATTTTATATCAATTATATTATAATTAGTCTAATGTAACATAATCACTGAATAACTTCCACCATTTCTTGGTCTCTTGATTTGCTGGAAAATGTCTTTTTTGGCCTGGAGACATTAAATGAAATGAAATGAAATGAATCGGGCTTTAGGCCACCTTTGTGCACATATAGGCTAAACTGGGCCAGGAGAACCTCCTGAGGATGGTGAGATGATTGAGATGACACTATCCTCCAGACACAGGATTCGAGATTCGAGCCCTGGCGGTCTGAGGCCGAGCACGCTACCTCTCGGTCACGGAGGCTCCCCACAATACTGACTTTCACACGTGGATGGGGAAGAAACATTTTTGTTTCTTTCAAACCGCCGAGACCGGGAACCGAACCCCGAACTCTGGCGTGAAAGGCAGCGGTGCTAACCACTACCCTAGGGCCCAGGAGACATTAAATAATCACCTCACTGTACCAATTATTGACATCACACTTGCCGACCAGTAATCACTATGACGTAACATGGATGCCAGTCATTTCGACACAGTGCAATTTCGACACAGTGCAATTTCGACACAGAAGAGACACTTCGACACAGAAACACTCCAAAAAGTGAGTCATTTCGACACAGCTTTGGACGTTTCGACACACTTTCTCACAAATGCATATTTGTGTTTATTTATGGGGTTTCATTACATGGACTTTGTCTTAGTTGATTTAAAAATTCTATAAATTTATCTAATTTGCATAAATTAGCATAAATTAACATAATTATCGCTAAAAATGCGCATATGCTAGGTCAAAAGCATACAAAATGTTCTAACTTCTCGCCAAAATCACTCACATAGGTGTTTTTGGTGTCTATACCCAGGTTTTTCACCCCATGGAAGTCGTTTCACTAAGTTTTGAAGACATCAGAGTAACTTCATTTGCATAAATTAACATAAATTAACATAATTCAATCCGAAAAAATATAAAATGCTCTAACTTTTCGACAAAATCACCAATAGCGGTGTTTTTGGTGTCTACACCCAGGTTTTTCACCCCATGGAAGTCGTTCCACTAACTTTTGAATACCACAGGACAACCTAATTTGCATAAATTAACATAAATTAACATATTTTAAGCAAAAAAATATATAATGCTCTAACTTTTCAACCAAGTCAGCCACCGAGGTGTTTTTGGTGTCTATACTAAGGTTTTTCACCCCATAGAAGTCGTTTCACTAACTTTTGAAGACCACAGAACAACCTTATTTGCATAAATTAACATAAATTAACATATTTTAAGCCGAAAAATATAAAATCATCTAACTTTTCAACCAAGTCACCCACCGAGGTGTTTTCGGTGTCTATACTAAGGTTTTTCAGCCCATGGAAGTCGTTCCACTAACTTTTGAAGACCTCAGAGCAACCTCATTTGCATAAATTAACATAAATTAACATAATTCATGCCGGAAAAATATAAAATCCTCTAACTTTTCGACAAAATCACCAATAACGGTGTTTTTGGTGTCTACACCCAGGTTTTTCACCCCATGGAAGTCGTTTCACTAACTTTTGAAAACCACAGCACAGCCTAATTTGCATAAATTAACATAAATTAACATATTTTAAGCAACAAAATATTAAGTAGTCTAACCTTTCAACAAAGTGACCCAAAAAAGTGTTTTTGGTGTCAACACTAAGGTTTTTCACCCCATGGGAGTCGTTTCACTAACTTTTGAAAACCACAAGTCAACCTTATTTGCATAAATTAACATAAATTAACATATTTTAAGCAAAAAAATATAAAATGCTATAACTTTTCAACCAAGTCACCCACAGAGGTGTTTTTGGTGATTATACTAAGGTTTTTCATCCCATGGAAGTCGTTCCACTAAATTTTTGAAGACCACAGGACAACCTAATTTGCATAAATTAACATATTTTAAGCCAAAAAACTATAAAATGCTCTAACTTTTCAACCAAGTCACACACCGAGGTGTTTTTGGTGTCTAACGTTATACTCATGGTTTTTACCTCAGGGAAGTCGTTTCACTAAATTTTAAAGACCACAGGTCAACCTAATTTGCATAAATTAAAATAAATTAACATATTTTAAGCTAAAATATATAAAATCAGTTAACTTTTCAACCAAGTCACGCACCGATGTGTTTTTGGTGTCTATACTTAGGGTTTTCACCCCGTGGAAGTCGTTTCACTAACTTTTGAGGAAAACGTACCAACCTAAATTGCATAAATTAACATTATGTAAGGCCAGTACAATTCTGTGAGACGCAGTGACGTCACTCGGTAAAAACAAGGTTATATAACACCCCCTCCCTCATACTTCATTATGTGAAACGCAGTGACGTCACTCCGTGAAAACAAGGTTATATAAGAACCCGCCCCCGTACTTCATTATATTAGCCAGCTCGGTGAAAACAAAGGAGGTCGAGGTCATTGAGTTTCACAGAATAGGGCTAAGGCTGTTGGCCTAGATGGTCTGCCCTGGACAGGCTTAATTTATTTTAATTAGGTCAATACATTTATGTGCACAACAGCTTGCCATGCCCGTAGTCTAACTAAAGAACCCAATTATACTTCACCCTACGTATATCTCAGCACTTTCCCTCATAATCCTTTGACATGTAATCATAAACTTCTATTATAAGCAATACCTGTGCAATCGATTGTGCAACGTTTGAAAGAAAAGAGAAAACGTAAGACAGTTATTCAATAATGTACACCTCAATTGTTTGTGTCAGGTCATAGGTCAAAAAATTGTCCCCTTGATCTCCAGCAGACACATTCTGTCATCCATGTCATCGGTCTACAATCAGCATGACTGTGAGTGCCTAACAAGCACTTGATCAGCTACACAAATAAACTATTATTAAAGTCTCTAATAAATTAATTATATTATAGTAGGCCTATGCATGGATATTATTGCCTGACATTTGCTTAAAATATGTTATTTTATGTTAATTTATGCAAATTGGGTTGTCCTGTGGTCTTCAAAAGTTAGTGAAACGACTTCCATGGTGTGAAAAACCTTAGTATAGACACCGAAAACACCTCGGTGGGTGACTTGGTTGTAAAGTTAGAGCATTTTATATTTTTTGGCTTAAAATATGTTAATTTATGTTAATTTATGCAAAATAGGTTGTCCTGTGGTCTTCAAAAGTAAGTGAAACGACTTCCATGGGGTGAAAAACCTTAGTGTAGACACCAAAAACACCTCTGTGGGTGACTTGGTTGTAAAGTTAGAGGATTTTATATTTTTTGGCCTAAAATATGTTAATTTATGGTAATTTATGCAAATTAGGTTGTCCTGTGGTCTCCAAAAGTTAGTGAAACGACTTCCGTGGGGTGAAAAACCTTAGTGTAGACACCAAAAACACCTCTGTGTGTTACTTGGTTGAAAAGTTAGAGCATTTTATAGTTTTTCGGGTTGAAATATGTAATTTTATGTTAATTTATGCAAATTAGGTTGACCTGTGGTCTTCAAAAGTTAGTTAAACGACTTCCATGGGGTGAAATACCTCAGTATCCACACCAAGAACACCTCTGTGGGTGACTTGGGTGAAAAGTTAGAACATTTTATATATTTTTTTGCTTCAACTATGTTAATTTATGTTAATTTATGCAAATTAGGTTGTTCTGTGGTCTCCAAAATGTAGTGAAACGACTTCCATGAGGTGAAAAACATGGGTATAGACACTCGAAACACCTCTGTGATTTACTTGCTTGAAAAGATAGAGCATTTTTAAGATTAGTGGCTTTAAATATGTTAATTTATGTTAATTTATGCAAAAGTATGCAAATTAGATGGGTTTGTGAAATTTTAAAATCAACTAAGACAAAGTCCACGGAATGTCAGCCTGGATGGAAACACAAAAATGACATTTTCAAAAAGTGTGTCGAAACGTCCAAACCTGTGTCGAAATGACTCCTACATTTTTGGACAAAAACACGTTTCTGTGTCGAAATGGCATTGTGTCGAAATTGTTTGTGTCGAAGTGACTGGCACCCCGTAACATACATGTATCTAAACATTACTGTATCGTCACTAATTATCTGATCGACCATATTGCGGCTAATCCCCTTGACACCTTATCAATCCTGCAAGATATCATTCAATTAATTTTTATTTTAAGGTTTGTCTGTTTTTAAATGTTATTGCTTTATTATGTTTTAATCAAAAGTGGCTGAAATAGCTATAGTTATCTATAGTAAATGTATGGGGGTTTTGTCAAGTTAAAAAAAGTCCAAAAATCCGAGAAAAACTCGGAAGTGGGTGGGTGGGTCAAGCCCCAACTCAGATTTTTTTTTTTTAATATTGTGTTTTTTTGTGTTGTTTTTGTCGTTGAACATGTTTCCAAAAAAAAAAATTAGATAGGCGGGTGGGTGGGTGGAGTCTGGACAATCCGAGTTTTTTTTTAACTTGACAATACCCCTTATTTAAGTCCACGCACTGTGAGGATTCAAAGGGTTCAGCCATGCTAGCACGACACATTCATCGAATGCTGGTACTATGCTGGCCCAGCGTCGGATGGAAGAATATGTGTTCACACCTTTGAGAAAGGGGGTGGTCTGTGCATGTGACTAACACTTCTTGGCCCGCGCACACAAGCGCTACCCGCATGCGCCCGCGCTATGGCTGCCCGCGGCCCGCATGCGCCCGCGCTAGTGCTGCCCGCAACCCGCACCAGCCAGCGTTATGTCGACCCGCACCCATGTGTAGGCCTACTCGTGAGTAATTTGCCAGATCCTGAAAACATTAGCAAAATACAGCCGTATGCAAAAAATAATGTGTTACATTTTTTGGTAGATTGGTTCAAAACTGGATGAGGAATAACTTTGATTTATAAACTTTGATTAATAAAAACTAGCTTCAACACATGCGTACACACACTAACCCCTTCGCCTGTTGCATTCCTTTCAAAGGCTAGTAGTCCGTAGCAAGTGGTGTTGAAGACATTCCCCTGCCCACACCCCGAAATCCCCGTGAGCACGAAGTTTTTTGGTGCGATCCCTCTCCTCTCTTGTGTACATGCAGCGTACACATCATGGAGATACGGTCTGGAACTGGCCATCACAGTTGAAGTGTAATAATTGCTAAATGGTATATTTGAAGGAGACGTAAATGTTCTTAAAACAAAGTCATCATCGTGTTTGCGGACGAAACAATTTCTGTATGTAAAACAAGTTTTGATGGAGACGACTCCTTCCAAGGTAATAAACCTTGTAACGACATAATGAATTAGCCCAAGAAACTGAGGAACGGAAAAAGAAACGGAACTAACAATTCAGAAATAATAGGATGTAAAAAGAAGTGAATAATAGAGGTCTGAAAGAAAAAAACCCTGAAAGAGAGGCTGAAGTATCTAATGTTGTAATTTACCTGAAGCTGAAAGATGGAAATTTGTTCCAACATAAAACTTCTGAACATATGATTTTCTGAATATGGGAACTTCTAAACAAAATTTGTTGGTGACTGTCCTTTGTTCAAAAGGACCTATGTTCAAAAATATTTGTTTAACAGATATTTCTGAACATAGGACCTTCTGACCATAGGACAGTTACCGCTCTGGTGTCATCCCAGGGAATAATTTGTTATAGAAAAAATGCGTAGCCGTTTAGCAGCCATCCCAGTGCCAACATGGCCAAGCTGCTATTATCCAAGCCAAAAACTGCTACATCAACATGCTATTGTGTAGCATTTGCCCCAAATTGTCTAGAATACAAATTATTCCCTGCATCCATATAACAAGTATACTAGGAGATTTAGTTTGATTAGGAAAATGAATTTAATTAATTTAATTGAAATAGTGAGGTCACAAAAACTTTCTGTAGGAAAAAAAACGATATTTTTACCTCATGAAGTGTTTTTTCCAGCTCTTGTGCTATTGAAGAAGAATCTTTCTTCAATGTATTGAAGCGAAGAGTCGTGAACAGTGGGGGTTGAGAAATAGATGAAAGTAGTTGTTTCCATTCATCTTCACCCTAAAACAATATTGCTATAAACTTATGATACACAAACATTTAATATGGTTATCTGAAGATATAGTGACTGGTAGGGTAATCGTCCAGGGATGTATTTTAGATGAGAAATCTTAAGTTTTTATTTTCCTCATTCTGATCATCAACACGGGGGTTACAATCATGCGAACTGCTTTTCTTTGTCTAGTGTAGGTTACTACTCTTTAGTTTGTTGGTAGACAAAATAAATTTAAAAACTGCACTGCAAATTTACAGCTTACCCACTCGCACATTTTAGTTCATTGTGGGTTTAAAATAACCTGGAAGAGTGAGAAGATGAATTTAATCACGACCATGTAGACATATAATCATCATAATACTTAGAAGGCAGTGGCTGTACCGTTAGCAATAATGAGCTGAGTGTAGGCTTATGTAGCAAGTCAGTGTGTGATCATAGTAATTGTGAGACTAGGTACTTTTTCCCCGGTGCTTGCTAATTTCAACTAATCTGGGTGGGTATGGGTATTATGGTAAATTACCCCAAAAAAGAAAGCTGGCATAACATAGGGGCTAGGGAGATTTTTTTATTAGAAGAAATCCACCACCACATAACTATATCGCCCCATAAATTTGTCAAAGATAAAAATTGTGTTAGGTGTCTTTTCCAACTAATTTTAACATAAAAAATTCATTTCTGAAGTTATTTTAGCATTCATTTTTATAGTCCTCTATCGCAGAGATTATAGATGGCCGCCATCCGAACATATCGCATCATAACCATGATAATTTTGTAAATATCGTTCTAATAACAATTAACATTAATGGAAAGGTTAATGTAACTGTTTTTAGGACGTTTTCAAAACTAATATTTTTGAAAATATTTGATTAACGACTATAATGGCATACAATGCGCGCCCGTAAACAGGCTGCCCTGCATACAGTTTCATTATAAAACATACATACACCCTGTATGAATAGCCTCGACCAATATAAAGGGTAAGAAAACATTCGCCTAAACTAGATCTTACATTTGCATAGCAAATATGAAAGTCCCCACCTTCCACAATTAAAAGTTTATTGCCAATGCAGTAACGATGGGGCTATAAAACAAAAGTGCCATGGCAAATTAGCTGATTTTCAAACTAAACCAGGATAATCTATCACAGGCTGTTCAGGAAAAAATCGCAAAGATGGGAAGAATATTGGCGACTGCAGTGTGTTTACAGGTTTACATCCATCTTGGATATGCAAATTAGCCCATGGCGACCATCTTGCATAGGCTTAAAAGCAAATTAACGGATTTTCGAACTCAGACAGGATAATGTTGAAAAAAAAATGTGAAGATCGAATGAATATTGGCGACTGGCGAGAGTTTACTTCAATCTTGGATATGCCCATTAAGCCATGACGGCCATGTTTAATAAGAAAATTAGATGATTTTCGAACTCAACCAGGATAATTCATCAGAGGGTGGCCGGAAATTTTTTTGCGAAGACATGATGTGGCAACCTCAATAACAGATTAATCGCGGCCGAACTCGAACTAGACGAAATCACCGATTGACGAGTTAGTCCTTCCGGCTGGCCCACGACACGTGTAAATCTCCCGCGCTCTTTTATTCTGATCTCTACTCGCACAGAGGACATACGTGAGAGCGCGCCGTCCGCACACCAGCCACAGGGCTGAGTCGTCACCTCCTGCCGCACGGAACTGAGTAGCACGTCATCATGGTCATCTGACAATGCCTGCATGATCATGACATGAATAAAGAACGAATGAAAGGAATCATCTGTTTTAACTGGATTTATATCACGAACCATAACTTGCTGACCGGGCAAGATCCCAACAAATAAGATTGAGCCTGAGGCGATGGTTGCGTCCGCTGACCTGTCACACGCCCAACAATGGTAACCCCTAGCTCAACAGTAATACGGACAGATTAGTTAGCAAACGCCACCCTCCACAACGTGTTACGGGTTAGCAAGCATTCCATATCTTAACCGTAAGATGGCATTCCGGGCGTTCCGCCGGCGGCACGCGATCGATTGAACCCCTATTAACATGATTACCGTCCTCGAAATACATTTTAATTCAGTTTACCTAACTTAGTGACCATTTATGCATTCACTCAGTTGATTTTGAAACATTCCATCAGTTCTTTTTCATGTAATAGCATTTTTAAAACACCTCCCGAAAAATATTTAACCATTTGTGATGATGTGAGTATCTTACGTTTCATGACATGCTGCGTTCTGACCCGCAACATAAGGGAGGGCAAAATCCTTCTAACCAAGGACGTTCTATTCTTGTTCTAACTAGGACCAAGAAGGTTGAAAAGCAACCTCCTTGCTAGGACCATGGAGAGTCCTTTACTATCTCCATGCTAGGACAGATGAACTCAAACTTAGACGTAGACCTATCATCCTTGCCGCCACTTGTTAGACCGTCACATGGATCCTTAATTGCAGATTGGTAAAATATTATATTACTAGATTAGGCCTACTGGTACGTAATATAAAAACAGGTAAAAATAGGGCATAGTAGGGCCCCTAGCTCTCGTTGATGTAGCCTATGTGTGACCATTGATTCTGTAGTCTAACTACACGTCAATGGTGTGACCCATCTGTTCAAAATCAGTCACAGTCATATCGGTATTTGAGATAATGCAATAATGTAGCCTAATGAAGAACAAATGGAGGATTTATGATGTTCAAACCCTCGGTAACCCTTTAACCGCCGGTGCCGCATATATTCGGGTTTTCATTTTTTATTAGCACATTAAGTACCGCCTTTTAAACATGTTAAAGATAAAATTTGACATCAATCAGCAATATTTGAAAACAGTTGACCTCCATATTGTCAAATCTGAATAATTTTCACTCACTTGAAGTTGTGGATCGCGTCAGCGAGACACAACTTCAAGTGGGTGAAAAGTCAGATTGAATAATTTTGCGGTTAAAGGGTTAAAGCAAATTTTTAAACAGTTTTAAAAATAACAGAGTCTCCTCTTTAAATATTTATCATTTAATATGCAATCAATTCGAATAAATCACTGAAAAGTTTGATTTCGTCCAAAATATGTTTGCATGTCGACAGTAGGCCTAGGCTAGATAACTTGACCATATAGACTATTTATAAATATATTCAACATGTTCAATAACACAAAAATTAAAATAATATAAATTTTAAATTTTTTAAGGCATTTCTGCACTTTGGCCTACTTTGGCAATAAAGATGCACCCAATGCGACTGGTCATATTTGTGTATCATTTATCATTCGCGGTATGAGCAAACAAATGATGTTCAGCAAATCGTCATCGCGCCGAAGCTCTACAGTCTGTAAGAAAGGCTACATGCGCACAATTTGACTAATATAAATAAAATATGTTTTTACCTCCAGACAGCTTTTGGTGTCTTCATATTTTCGTAGAAATGAAGACTGAACATATTCTTCAACTTCTGGTTTGAAGTGAAGGATAGGGTTAAGATTCGTTATGTTAGCCATTATAAATGATCCATGACAAGTCCTTTCTAGGCGGCAAATATGCTTGCGTGGTCTTCCATCTTGGCTGTATAAAATAAGAGCTACATCCTGTTTACAATACGGAATCATATATAGTATCCGATTGTGATATGCGTCGTTTTAATTATTGAAAGTTTAGTTTTCGGACAAGAAAAGGTTGATTTTGCTCATTGTGATGCAATTTTCTTTCATTTAGGCTAGTGCTTCAAATCAAACTTATTTATCACAAGCAAAAGTCTATAGGCTATTTGTAATATCTTCTTTTATATAGGCCCAGACCTATAAATTCTCGGTAATGCTCAGTCAGGGAATAAAATGGGAGTGGTGATCCAGTTGTTTCGCAAACGACATTTACAAATCCGTCACATAAACATATTTGGGATCTTCCCCGGTGATAAAACAGAATACATATTTTTGGTATCTGCCAATAAAGATCACCACTCAACCGATTAGGATTGGGGAAGCTACCATTACTCCTACACCTTCAGCACGCAACATTGGCGTCATGGTCGATGATATGTTGACCATGGCGGATCATATTAAAAAGGTTTGTCAAATGTGTCATCTGTGGCTTAGGAACATTCGTCGCATCAGACCGTCGATGACAGTTGAATCAACACACCAGCTTGTACAGTCACTAGTACTGTCACGATTGGATTATTGTAACTCCATCCTCCACGGATTACCGAAGGGGCAGATAGCAAAACTCCAGCGTGTGCAAAACAGCGCAGCCAGATTGATAACTTGCACACCCCGCTGTGAGCACATCACACCCGTGCTCAAGCAACTCCATTGGCTGACACTTACTCAGCGTATACAGTACAAGGTCATCGTGCTGACATTTCTTGCCATCCACGGATTAGCCCCTGAGTACTTGTGTGAGCTTATCTCAAAACAACCAACACATCGCAACCTACGCTCATCTAAACAGACATTGTTGGTGCAGCCTAGATCGATGATGAAGACATATGGAGACCGTGCATTTGCTGTTGCCGCACCACGAGCATGGAATGATCTCCCCCTTTCTCTGAGGAATATTAAAGACATAACTATATTTAAACGAAGCCGTAAAACACACTTGTACCTGATTGCCTATAGTAACAGACTGTAATAAGATGTGTATTATTTTGCGAGCTATGCGCCTTACAATCAATTGAGATAAGGCGCAATATAAATGCCTTCAATAAAAATAATAATAATAATAATATTTTTGTAAAAATAATATGACATTTCTAATATATGCTCTCGTTTCAAATGACGTAGATTTTCAATAAATCTTTCTTCATCAACAGATCAGTGTCCGGTGTTACCAATAACCAATCCATAAGATTTTGTACCAGAGCTAGTATAAGTCTTCGGGGCTTCTGTGTAGGCCTATAGGCCATATTAAACAGTTTGTAAGTGCTGCGAGCCGAAAAAAATAATAAAAAATAGTATGCAGTGACTGAATACCGTGTGAGCAAGCGCAGCTGCATAATTATTTGTAGATATATATATATAATTTGTAATATATATATAATATATATAATTTGTAGATATATATATATAATTATTTACCAGATATAGTTTTTAAAAGTAAGTGGTACAATGGTGCATAAATTCTAAAATGTAATCCATCAAACTCCAATAAAGCTCGATAAGATAAGACAAGATATATTTTATTTTGAATTGACATAGTGCAGTATAACAATAAAAAATATGCTATGAGCTATTCAACCGATCAATATTATTTTAAATATTCAACAAGGACAATATCACATACCAGGCCTATGTCACATGTCACGTATGGTATTTATCGATTATGCATCTTAAAACTCGGAATTGTATAGGCCTACTTTTACCCATTTAAAACATCACAAAAGACTATAGTCACAATTTAGAATACCACAGTTTAATCATGTTAATTATGCTGCATAATTTTGATATTACGTTTTTAGCATCGTAGTTTTGTATTCATGGAAGTACCCAAAGTAGGCCTATACATTATGTTATATATTTTTATATCCCTTGGTTCATATCACAGGATTAGCAATTATTTTTCCTGTTAAAATAACACAGTCATATTATATACAATTAAATTTTATGATGTCCTGCATCTATCTATGTATATATATAATTAAGACAAAAAGATAGATTAAATACTTTATATAATTATTCGGGAATCTAAATCTATATCGGTAGGCCTATGTCGTTTAACAGTTTAAAATATAAAGATAAAATATATAACTTATGTCAAGAGGTTCGAAGCGCATTGGATTTATTTGTAAAACAATGTTATTATCTTATCAGTTTTCACATTTCATAATGATCAAAATGGCCATATTGATGATCATATCGCCACGTGGAATTGTTCAACCTATTGCAATAAACGGTCATGATGTAGGCCCTATCTGTGCCTAAAAACAAACAAGATGCAGATTCTATAATAGTGCAAAAAATAAAGCAGGGATTTCAGATGTTGCAACAATGTTGGAGAAATGCGAAACAGATACAAACGGTGAATCAGCCAAATTTTGATCGTGATCAGATTGATATTCTCCAATTATTTATTAATAGGGCCTAGGCCTACTCTGTGGACATTATCCGTGGACATTGTAAAACAGTGCTCTTAATTCCTTAAACAGACGCATATGCTAGCTCTTGGCTCTGATCTGCCACTCCATCCTATATGTATAACATTACCCACTAGAATCTCAAATTCTAGTACAACATTAATAGATAATTTTTTATGTAAAATTACTAAACATTCAAGTAACTCTATTGCAGGTATATTATTAACCTCACTTTCCGATCACTTTCCATATTTTATATCGCTAGCGTACTCAAAATCTGGTAAACGCACTGACAAATACATTGAGGTGAAACAGACTTCCCATGTTTCGATTAATAACTTCAAAAGTGAAATAGCTAACCCTGATATTTATTCAAAAATGAATAAAGACATAGATTGTGACCCCAACATTAACTATGACATAATTCACAATATTTTAAAATCAGCCACTAAACAACATCTGGCCCCTAAAATTGTCAAATTTAATAAACGCCGCCATAAAAAATCACAATGGATAACTCAAGGTATTGTAAAATCAATTTCTTATCGAGATAAATTATATAAGCAATACAGAACAACACCTACAAATACAGATGCATGCGATAGAATTAAAATTACCTTAAATACGTATAACAAAATATTAAAATCAAACATTCGGATGGCAAAGCTAAATCACTACTACTCATTATTTGAAAAATATAAATATAATATTAAAAATACATGGACTAATATAAAGGATTTATTACAACAATCTAAAGTCAAAAGAGACTTTCCTAATCATTTTACGATCAATGGGGAAGAAATCACTGATTCAAACATCATAGCTAATAAATTTTGTAAATATTTCACCGACATTGGACCTAGCCTCGTCAAAAACATAAAAATGCCCAAAAACATTAACGTTAAAAATTTTCTAACTGGCACGCATAGCTGTACATTTCAATTTAAGAAAATTGACGACATTTCGATACTTAGAATAATTAATGATCTACCTAATAAATCTAGTACAGGTTTTGATGATATTTCTATGAGAATAATAAAGGCAATTAAAACAGAAATAATAACAGCTCTCACATGTATTTTTAATCAGTCTCTAAATACCGGTATATTCCCAGAAAAACTAAAGATAGCTAAAGTAATACCTATTCATAAGAAAGGGTCTTTGAACGATATATCAAACTACCGTCCAATCTCACTCCTTCCCTCAATATCTAAAATTTTGGAGAAACTAATTTTCAAACAATTGAGTACATATTTAAATGAACATAAACATTTATATGACAGTCAGTATGGTTTTAGGGCTGATGATAAACTAATTTTATGCATCGTATATCCACTGGTGTGCCTCAAGGGTCTATATTGGGCCCTCTTCTATTTATCATATAAGTTAATGATTTATGCAACGCCAGTAAACTGTTTAAGATGATTATTTATGCTGATGATACTACTTTATACTCCACATTGGATGTTTTTGGTAATTATATTTCCAAAAATTTAAATTTAGAATTGACAAAAGTTGCAGACTGGTTAAAGTTGAACAAATTATCAATCAACATACAAAAATCCAAATTCATGGTATTTCATATGCCTCAAAAACAAGTCAATATACCAAATATAGAGATTGAAAATATCAAAATAGAATTTGCTGATGAATTTAATTTTTTAAGGTTAACAAAACACAAGCATTTAAAATGGGATTCACACATAAACAAAATAACTTCTAAAATTTTAAATATTATAGGAATTATGTACCGGCTTAAACACATGGTTCCTTCTGAAATTATTTTAGCCATATATAAAGGGCTGATTAAACCACATATACTTTATGGTCTTAAGTGCTGGGGTTTCAACCAGGAAATAATTTTAAAATTACAGAAGAAAGCCATGCGAATTATATGTTCGCCTGGTTACCTCTCTCACAGCGAGCCCCTCTTTAAGAAGCTAAATGTGCTTAAAATCGATAGTATGTTTAAGCTTCAACTGTTAACGTTTTGTTTCGACCTGATAAATAACAATTTACCTGCATATTTCATTAACATGTCTTCACTTTTACAACCAGTAATCTACCATCATAACATCAGACAAAAAAGAAACTACTCAGTTGCACGAGTAAAACATGTATTTGCTCAAAAATGTATGCGTTTTTGTATTCCGGATATTTTAAATAAATCAAGCAGCCTTATAACAGATAAAATAAAAACTCATAGTCGAAAAGGATTTTCAGTATATCTTAAATGTTTTCTTGTAAATGCATACGACTCAATATGTTTAATACCAAACAGCTATATCTGTTCAAAAATTTCGTAATACACGGTGCACTTTGCACGCTGGCCCTCTTTGGCCCTATTTTTGGCTAAGGTGAAGGTTGTTATATAAGATCGTATTATTATATTTTATATCCAAGCAGTCCGCTAATTTTAACGTCCTTAATATATTTAATTTGTGTCTCTGTTTTTGGGTTGATACATAGATTACACTCGTATTTGTCTGCTTCTCCCTCCGCATTAATGTTACTATTTTATTATTGGCCGTCTGTTTGTCTCTCCGTCTTCCCTGCGACGTATGCAGTTTTTCAGAAACTATTATATTACTTTATTGAAGGGTGGCTTGTATGGAAGCGGCTTATCATAAGCCTTTTGCAGGTCTCCTTCGCATTTTTAAAATTATTTGCATGTATGTATGTTTCAAGCATAAATAAACAAGCTGAACTGAATTGAATTGCACAGTGCTCCAATGACAATACTCAAAAACCTTAGGCGAGGATAAATTTATGATGCAGCTTCGAGCTTTTGCATATTGAAGAGAAGTAGTCTATCAACAGATTCTGCGTAGGCCTATCTCAAGCGTATGCACTCCTGTCTGGGCGTTCTGCTTCCACCCTGAGTGATTCTCATATAACGTGTTTAAGTTACATTAATCAAGTTTTAAAGATGGTGCTGACAAACAGATCATAAAATTTAGATGTGAGAACACTACAACCATGCATGGCAGATACATGTATATTTCTGTACCTGAGCCACGCAACATACCGAAGCTTTTGATGAATGATCAAAAGTGACATTGTTGTTCCAGGTTTCAGTTGGTAAGTTTTTAGAGCAATGGGTCTGGTTTGGTAATGGAAAACGAAGGGAACGTCTTTAGAATATTCGGAACAACAGCTAGGCTCATATTAGTCAATGGAGTCACTGTTATTACATAAGTTGTATTACAACCTCATACATTCCGACTTGTGGCAAGGAATATGTTCATAAGTAACCCATTGAACGATTTGTTGTGTTCGTGTACAGCAACACAATTTTAAGTGGCTCTATTAAATATGTTATTGATGCCAGATATTATACCTTTACTTTGACAACAGTCGCTAATCCGAGGATATCCCAACACTACCTGCACTCTTCGGTTATCTGAAGAGATCTGTGTTGTAAGCCTGTTTTATTTGCAAGCAATCAACCATTACCAATTTAATGGATAATTTGACTTTGATGCAGTGGGCGGGTATGGGATGAGCATAGCAAAATAACGTCTGTTGTCTTGGACAACCATCGCTGACTCAAGAAAAGCATGTTCCATCCTCTTACACTGGGCAAAGCGGAACTGTAAATCATGTAGGGCAGGTGTCAGATCCACATAGCTGTCAAGTATGATGATAGATATATTAACAGTGATGGAACAATTAAAGTTTTATAGCTGTGTTGTGTATAATCTAAGATAGTAAATATGAAAATATATTTATGTTGTTTTGCCTTGAGTCACAATTATAATATTATACTAGAATATTATTAGAATAAATGTTATTATTCTAAGTTACAAAAAAGCGGCTGATCTGGTTTCATATTGAAGTGATTGCTAAATATTGTTGTATGCTAACATATACTATATTGTCCAAGCTTCAATAATATAAATATGTATTGTGTAGTTAAATTGTAAGCCATGAAACTGGTACTCAAAGAATGGATAGCTTTTATTGTTTTGAATATACAGCAAATATCATAGATGAGTCGGATGGTTGACCGGTCCTTTGGCTTGTGTATAGGCCCCCTAATATAAAATGTATTGTGTAGTACATAACATTTCAGGCTAATTTTTGTTACAGCTTTCATTTAATAGTGGCGTTTAGTTTTAAAAGTATCTGCAACGATTATCAGAGTATTCTAACAACATTGTTCATGTTTTTTATTAACATTTTTAGCTATCCAGGTTACAAGTATTACAGAGGTTTGTGTTTGTTTTTATATAGTCAGATTTGACTCAGATTTAAAAATGTATATCGGAAATATGTGTAGGCCTATACATTGTACATATGTCACTATAATATTACATAATGTGTACAAAATATTATTTTATTTGATTCTACCTTTTTCAAGTTTACAACTAGTTTTTAAATAATGTTTCAGAGCCCGGGGGTCTAGTCCTGCTGCGGCCGAAACCTTTCCTTTGGTGCACACATATGCAGTGACCAACACTGTTGAAAATCGTGGTATAATAATGACAACCGAACGTATAACCGATTCGCGCCGCATGAAAAACGTGAAGAAAAATGACCAATGACCTATATCAAAGTTGACATGTAAACGGTCAATAAAAAAATGGCTAGCTCTTACAAATAAACGAAATAATAAGCTCTTAATTTTGCCGTCTGACGCAACTCTTTTGCTTCTAGTACGATTTTTTAGAATATTTACTGCCTTTAAACACCTAATATATATCTTAAATCGTTTATGAAAACTTTAGAAAAATGCTATTAAGTGTGTCTCTGAGCTATAAGTTGTCAAGTTATGACGTGGGCTTGTTATGTACAAAATTATCACTTTTTACAGAAACTGGCCCGTACCAAATCTTAATGATAGGTCATTAGGGGGCCACCATTCAATATCTAAGGTGGGGCTGGAGTTGTTGTCACGGGCAAATCATTTATTTCAACCCGGCTCGGCGGCGCGCTGAAAATTTCCAATTTTATTACATGTTTATAAAGTTCTTGAAGTATTTATTTCACGCAGAGTCCGCCCGAAATTATTTATTTAAAAAAAATCCCCCCCCCTGGAAACTGAATGGTGGCCCCGTTATCAATGCCTGACACAGACGATTGCGTTGCTGATCTGCGTCATTTGAAACCGGTAGCATATGTTGTATATTTTGACGAAAATAACATTTACATATATTTATTTGCTTCAAATAATTCCCAAATCAAATTAAAAACATCATAAATCAATTCTACATATTCGAAAACCATAGGAAAGTGGTATTACATGCGGCTCTATGTCTATTAGTTTACAAGTTATGACATGACCCTAATTTTATTGGCGACCATCTTGAATATGTCAAATATGGCGCCCACGGCGGGAATTCAGCTTGGCTCCCGAGAAAAATCCAAATTATATGGGCTTGGCCATACATGGTCCAAATTTGGTGCTTTTAGTACGATTTGAACAATTCAGGGTTAAATATGTGTTAACCCCCTGACGGGTGACAGTCAACTCGTACCCATGTCAACTCGCCCCATGTCAACTCGTACCCATGTCAACTCGTACCCATGTCAACTCGTACCACCAATAGATGTCAACTCGTACCACAAGGGATGTCAACTCGTACCACAAGTGATGTCAACTCGTACCCAACAAGGCAGGTATCAGATAATGGTACGAGTTGACATCTCTTATCACACAACAGATGTCAACTCGTACCCATGTCAACTCGTACCATTAATAGATGTCAACTCGTACCATCATTAGATGTCAACTCGTACCAAAGTTAATTCCGGCGGATAATGAATGTAGGTTATACATAAGAGCCTGTTTGGAGCGCATAATGTTACCTATTTTTTTCAGTTATTGGGTCACTAAGTATCACAAACAGAATACATGTAACCAAAAACACTTGAGAATTATTTGTGTTTATTGCACTGATATGTTTATAAATTGATACGAACTTTTAATATTTTATTACCCCTTTAAGCCCTCACGATGCATGAAAGCATCATTTTACATCCCTAAAAACAGACCTAATTTTCCTAAGACTAAGGGTTTTTTAATGAAAATGTCCATGAAACTGGTTTGGCAATGTATGGTAATTTTCTTTAATTTTTCACTCACTTCAAATCATCTTTATCCACTACAAGTCGATAATTGCGACAGCAAGTCACGGCTTCTAGTGGATGAAGATGACAATGGTAAATTCAGGCTTAAAAGGGTTAAGCAAAGATTTTGTGACAATATTTTATTGACCAATTATTGTATTATGTTCAAAGTCAACACGTTTTGACGGGACTACAAAGTTCAAAGTAACATAAGTTCAAAGTCAACACATTTTGACGGGATGACAAAGTAACAAATTTTAACTATGATTGTGGATTCAAAACTCGATTTCAACTACATGTATATGTGGAGCTAATTTTCCTTGAGCAAACTATTTGGTTTTAATGTGTCACTTCAATAGGTAGGCCTATAGCAGCTAAGGTGAACCAACTTTTTATCCTTGTCATTTTATGTCCGTTGTCATTTTTCACTGGCTCGTCTGTAGGATCAGTGAGAAACTGAAATTGAATCGCTTCTATGATCATGCTAATAGACCGTTCGACTGCAGCTTAGCTGTGGGGGTGTCAACGGTCAATCCCTTCACTACAAATTGTGCAGGTGTTGTCGCTAATTGCAATGAAATGAAAACACAACATTGCTTAAGCCGTTATTTTCTCGCATGTGATTGATTAATCTGGTACCCTTATCGTAGTAATTGTCACCAGCACCACCCCCCCCCCCCCACCCCGTCTGCCTATTTAACATTACGTCACGTCGTATATAGGCAGAAGCACAACGGCATTGTCACTAATTATAGGGCCTTTGACCCTTCCAGTCATGGAGTTTATGAAATGTCACCTAAAACATAACATAATATATTGCAAAGTTGCTTTGGATTCATTAATATTGTCGTATGAGGGCATGTACACAAATTTATGTTTTGTCTGAGAATGATTGAGGTAAAATACAATTGCATTGAAATGATGTTGCAAAAATATCATAAAGCCTGGAGGCATTATATTTAAATATCACCGCTCAGTAACAATTGCGATCACTCATCCAGACTTGTGATCACTATGACGCAACGCCGTAAATAAACATAACCCTGATAACGGCTTTGTCTGGGAACCGACCATTGCAGCTAATCCCATTTGACATGCCTGGCTCAATAATTTAAATAAGTATTTTTTGACCACTAAAATGAAAGTTACAAGTTATGTATAACGTAGGCCCACAATCATTATCCTCCAGAATCTTATCTTTAGTACGAGTTGACATTAATGATGATACGAGTTGATATCTGTTGTGTGGTAAGAGAAGTCAACTCGTACCATCATTTGATACTCACCTTGTTGGGTACGAGTTGACATCACTTGTGGCAACTTGTGGTAGGCCTACGAGTTGACATCTATTAATGGTACGAGTTACCATGGGTACGAGTTAACATGGGTACGAGTTGACATCTATTGTGTGGTAATAGATGTCAACTCGTACCACCATCTGATACTTGCCTTGTTGGGTACGAGTTGACATCTAATGGTGGTACGAGTTGACATCACTTGTGGTACAAGTTGACATCGATTGGTGGTACGAGTTGACATGGGTACAAGTTGACTTGGGTACGAGTTGACATGGGTACGAGTTGACATGGGTACGAGTTGACCGGTATTCCCCCTGACTACATGTCACGTGTTACTAAGCAAACGTCAATCTGTGGTAGTGAAAGTGCCAAGAAATACAGAGTTTTCGTAAAATGAAAGCTCTTTTTATCGGACACGAAATAGATTATTAATCTTAGGCGAATCCCAAGCTATGTAATTCGTGGTTTGTTCGGATCTCGATTTGTTTGTAACAGTCTCTTTTAGCAATGAAATCTTGAGGGTGGTCCAAACCAAAAATTACTCCGAAGGAAATATAAATTTATATAGCAGATTCTATGTCTATCAAAAAAATCCCACCTCCTCCCGCTTCCATCCGCTGCAAGTTTTTTGTTCATTTTTCTTCTGACCGTTTTCATACCCTCCTCAACAACAGATAATCTTGTTTAATAATGTTATTGATAGATTCTGTCAATATTATGTAATTTGTATGTAATGATACAAGAGTCAATGTTCATTAATATATTAATGTGAACAATTAGTAGATTGTTATTGATAGGTTTGGTTTTGTGTGAACAATTACTAGATTGTTATTGATAGTTTGGTTGATATTATCTAATTTGTTTGTAATGATACAAGAGTCAAATTTCACATTTAAATAGTAGATTAGATCAATTAGAGACATGTATAAATATTCATAGTAGATTAGATCAATCAGAGACATGTATAAATAGTCCTAGTAGATTTGATCAATTTGAGACATGTATAAATATTCATAGTAGATTAGATCAATGAGTGACATGTATAAATATTCACTGGTTAATCCTGTTAACTGACTGTCAAGTAAATTTATACCTATTTTAGTCTTAGGGCTTCACTCTGTTACAACCACGTTTACATTAACAACATTTGAAGTGAAGCCCTTTTTATTTGTAGTCGTTTAATTTGATGTTTATTTTTAATAAACAAATTTTCCCCATTTTATGTGTCTGTTTTTTGTACGATAAAAGGTAATACAAATAATAAAATGACAGCTGTAACCTACTGATTGTCCAGTAATTATGTCAATATGTCAAAATAATTGCAACAGAAGGTTTTTCACTGCAAAACGCCTTATTAGTATCCCTAGAATGACATATAAAAACTTTACTCCGATAAAGGAATGGAAAATATATTTTTTTCAGGTACAAAGAAAGGTGTCGTTTTTCGTATTTTCTGGTGTCATTTCACGTATACCGCAAATCAACTAGTGGTAATTGAAGACACAGTTTGTGTCACTAGGCCCATTGTTTGCCTCTTCATAATACTCATACAATACCAGATACATTTAAGAGATATAAAAATAGAAAAGTGTTCTAATTTTTACGTAAAATTTGGTGTAATACTTTAATATTTGAAAGAGATTTTCTCCCATATAAAAACTTGAAGGTACAAAAAAACGTGATAGTCTATATAATGGAAACAAATCGACAACATACAATCTAAGTAAATTATTACCCCTAGGGGAGACTGGGGCACCTTGAGACATGGGGCACCTTGAGACAGGCCTGTTTGACACAAATATTATTTTGCGATTTGTGCGCCATCTGGTCAATGATACCAAAACTAACCAATTTCGATTTTCCACCCTATTGCTAATGGTTATTGGACATCCTTGGCATGCATATAACCTTAGGTCCATTTTTTACATGAAAAGTAGATTTTTGGGATGATCAATATTTAGTTCTATAGATCACATAATACTTGATTTCCCTATGATTTTGGTTGTATCTTACACCTGTGTTATCACTTTATAACTTATGTATAATGGTTTGCTTCAAATACACCCTGCACACAAACTATGATATCGGATGTGAGGTCAGTCAGGGTGGGGCACCTTGAGACGCGGTCTCAATGTGCCCCAAAACTGTCTCAAGGTGCCCCAAGTCTGTCTCAAGGTGCCCCGAAAGTGTCTCAAGGTGCCCCCACTTTTTTTCAGGCACATATTTCACTGCAACATCTAACATTAGCCAACTGCAGGCTTTAGCTACAGGTATATGCAGTATTCAAATCTTGATTTTAGTTAGATCTACGTTGTTTTCAAGTACCTTATTTGGTGTCTCAAGGTACCCCATGTGGTGTCTCAAGGTGCCCGAGTACGGGGTACATTGAGACACTTTTCTGAAAATCTGTTTTGTTAAAAAATGTAAGGTTACACATTTCTGATAATTTTCATCTCTTGCTCAAATATACCCCACTGGATGCTGTATCCATATGTGTGATCAAAATATTTTAATTTGAAAATTAAATCTGTGTTTGGGGGGTTTGAATTTTTCCGTCTCAAGGTGCCCCAGTCTCCCCTACATGTAGACATTTTTAATTTAATATGACAACTATAACTATACATTATATAGACTATGACGTTGGTCTATGCTTGTATAATATTAGTCTAGTGACGTCACAATAACTGCTGGTTAGTACCAGTGGCACAGGCCAACTAAAAAGATCATTTTAATGTAGCACCTACTAAGCTGCTAGTAGGCCTACCAATGCTAGGTGCTACTGTATGATCAGATGTCAATGTATTATATGGGTTGTTTTTATACCCCCTTTTTGGTTGTAACGGTTGTAAGAATATAAATATAAAAATGGAAATTTGTGTCATCTATAAAAAAAAATCTCCCGTTGTGAAGCTTCGAATGCAAGGTAGTGATAGTATCAATAGGGCAAGTGAACAGCGTCAAGGTAATATCCAAACTGTGCCCGGACAACAAGTACATATCCGATGCCGTGAAGTTTATACAAATCAGAAGAAAATTTCTCAGGATATAAGAAAAAACGTGCAGTCTCCATCTACATCTGATGAATGTTTTACGCGTTCAAAAGCTTCTCCATTCAATTATAATGACCAATGTTTATTCTGTGGTGAACCAGCTAAAGTAGATGACAAAAAGTGTTATATCTACACGCTGCAGACACAATATACCATCAGCAATGTAGTGTGAATTTCAGGACTGGGAAAAATCTACCTGAACAAACTGGCCATGATTCTAATATTACCCTAAAACATACAAAGCCAGGCCGCCCAGCAGAATCAAAGATAAAATCAGCATTTCTCCATGTAGCAGAATACTTAGAAATACATGACGACGAACAGATCTCTGTAGAAGATTTGGTCACGATAATGGAGCAATATCTTCAAGGAAGTGATGAAACGGCTTATGGTAGTCAGTACACGAAGAAAAAGCTACAAGACCATTTCGGAGAAATTGATGAATATTTTAGTCAAGCAAAACAGGATGATTATGAAGCTGAAAAACAAAGATTAGTAGAAACAGCAGCAAAACTACTAAAAAATGATATTCGTTCTTTGAATTATTGTGCTAAAGAATATCCATCCTGTGATGATTTGTCATCTATTAAAAAGGCAATTGCATATTTGCCAAAGTCCTTACGTCTCTTTATGAACATTCTTGTGGCAGGGAAAAATCCTGACAAGAAAATTGCCTCTATCGGACAGGCACTAATACGAGCAGCACGACCCCGTGTGTTATTGACACCTCTTCAACTAGGGCTTGGTGTCCAGATGCATCACCATTTTGCATCAAAATTACTTGTAGATACGTTGCAAACTTTTGGATTTTGTACCTCATATGCCACTGTAAAATCATTTGAAGAAGCGCAGCTGTTGACCAAGGTACCTCAATTCCCGGGGACATTCATGGCAATTTTATACAGTACATTGCAGACAATGTAGACCATAATGTGCATACAATAGATGGCAATGGCACATTCCATGACATGGGAATAATAACTGCGATCACACCTGGTACAACTACTAGTAAGCCTATTGCAAAGAAACTGGTTACTATGCAAGAAATAACCGCTCATTTCTACAAAGGAAATAAACCAAGTATGTCATCACTGTACAGACAACTTCCTGTTACTGCAGCGGAAGACCCAAATTCTCTAATCGACACTGTCTGGAAAATAAACTTGCCGCTGCGATCACCACAACCATCCTGGTCAGGGTCGATGCAATTACTTCACCATGGTACTCACACAGGGCAGTCGTCTGTAATGTTTTTACCTATGATCGATCTTAATCCAAGTGATCTATCCTGCATACACTCAGCATTGAAGTTTATCTGCACACACGCGCATGACAACAACGTGACTCCAATTGTCACATTCGATCAACCTCTATTTTGAGAAGCTGCCCAACTGATAGAACGTGAAGACGCCGAAAGCGAGTTGAAGTCCATAGTTCTGAGATTAGGTGCTTTCCATATGGAAATGAGTTTCCTTGGCGCCATTGGTCACCTAATGGCAAACTCATGCTTGAAGGATATTCTTGAGCAAGTTTATGCAGCTAATACTGTATGTCATATGTTTACTGGGAAAGCTATCAGTAGAGCAGTTCGTGGACATTTCTTGTCTATACATCACTTAACATTTTGCTTGGCTCCAAAGCATATAGTTTGTCTACCAGTGCAGAAGCATTACATGAGACAGAGCCCATTTTCCAGGGTGTGCCTCAAGGTGACATAAATGATGTTCAGATCGTGTACGATAATCTTATCTCTGGTCATGCCCCAGAAGGGGAAGATCATGTAAATCCAGCTGTTACCAAACTTTCACGTTTACTAGAGGATACAAAAGCATCTTTGAAAGATCATTCCCGTGCTGCTGCACTATGGCTGCAATATATGGAAATGGTAGATATTTTGCAAAAGTTCATTAAGGCAGAAGGGCTAGGCCAGTGGAGCCTTCATCTCAATGCAGTACAACAGATGCTGCCATATTTTGCTGCATCAGGCCACAATCTATATTGTAGATCGGCTTACCTGTATTTGCAGAACATGCTTACCCTGGACGAATCACACCCAGATGTTTTTCAAAGTTTCACAAAAGGACTGCATGTGGTCAGGAGGACAGATCGCTACTGGGGTGGCCTGTCAACTGATCTTGTTATTGAACAGATGCTGATGAGAAGTGTTAAAGCTACTGGTGGATTAATAAGAGGACGGGGCATGGATGAGGTACAACGTCTTGTGTGGCTCATGTCAATGCCTGCATGTGCTGCTGTCAATGCATCTATGCAGATACTGAGCAATGTAGCTTATGAATCCAGTGAACAACTTAAAGATATTACAAAAAGTAGACAATCAAAGGATACAGAAGACATCAAACTAATTTTGGATTATATTTCAGATAGGAATCCATTTACTAACGATCCACCATTAAGGAATATATCAACTGGTGTAATTGCAGAACACAATGTAAATGTTGACAACGCAGACATTGTGGGCCAGAAAATAATAGATCTAATGGTGGGCAAACCTGTAGACGGCATTCCTTTTAAGAGGAAAGATCAGGCAATAACAACGGCCAATAAAGCAGCTGTTCGTTTTAAAGAGGACGAAGTAACAATTGACCCTCAGTTGCTATTCCAAAGGTTGATATTTGTGGGAGAAAGACATGAAGATCCTAAATCATTATTCATGTAGGAACTGTGTACACATCCGTCTGCTCTTTTTGACGACCATGACCTGCCTAGGAAAGCAAACAAGCCGACACTCGCTGATGCATTGCGGAACACTGCTAATTGTGATATGGGGACACCCCCAACAGACGTGCAATATATTGTAGATGGTGGTGCCCTCTTACACCGTATACCGTGGATAAGTGGTAGCACATACCATGAGATTTGTCAACAGTATGTCAGCTATGTTAGACGCAGGTACACAAGAAGCAGTATTTGATGGTTATATGGACGGTCCATCAATAAAAGAAGTAACTCATCTCAAACGAACAGGGAGACAAGCCGCACATGCAATTGCTTTGAAATTGGATATGGTCTGTAGAGTTCGAAAAGAAAACTGTTTGTGTAACCACACAAATAAACAAAAATTCATCAACCTTTTTGCAGATCAGTTAGAAAGAGCGGGAATCTCTACTGACAACGCCAAAGGTGAAGCTGATGTTCTTATTGTGGAAAACGTAGTGGAGTCTGCAAAGACATTTGCAACAGTTCTTGTTGGTGACGACACCGACCTTATCATTCTGCTACTATATCACGTCAATCTGGATAATCACGAAGTATTTTTTCAGCCAGAACCTAAACAAAATAGCAAACATCCTAGAGTGTGGGATATAACAAAGGTTTAAAAGGCACTTGGTGGAGTTATATGTTCCAATATTTTATTTATACATGCCATATTAGGTTGTGACACAACATGCGCTCTTTACGGAATTGGAAAAGGTGCAGCTCTGAAGAAAATATTAAATGACAATAGCTTTAATTCACAGGCAGTTATCTTCGATCAGTCAACATCATCAAAACTAGATATAATCTCTGCAGGGGAAAAGGCTATTGTTTCTCTATATAATGGAAAACTGGATGAAGCTCTCAATGAACTCCGCTATAGGCGATTTTGTGAGAAAGTAAGTTGTCAAACTGTTCATGTTCAGTCACAAATGATTCCTCCTACAGCAGACGCAATTCAGTTCCACAGCATGAGAGTGTTTCTACAAGTTCAAGGCTGGAAAAGCTGTGCAAGCAGACTTGTAGCAGAAGAATGGGGCTGGAAGACAAAGGAAGGGGAAATGTTACCCATCCAGACTTCTCTGCCACCTGCACCCATAAAATTGATGGAAATAATAAGGTGCAATTGCAAAGCTGGTTGCAGTACTGGCAGGTTTACATGTAAAAAACATGGATTACATTGCTCATATGCATGTGGAACATGTGAAGGCGTCAGCTGTATAAATTCAGTTTCTCCCAGTGATAAAGACTCGGACTCCGAAGAAGAATAAATTGTATTTTTAGTTTTTTCATAACTATTAAAAAATATTCATCTCAAATTTGAATAAAATGATTATTCTAAACATTTTGTCACAAATTATTGTATTTATTCAAAACATCTGGGAAAAAATACAAATCACAGCAAATGTTGAAAAACTGCTTAACGTATAAAACACGACTATTTGAAAACCGCCAGATAACAAAGTTCCTTTTTCCATATTATTTATGACACTACATACCTCGACCAGATATATCCCGTTAATATAAGTTTTGTATTTTGTTTGTGGTTATCCAGAAAATAGCCAGAAATGATCGAACTAACATGTATGTACGTAGGCTTAATATTACGTTTTTATATCAGAGAACATCCCTTTAAATAAGTTAGTATTACAACAAATTTTAAATAAAATTTATAACATTTTTCTCATTTTTTCTTATTTATACCTCCTAAAGGTATCTGATATGGTGTGATTATTATGAAGAGGCCAAAAATGGGCTTAGTGACAAAAATTGTGTCTTCCATTACCACTAGTTGATTTGCGGTTTACGTAAAATGACACCAGAAAATACGAAAAACGACACCTTTCTTTGTACTTAAAAAAAATATATTTCCCATTCTTGTATCGGAGTAAAGTTTTGATATGTTATTTTAGTGATACTAATGAGACGTTTTGCAGTGAAAAACCTTCTGTTGCAATTATTTTGAGGTTGTCCGAAAAATGGCCACAAAATGACTGGTGGAAGATGGCAATACATGCCAATAATTGCCTGAAAATGTACGTGTCGGGTTGTTGTAAGATTCGTGACGGGATTTGTCAATACACTATAGAAGTTGGCAGAATCATCAGAAATGCATGCAATCGTGTGGAAATGCATTTTGTTTTTAATAAGAGTGTATGCCTACATATTATTATTTATTTCAAAAATACTCGTGACCCCTTCTGGAATTCACATGGCCGTTAAAAAATTAGGGTGCATCCTCCCCCGAAACCTTAAATTTTGTTTTATAGTAATGGACTAACATCTAACACAGTTTGCAAAATATTGGGCATGTGAAATTAAATAATGGCCGATAGGGGGCCATATTGATCGAGTCAGAATTTTTCAAGATGCATCCTCAGCTGAAATCTCACATTTCATTCTATAGCAATCGTCTAGCTATCTAGCACGGTTTACCAAATATCGGCCATGTGAAAGTGAATAATGGCCTAAAGGCGGCCATTTTGAATTTAATCAAGTCGAAATTTTCCAAGATACATCATCAGCTGAAATCTCACATTTCATTCTATAGTAATGGTCTAGCCATCTAGCACGGTTTACCAAATATCGCCCATGTGAAAGTGAATAATGGCCGATAGGAGGCCATTTTGAATTTGATCAAGTCGAAATTTTTGAAGATGCATCCTCTCCTGAAATCTCACATTTTGTTTTATAGTAATGGTCTAGCCATCTAGTACGGTTACCAAATGACGGCTATGTGAAAGTGAATAATGTCCGATAGGCGGCCATTTTGAATTTGATCGAGTCAATTTTTTCCAAGATGCATCCTCTCCTGTAATCTCACATTTTGTTTTATAGTAATGGTCCAGCTATCTAACACGGTTTACCAAATATCAGCAATGTGAAAGTAAATAGTGGCCGATAGGCGGCCATTTTGAATTCGATTGAGTCGAAAGTTTTTAAAAGGCATCCTCTCCCGAAACGTCACATTTTGTTTTATAGTAATGGTCTAGCTATCTAGCACGGTTTACCTGATATGAGGCCTATCGAGGTAAATAATGCTGATTGTCGGCCATTTTGAATTCGTAAGTTAACAATTTTCGCAGGGTGCATCCTCCCCCGAAAACTCGCACTTTGTTTTATAGTAATCAGGTAATGGTCTAGCCATCTAGCACGGTTTACCAAATATCAGTCATGTGAAAATGAATAATGGCCGAAAAGGCGGCCATTTTGAATTTGATCAAGTCAATTTTTTTCAAGATGCATCCTCATCTGAAATCTCACATTTCGTTTTACAGTAATGGTCTAGCCATCTAGCACGGTTGATCAAATATCAGCCATGTGAAAGTGAATGATGGCCGATAAGCAGCCATTTTGCATTTTATTGAGTCGAATTTTTTCAAGATGCATCCTCTCCTGAAATCACACATTTTGTTTTATAGTAATGGTCTAGCCATCTAGCACGGTTTACCAAATAACGGCCATGTGAAAGTGAATAATGGCCGATTGGCGGCCATTTTGAACTTGGACAAGTTGATTTTTTTCAAAATGCATCCTCTCCTGAAACCTTACAATTTGTTTTCTAGTAATGGTGTAGATATCTTGAGCGGTTTTCATGATATTCCACAATATCAGGCCTGTCGAGGTGAATAATGGCCGATAGGCGGCCATTTTTAATTTTATCGACTTGAAATTTTTCAAGATGCATCCTCTCCTGAAACCTCACAATTTGTTTTATAGTAATGGTGTAGCTATCTTGAGCGGTTTTCATGATATTCCGCTAAATCTTTCAGTCGGATTTACCGATGTTATAAATTAGGTCAAAGTGCTGGGTCAACTTCAAGGTCAAGGTCCAAAAACCTGAAAAGGCACAACTAGGGACCTTAGAGAACATGCATGTGCAATATGACTGTCATCGGCCCAGTACTTTTCGAGATCTGCTCCGGAAACGAAGTGCGCGTCAAAACGTCTAAATAGGTCATAGTTCTGAACCAAAAGTAGGTCAAAGTTCAGATACCCCAAAAGGCACAACTAGACCACCTAGGGGTGTTGTGTGTAAAATTTGAAGACAATCGGACAAGTACTTTCAGAGATATGCTCCGGAAACGAATTGTTTACGGACGGCCCAACGCCGTAACATCATCATTTTCTCCTCTGCGACCTTGAGTATTGAATTCAGATTAAAAATATTTTAACCTGTCCATTATCCACCTGGAAGTAAACCACATACCAAAAATTGTTATCCTAGCTTATTTTCTTACAAAGTTATAGGCAAAAGAAGAGGAAAAAAACGGAGGTGGAATCCATAGCTCCCTCCGTCTCACCTACGGTGACGGCGGGAGCTAAAAAATGACCAGTAGTTGTCATAGTGAAAAAACAACCTTTACAAAAGTGGCCCAGTAGTTACATGTGATTTCTCGTTTCTGACCAGCTTTGGGCGCGTAATCCATTTCTGGTATCACTAATTTCATTCTATGCATCAGTGACCTTACAAACCTTATTCTATGACATTCAACCTCGGTATGAAAATCAGAAATGATCAAAATTGGTCATAGGGAAAATACAACTTTTTCATAAGTAGTCCAATAGTTGTGTGATATATGGTTTCTGACTATAAATGACGCTGAACCAAGGCATCAGTTATCGATAAAAATGAGTAGTCATCTGTAATTTTAGATGAATTTAGTGACAGAATCTATTTGTGGACATAAAATATAATTGGAGTCGTCAGGATCTTGCAAACGCAAAATGGGCTTACATAGAATTCACAATATGAACATAAGAATGCAATCGTTTCTTATAGTTTCAAGGGACTGGCCCAGGCTAAAATCATCAAAAAATCGGTGATTTTATTTCGGGTTCTTAATATGACCATATGATGTAAGCATGTACATAGACTAGAACTGCAAATTTTTATAATTTTTGTGCTGCGCATTCACCAGTTAGGCTAGATATAGAGACGAAATTCCTGATTTGTAATTATTGACAACCATGTCAAAAATAAGAAATGCGGGAATTTCGTCTCTATATCTAGTCTAACTGGTAAGTGCGCAGCACAAAAATCATAAAAATTTGCAGTTCTAGTCTATGTACATGTTTACATCATATGGTCATATTAAGAACCCGAAATAAAATCACCGATTTTTTGATGATTTTAGCCTGGGCCAGTCCCTTTCATATCTGGGGAATGCAATACCAATGACACTTTATTTACTAAAACTAGATAACATGATATCAATTTGTTCACTAATTTAGTGGCGTGTAGCCTATGTGTACCATTATGTACCATCATAATGTTCCCTCGTATCGTGTTCCCCGTTGAGTTGCGACGCTGGGACAGCATTAAACCAACATTGATTCAACTTCGTGTTTTTTCAGAAGCGCTTCCAGTAGTTTAATTAAAATTTAAATGCTCTTTGGATAACTTTTTGGTCAAGACCTGTGCTTGCCCAAACAAATATGAAGTTTATTCATCAATGGCAAGGTGGTCTGCATCACCATGACATATTATGTTCTGTTCTTGTAATATAATAGACGAGAAGTATAGTCAATGTGGAGGTAACATATGCAATTGAAAACTAGTTGGGCAGAAACAAATCTTCCAGATTACACATAACAAAAAAGTTACATGTATTTCCCATTGATTAATGGTTACAAAAGTATTGATATGAGAAACGACATTCTTCACGCCAACATAATTACTAGATGTTTAAGGCAATATCTATTCACTAATGGGGTAGGCCCTACTGAGATGATTTTTAGTGGTATCACAAAAATATTTTGGTTTGGTTGGAGACGTATATCCATCAAGGTTTTGTATATAATAGTTTTGCAGGCTCAACTTCAACCAGCGAGCCTGAAATGAGTGCTCGTCGGTCTTCACTTTAAATTTTAAATACGAGAGGTTCTAAATACCTATGAGCACAATCTCAAACCTTGTTAGGCGATCAGATCCAATACATCCAGGTACAATCGTCTCGCCGATCCATGCACAATACAGCCGTAATCCAGTTTGGATCTGATTTATGACTAGCATACTCTTAGTAGGGTTGTCCTGTCACCACCCCAGTCCTTGCTGGATATGAATTGAAACAGATAATCTGATAATGATTTCTATACTTCTCTCAATAATATATGCAATGTGCGGTATACAATTTAACTTACCCCCTAAAAAATACTCAGGAATTTGACATTTTATTCAACAGGGAGTGGTTGTCCATATGGACAGTGTCCAGTGTGCAAGCTATTTTTCTTAGATAAATGTACACCCAAAGTTTTTGAGGAAAAACATACTTTCATAAGTAACTACTTGCAGGCCTGTTCATGTTGCTGGATTACAAATAAATAGCAAAGTCGTCTAATATAATTTTGTTTAGATGCCTGCTTGTAAAGCCTTGACGTGTTAATTTTTATTGTAAATATATTTGGCGACACAATGCTTCCTTGTCGGACACCTTCCTCTTGCGAACATAGTGTTATCTAATTTGACTTTACATTTTCTCCCTTTTAAAAAAACTATTTGTGGCGTTTTGTGGATCAAGAAATATTCCAACTGTTCGCTGATTTTATTACAAAACCTTCACGAATATACGTCTTCAACCATTCTGACCGCAGTGGTGGGTGACCTGAGCGACATCTATGTGTGGAGAATGGTCTTCAACGTGTGGCGATTTTACCTTTTAGGATCCCGCAGTAGTATATAAATTTAATAGTGATTTATACTGAAACCATATCAACGAAAGTTTCTTGGAATTCGCTGAAGGAGTATGACCGGACTCGTGGAGGCTGCATATACGCTTGGATGGTTGTTGTAGACAAATTGATCATGTACCATGTCATGCAGCATGCAACAGACGTAACAACTCCCTAGGGAGCTGCTAAGGTGGCATCAAAATTGCTATTACCCCACTGGAAACACTGCCGGAAAACACACAAAGTAGAACCAACATTGGTTTAACTCTTCCCCAGCATTGCAACTGAACGGCTCCAGCAAGCACAATAAAGGAGAATGTGATGATGGTACGTAGGCTACATGCCTCTAAAGCAGCGAACATATTGTGAGCGACAGATTATCGAGTTTTAATCAATGAAATACTATTGCATGGTATTGCATTCCGAACATATGAAACCATAAGAAGCCAGTGTTCCATCTTGGATTTAAAAGGGGCACCTATCATTGGGGGCACATACTCATGCCGCCGGGCACCTACTAAGACTTTTCCAGTACCCCCCGCAAGTTAAAATTATAATCACCACCTAGAAGGTAATCAGTTACTTGTGTAAGCACCGCCAGTGACGACCACTGTGAACACACCTCCACTCCACCAGGCGTTAGTTACATCATAGGTGTGAATGCCAAGTATAATCGTTATGAAGGTGTTTAATTAGTCACAATGATCAGGGTGGGTTTGAGTTGGACGTGACAATAGTTGAAAGAGCATGGTGCCTTTTCAATAGATGATGGGCAACATGGCGCTTATGAAGGGCAACGAGGCGCTCATGACGGCCAGATGAAACACTGAGAAACGATCGTATTCATAATTTCATTCTATCCACTAGCCATTACATTACATCTAATGTTTATCAAATAATTGATGCCTAGAATGACATTATTGATAATAGCGCCACAAAGATGCTCACATCACATGTAACTATTGAACTACTATTAAACATGTGTTTCACTATAACGGATTGTGAACATGTTTTGACCTTCATGTGACCTATAAATGTAACTTGAGGTCCAGAAGCGGGTTCCACGCCCCAAAAATAGTCAGAAATGACATATCACACTTGATTATCGGATTACTTGTTAAAAATCTTCTTTTTTTCAAAATATCGGAGATTTAGGAGAGCGATATATGAATATTTGGGGATGCTCGGGCCAATTTTTAGCTCTGACACACAAATTACTACCCCACACTCAGTATATACGTTGATTTTCCATTTTGAATTTTCAGTGATAAGTAAAAATGCTCAAAGGTGCCAGTCTTGCATGCTTGCTCATATTAATCGAGACATATCAGGCATCAATAATCCGCAAAAAAGTTTGTATATACCCATTTGCAGGGTTCCACCATCCGCGACATGACTATAGACAAGTTGTAAGGGCTGAAAATGGCCGCCATTTTGTTTTTGCTGTATTTCTGTAATAAACGATTTATTTCTTTGTCATCCACTTAAAATGTGTTTAGTATAGGTAGTAGATAATGGCTGATGTGATTACCAACCCCTAACATTCCGTCCATACTGCACTGCTTATTTGGCCCCTTTTGAGATTTTGCCACCTGTCTATGTTACTTGCTGGCGCTAACTCCCGGGCGCTAACTGCACAGGATGATTTAAACTGTGTGAACCTACCATTCAGTTTACATTTTCTTCTGAATTGTTGATATTATCAAAATTAGCTACATATGGCATGTCTGATAAATACATCACGTCAGCTGTATAAATTGTATATTATTTTGTTAACTTATAATTGAAAGACACTAGTCCTTTATAAACGATACATATAGTATTAACATATAGTATTGACAGATTCATAATAGTATTAAATATTTTATTGACAAAATAATAGGTCATTTCTCACTTTGTCAAAATAAAAAAAATATAGGGCTACAATGTCATAACAAAATAATTACCTTTATCAACATTCACATGTACATTGTTGTGCATAAAACATGCATTTTATGTAAATTACTTAAACAATAATAGTGCTTTCCTTTATGGACCAGCATAACAACAAAGGCGCTTAATAAAAAAAAAATAACTTTGAAATAAAGCAACTATTACCCTGTACCCAACAATCGGGAAACAAATGGTCCACATGAGCAGAATATGACATTGGCGGCAAATATTTGAAATTGCTGTGAAATATCGTCATTTACTTAAGCATCTTCCTAAATAATATCCCCTCAAAATATGAAATAACGCACAATTTTTGTCAGTGGCGGATCCAGGATTTGACCGACAGGGTGTATATATTATTTTGTTGAAATAGTTTGGTCTGATAATATTTTAAGAATAAAAAGATATTAAACCCTTGTTAATACACAGGGAAAGTTTAGATTTTTTTGACAGCTATGATTAAAATTAGGTGGTGGGATAATCACTTCAATAAACACGTTTTCAATATACACATCTGCGATCACTAATTACCAAGATTAACATGATTTCCGGAATGGAATAAAATATATCCTTGAATTACAATTTGTTGTACTATATATACATGTATATATATATCAATTATGAATATTATTTTTTCAAATATTCTAATAAAACATTGTATTATTCAACTTAAGAAATAGAAAATAAATTATTCCATTCCATTTATACAATTTATATCCCGAACAGGACATATTGTAAGTATCAATGTTGCTATGTCTGATGTTTATTCAGCTAAATAATTATAACATGATTAATTGCAAAAACACAGAATACTGATAATGCCGTAAATTACCACTTTTAAACTTACATACCTGATCAAACATAATACCTAAGACAAGTGACGAGGTAGTGACAGTGCTCGTGCTACATGTTATTGCTACAAAATATTTCTGTATCACATTTAATATTGTGAAATTAACAATTATGAATATTATTTTTTCAAATATTTTAATAAAACATTGTATTATTCAACTTAAGAAATAGAAAATAAATTATTCCATTCCATTTATACAATTTATATCCCGAACAGGACATTTTGTAAGTATCAATGTTGCTATGTCTGATGCTTATTCAGCTAAATAATTATAACATGATTAATTGCAAAAACACAGAATACTGATAATGCCGTAAATTACCACTTTTAAACTTACATACCTGATCAAACATAATAGAATACTGATAATGCCGTAAATTACCACTTTTAAACTTACATACCTGATCAAACATAATACCTAAGACAAGTGACGAGGTAGTGACAGTGCTAGTCGTGCTACATGTTAATGCTACAAAATATTTCTGTATCACATTTAATATTGTGAAATTAACAAACAATAATTACTCTGTAGATGCGATATTAAATAGTGTATGAGTGTAAAATAATGTTAGTAATGTCCAACATATCTGTGCCCTGCAGGTTACAGTTTCAAATATTCTTCCTGAGCATGTTTCTTATGAGTTCTTAGACAATAAATACCAAGGAGTACTGCTGCTAAAAGAGCTACGACTACTCCTACTCCAATCCCAATAAGTGTGGCTGCAACAAAGAATAACTAATTGTTAAATCACATACTTTACAATAGTAATGATATATTTTCTGCTAGGTAGGTGCACGCGACGGAAAATCAGATATTTTTGACATTTTTCTAATGTTAAAAAATATCTTCCACTAAAACCTAAAACACATGTGACAAAAAATGTGCGACCCTGTTTAATATCTCGACCAATCTGAAGCCTACATTATATCGTAATTTGTACGAGAAGACGGCCCCAGATAGAGAGTCCATCTCATTCTCACCTGTATCGACACCACTAGCTTCACATTCATTGTACCACGTAGCCTCATCTATAACATAGTACTTTTGTAGTTCCTTGAAGTTTTCCGCTGGACATTTCACCTTACATCCTGTTAAAAGGATAAATAATTGTATTCTATAAAAAAGAAACTGATTTTATTTCTTTGTTTTATGCAGCTTATATTCACATTGATCCGTAAATTGCGTTATACTTTCTCTCTTTTCATACCGAATAGGGGCGTGCCAATGTTGTGTGAATGTTGGCCAACCGTCTTCAACGTTGGCCCAACATTAACACAACATTGGCGGGGAAATAAAACAAAATATTTTGTTATTGCACTATAATAACTAAGGTCAATCACAACACATTTGTTTAAAATTCAGTTCGAAACTGTTCTCATGTTATTAAAAAAAGGCATTGTGGTAAGACCAAAGCCTGGTGAAAATCTTATGATATAATATTATTTTGTACCAGGCTGCAGTTCCAAACCGACTATATTTATAACAATTATAACAGCAGATAATGCTACATTGTGACAAGGAATCAATTGAATATAATACACTACAAAGTCAAAAGAATCTGAATGGGTAAGTGGATTGTTAATTATTATCATGAGTATGCACACAACACACATATATCATGATGTGACAACCATTTACGTTATCAGATATCTGAACAGGAAGATGGCAACAGACAACGTGTACATATAAACGCATGTTAGATACAAAATGTACCAAGGGTAAAAAACACTGTTGTATAGCCTTTAGTCATTATTATACATGTGAAAAAGGTATTTTCCGTCAAATAGAACATAATTGGTGACCTAGTTACACAAACATCATTGATCATTGAATTTGGTTTCAAACATTAACATGGGTAGGCTACAATGTTTGTAGCATAAATGAGTAATATCATTACATGTATCTGTACATGAATTAAAAATGGAGATAATTGGAAGCCTACGAAAAAAGCACATGTCGTAAGACTTCGCTGCCACCTGCTGTGGCAAGAAACGGCAGGTGGAGCAGTGAAGCGTTAGTGGGGGAGAACAAGCCCCCCCCCCCCCCCCCTCTAGGAAATACAGAAAGACCTCGATGATCCGCCCTCTGAAATCTTAGGAAATGTACATGTTATTTTGCGATTTAACTGTAATGCTCAATCAATATATAATCATGATTAAATTACCCCTTATTATAGTTTAGTTATACAGCACGAGTGAAACGTGAATGATTCGGGAGATTGTCAGGACTTTTCGGAACGAAAAATGGAAAAATTAGGTGGAAAATCGATGAGCTATAATAATGCAATAAACCATTTAAAACTGTGAAACTTAACCTTATGTACCTTTGTAAAAATTATACGTCATCAAAGCTTAATTACGATCTTACCTTTCAGCTTGAATTCATATGGTGGGGAGCTAGGGTTAGTTGTCGTATCATTTTTGTATAGAATCTTCAAATACATTTTGCCATTCTGCTCCTGGTGTATTTCAAATATAAGTGCAGTTGAGTACGGAAGTAAAGTACGATCCCATATCCCCAGAGTCTGCATGGTCCCAATCATAGCGCTGTCATGCTGAATAAGTAAATGTAGTGTGTGCAGTCAGTGGTGTACATTATTTTGCCGTGTACACATTTTGCGAAATATTAAAAAAAAAAATGTTAAAGTCTAAATGAAAACAACTTTAATGGACGCTGAATCAAGACAATGATAGGGATGTGCATAAAAAAATCATCATCATTATTAAGGAAGTTATGACCAAAACCGTCCTGTTTTTTTCCGATTCTAACGATGATAATCAGTCAGCTCATAATGTGGGTTTATTATTATTTTTTCTAGATTCCTGTTTGAGAACTAACCAGCACAAGCTCTGACACCAGTGAATCTGGGGGGGGGGGGGGCATAATTGTAATTTATTCTTGGTTGGCCTCATGTGATTTATTTCTAGTTTTAAGAATAATTATCAGGCAGCCCTCGCCGAGGAGGGCTGCTTACCGTATTCCACACGGTCCGCCGCCGCAGTTATTTGTTTTCAAGATAGCTACTAATCTATCAACTTCTGCTTTCTCATGCTTCACAAAGCCATCACATACCACTGGGAATTGTTTTGGTGACACTTTGATCCCCCTATCATCAACCCTTTAATTACTATGGCCACTAACGAAGAAATGTTCGTTAGCGCATTTCAGGAAAAAGTTGCCATCAGATCTTTTGATTTGGCAAATATGTTCAGCTATGTCAGCCAATGACCTAATTAACTTTTGGGATCAAACAATTTTAAAATGGCCGTTCAGCGGCCATTTCGAATTTTGTAATATTTACTTAGCTCAAGAAATGCAAAACGACTGGACCATGAATATAAAATAAAATGTAATCTCTCACCAAAGGATGACAAATTTCACACTAAAAAATCCAAAATGGCTGCGAGTCAGCCAATTAACTTTTTTTTTAGCAAACAATTCTAAAATAGTGGTCGAGTGATAACGGAAGGCTGCTTTCGTGTTCGTTTCCGAACAAGTTTGTAATCTACTCCACTAATAAACAGCTGATCGGTTCAAGAATGCCCCCTTCCATCAGAATTTTAAATATTATTTTTGTTTATGAAATTATATTAGTCCATACTCCCCTTCTCATTTCCCTCCACCCCGGGCCTCCACCACAGCTGTACAACATCGTGTAGCTTGCTATCTAGATAGTGGAGGGATTTTGAATTTTAAAAACTAGTAGGGCCTAGTATGCCCACATAATCTTGGCTGAGTGTACATTTAGGCTGTCTAAACAAGCAAGCAAATTATTTATATAATTAAATTAATTTATCAAGTTCTGTCTGTATAAGAAAACATGCATAATTACAAAAAAAAAAAATTCCTATGATTAAATTTAATTATTTTAAATCAAATCTACTCTACATTAACTGATTATTAAATATAATTTGATAACATTTAAACTATGGTTACTCTACCAATTCACAAAAGGAAAAAAAAAATATCTGCCACCATTAGCAGACAACTAGTTAGAGCATAACCACCACCGGTACCGGTCACAGTTAAGGTAAGTAGGGGGGGGGCACCAAATCTTATTGGCTCAGGTATTTATCAACCCCTCTGCTTTGCAAAATGAATATAAACAAAACAACTAAAATCATATAAACAATTTTTTTTATTTTCTTTTATAGCCCTGTAGGCCTATATTTTATATACTATATACAGTTTGTCACTTCTTCGGGGCAATCATTTTCAGCGTTATTTGAAATGAAAAGAAAATCTTCTAGCACGTCTAAATCCTCAGGTGTCCCTAGCTCAGAGGCGAGTTATTTGCAACATTTCCAGGACCCGGTACAATAAACTCAGCGATGAAAATAATTTAGATGTATTTGAAAAACAACATAAACATATTTGACTCCCCATTAAATGTAGGCTTATGTATAAATAAAAATCTTATGTACTGTAGATCTGGTAATTTTCGCGTTTAGATGTTCGCGAATTCGTGATTTTGGAACTTTTCGTGAAGTCTAGAATTTGCGAATTATCAATTTAGATAATAGTAGCGCTAGAATAATAAAAAATTTCGCAAGATTCTTAAATTGTCCTCCTCGCGAAAAATAAAACCTCGCTAATATTGCCGGATCTACAGTAAACAAAACAAAAAAATATTACAAATAAAATATTTTTTTCTAGCAAAAGTTATAACATTACTTAGCTAAATAAAGAAAATAGTGAATAGTGATACACATCCACCTGTTTTATAAATAACAAGAAATAACTGTTAATGTAACTAGTACATCGAATAGGCCACTTTTAAAATATTTTTCACTAAGTTTTTTTATGTCAGCATATAATTAATTTATACATGTGAATACTAAGTTATATTACATGTATCAAGCAAAAGCCTATATGGCAGACTTCTATACGGCTATATCTCAGACAAGCAGCTTTGAATTAATCAGGGTGAGAATGTCATAATTTGACGAAAGAAGATTAATGATGACCCCCATGACCTGGAAATTTTTCTGATCTTTTCCAAAACATTATGCAATCTAGGAAATAATATTACCATCCAGTATGCAGAGATTCCAGTGGGTCATGGGAAAAAATCCGGATTTACTTTTTTTTTAAGTCGAAAAAAACCGTTTTAGGTTGAAAAAAAACATTTTTAGGTCATACAGTATCATATAAATCTCAAAACTGGCATCTCTGGTATGTTAAATATTGGGTATTTATATATCATAATTGGCATTGAAGTTATCACGGTAACAAGGTCCAAGTTTGATGAAATAAGATTAAAGATGGCCACCATGACCCGTATATTTTTATGAACTTAATGAAAAATTGATGCAGTCTAGGAATTAATCCTAGTATCATATAAGTTGAGTATTGAGTTTATTGCGTAAGAATTTTAGTTATCGGGTCGACAGTTTCTTAATTTAATTAAAAACAATTAAAGATGGCTACAATGCTCAGGATATTTTCCCTAGGGTTCTCCAGTATATATATATATATATATTGAGCACTGGGGGAACAAGAGGCCTGAAGTCCTATGACATCCCCCGCCATAAATTAGGCTAACAGTTTTTGCGGTCACAAATATTAAAAAGTTCACTTGTGGTGGCCATTTTAAATTTCAGTAAAATTACCTGCACATTTCCAGATGGTGATTGTAAAATGCGAATTATTTATGACTTCAATTTTTCGTTTTTGCGACCACAAAAAATTATGAAGTTCATCCACTTTGAAACCTTGAAAAAACACCTGCACACCTCTATACCGTGGGGGATGTGATTGCAAAATTTTAATAATTTTAACTTTAAAATTTTGGACCTTTGGACCATTTTGAATTTTAGTCACATTTTTTAAAAATACTGTGCAAACACTCAAACACACTTGGCTGATGCACTGACTCGAAATGTCCACAAATTTGACACAACCGCTTCCAATATATGTTATGCCAATAATAGAAGATCAAAGATAAAATCAAGATGGCCGCTATATCAAGAGTTTGGATCGCACATGAAAAAGGACAATGCCAATAGACTCGCAGACCCTGAAAACCTATATACCGGTACCAGGTTTCAAGGGGATTCAGAAAAAAATAAGTCGAAAAAGAAATAATAATCGCCAGGTGGCGGCCATTTTGATTATAGGTGGAAAGCTGAAAATCTAATCATGTGGTCTCCGTACTCATGGGTAGCTTCACGTAAAAAAATTGAGAGATCCAATTATTATTTTTCAAGTTTTGGCGTTAACAAGAATTTTTTTAAACCTTTGACCCTGGGTAAAAAAAGTGCCAGGAGGGTTTGAATGTTTGTATGAATAATTCAATTATAAATTCAATCTGTTGCACCATGTTGGTGTAGTAGCCAAAAAACCGCGTGCGGCAGCGGAGACGGCGCGTGCAGGGACGACAATACCCCTCAGGGCCCAGCGGGCCGAGGGGTCAAAATCACTTGCACATCCCCATGCTGCTTGGAATGTCATGTTAACATTTCAAAAAAAATTGACCAGTAGTTTTTGCGGCCACAAGAAAACGTAACGCCTGACGGAATCCTGGCGCGACTAAAATCCTCCTTCCCCTACCGGCGGGGGATACTAAAGAAGCGCAGTTTTATAGAAATCCAGGTGACAAGGTCTGAATTTGATGAAAAAAGCAAGAGAAGGCAGCCATGACCCAGATATTTTTCAGATATTTTTCCGAACTTTCTGAAAAAATTATGCAGCCTAGGAATTTATACTAGTATTTAGTAAGTTAAATACAGAGTGAATGAAAAAAAAAGTTCTGGAGATATCAGGGTGAGTGTCAGGGTATGGATGTTGTTGCCACATTAGAAGGCGGCGAGTTAACATGAAACATGACACTAAAGTGGTTGTTTTTGATGCCAAGTTGTTAGTGATGCAGCATCGGTATCTGGAGCATAATTTAATCAATACAGGCTATCTGCCACCGAGAGGGGGCTAAAGTATAGGGCTAAAAATTAGGGCACACACTAGTTGCTGATTGATTATTATCATCACTTCACCGTCCGTTTCCTATGCCATTTTTTAGAATTAATGTTTGTTATAATTATTTGTAAATACAGTTCCGGGTGGCCACATAAATTTTCAGACAGACAATTAAAAACATAAGCAAGTGAATGCTCTGTTGGCATTCCTCTAAAAGTGTAATTCCTAGCCCTGACCCAGATATTTTTTTAATATAAAACAAAAAATATTACAAAAGGAATATTTCTTTCTTAACAAAAGCAGTGATATTTCGGTACTCCGGGTCAATTGATATATTTTCAAACTGTTCGTAGATATATTTCCAACGTTACTCAAAATCATGAAATGGGTTCTCTGATCTCTTTCCTTGGTGGAATAACAATGTGTGGGATATTTGGTCTGCGTAGATAATCTTCTGACAGCTCAGCAGGCTGGTACATTTGTAGTTCACCCATCATTTTCATTGGAATATCATATGGTGTATATCTCAGGTGTAATCACAATTTCTAGCAACCTTCTGAGGTAGCAGGACAGACTTCTCACTTATTGCTCTGTTGCATTCTGTAAGCAGAAAAAGATAATTATTTTTAATGAACTGACCATAAATATTTTTTATTATTAGTTTGTCCATCCTAAAATTTTCAAACTGTTCGTAGATATATTTCCAACGTTACTCAACATTATTTTTATTTATATACCCTTTCTATCAGTTTGAAAAATATAGTCACAAAATTTATAATAAATTGCTAGTTTGAGGCTATGGTGCGACCATATCCAGTATTTGCAAGCGTGTGTGTAAACCCTTTGCGCTATGAATTATTTTTAAATTCAAGATCTGGTAGCATTTACATCAATTTGTAAGAACGAGCCCAGGTGATCATGGTGATCAAGTTATATATATGCAAATTAGCAATTTTTTCAAACTTACCCGGATAATCCCCCCAAAAATTGACAACAACATTTTTTGAAGATTTTATAAATATTGACGTCTATCATGTCTACAGCGTCTATGCTAGTAAGATGTCATGTTATAAAAAAAGAGCCAAATTAGCCACTCAAACCCAACCAGGGTAATCCATCAGAGATTAAAGAAAAAAAAATATGAAGATCAGATGAATAATGGGGACTGTACAGTGTTTATGTCGTTGAACTGTTTAAGAATAATAATGATTAGATACATGACAAATATTTCCACCTTCTACAATTTCAAAGTTTATAGCCAATATTAGAAGTGCCATGGTGGCCATATTGGATATGCGAATTAGCCTATTTTCAAATCAGTAGTAGCTAGATCTTACATTTGCATAGCAAATATGAAAGTCTCCACCTTCCACAATTAAAAGTTTATTGCCAATGCAGTAACGATGGGGCTATATAACCTAAGTGCCATGGCGGCCATCTTGGATATGCAAATTAGCTGATTTTCGAACTCAACCAGAAAATACATCAGAGGGTGTTCAGAAAAAAAATTGCGAAGATCTGATGAATATTGGGGACTTGAGAGCATTTACATCGATCTTGAATATACAAATTAGCCCATGACGGCCATGTTGGATATGCAAATCAGCTGATTTTCGAACTCAGTCAGAATAATCTATCAGAGGGTGTTCAGGAAAAAATCGCGAAGATCGGATAAATGTTTGCGACTGGAGAGCGTTAACGTCGATCTTGAATATGCAAATTAGCTCATGGCGGCCATGTTGAATATGCAAATTAGCTGATTTTCGAACTCAGGCAGGATAATCAATGAGAGGGTGTACAGGAAAAAAATCGCAAAGATCGTATGAATATTAGCGACTGGCGAGCGTTTACGTCGATCATCGATATCGGATATGCAAATTAGCCCATGGCGGCCATCTTGGATATGCAAATTAGCTGATTTTCGAACTTTAACAGGATAATCCATCAGAGAGTGTTCAGAAAAAAAGTTGTGAAGATCGGATAAATATTAGCGACTGGAGAGCGTTTACGTCGTCAAATTGTTGAATAATAATAATAATAACAACAATAGACAGCACTAAAACAATAAGTCTCCACCACATAGTGGGTGGAGACTTAATAAATCATATAATGCTCAAGAAAACTTTGGTGAAAATCAGATCTTCGGCATACTGACTGCTCAGTGAATTATTTATATTTATATATATAAAGAGAAACTAGATGTACATATGTATCATGTAAACACCCAAGAAGGCTCCCCCTCACACTTTTCAAATAAAAATTCTAAATTATTTATAATCTTACCAGATAATCAATTTGCACATGTAATTATCAAGTAATATATTTTGAGGCAGATGCTAGCAGCTTTAGGGCATGACAAGGTGCTAAATTTTGAGTTGAAAAGAATAAAGATGGCCGCCATGACCCAGATATTTCCCCAAACTTTGTGAAAAATTGACTTACTCTAGGAATTATTACTACTATGCAGTATGTTGAATATTGAGTATATCGGATAAGCAGCTTTGAAGTTATCAGGGTGACAAGGTCCTAATTTGACGACAAAGGAGCAAAGATGGCCGACATGACCCGGCGATTTTTTTTAAAACTTCCTGAAAAATTGATGCAGCTTAAGACATAATTTTAGTTATCAGTATCTGGAACACCGTATGAATCCGAGAAGCGGTTTTGGAGATCTATCTGGGTAAGAAATTACGGGTGCGGCCACACGTGGCGGCAGTGCCAGCGGCGACGGACAAAACCGTACAAAAACAAAAAGCGCCCCCCCCCCTGGCAGGGTTTACATTGCTATATATAAGAAAATTTAATTTTAAACCATCTTTTAAATAAAAATTAGCCCATTTTCAAATGTATTGAACCAGTGTTTCGAAAAAAGATATGAAGATTGGAGGAATGTTGGTGACTGTAGAAGGTGACAAATAAGAGAATGTTTATAAAAAATTGTGAAGAAAGGATGAATAATCATATTGTTATTTAATCCTTTACACTGGATGTTATATTTGCGTGGCAAATATGAGAGTCTCCACCTTCCACTGCAGCCATCTTTGCTATCTTCCTAATTAGCCAATTTATTATTTCCAAAGATTACTAATAATAGTAATAATAACAATACACAAATTTAAAAAGAATACACTGAAAATGAAGGACTCACTAACAATACATTAGCAAAATTAAAACAGATCAATTGAAAAAGGTGCATGTTTAGAATGAATCTGCACGGCAACAAGAGCAGTGATATTTCGGTACTCCGCGTTAAGTCCCAGTCCTTTTTAGTTTTATTTCTAATTCTTCCATCTTTTTGTTCTTTCTCTTCCAATTCCTCCTATGTATCCTCTTCCATTTTTCCTCTTCTTCATTCCTTTTCTTTCATCTTACTTCTACTCCTCCTCCTCCATTCTGCTTTTCCTCCCCATTCCTTCCTGCTCCAGCTTCTCTTCATCATGGATCCTTCTATATTTTACTTTCTTCTCTCTTCTTCTCGTTTTCCATCTTCTCCTTCTCTCCCTTTTCTTTCTATTTATCTCTTTATCCCATTCCTTCATTCTCCTATTCCTCTACCTACCCTTTCTCCTCCCTCATTCATCCTGCTTCTATTTACTTTCTTTCATTAGCATCACAGTATACTCCTCTTCTTTTTCTCATCCTTTATCTAGTCTTCCTCTTTTCTTTCTCCTTTATTCTCTTGTTTCAATTTTTTCTGTTCCCCAGTCTCCACTTCTTCTTCCACCTCATTCATTCCCCTTCTTTTTTTTTCAATGTCCCGCCTTCTCCTCCTTATCTTTTTCTTCATATTTCTATTTTTATTTCCCTCTTTATTCTTTCATGATCTTCCTCTTCATCCTCCTTTAATTCTCCTTTCCTCCTCTTCCTATAATTATCCTATCCTTATTTGTATATATATTTTTTCGTACTTATTCTTCTTCTACTTTGTTTTCTCCTTCTCTCTCTCTGTCCTTCATTCCCTCTCTCTCATCTCCATCCTGCTGCTGATTTTCTTCATATCACCCTAGGCCTTTTGACCTACTTTTTTATCTACATCTATCCACCAAAATAGCCTAGTTTTTTCAATGTTGTTGATACATGTATCTGGATGACTGTGCCAGATAGCTAGACTATTTTTACTGTTCCTACATGCATACATACATGTATTTATATACATACATTACTGTATTTAATACTAATTTTTGTTTCAAAACAAAATGTGTGGTTTCAGGAATGCATATATGAGAATGCTCTGAGAAATTTAAACTCAATCAAATGCAAAATGACCAACTTGCGGTCATTATTAACCGTAGTCATGGTAGTATGCATAAAATCTGGAAAAACTTGCTAGATACATGTAGGTAGACCATTACTATAAAACAAAATGTGCGGCTTCAGAAGTGATATATGCCCTGAGAAAAAATGTTAACTCGAACAAAATCAGGGACTTGTGGCCATTATTGACTGTGATATATATTATTATGTTTCCATTTCAGCTAAAATAGGCCTGTTATCTTAAACAATGCAATTTAAAATTAATTTGATTTTGAGTAAGTGAGAAGAATGTTTATTCTGTTAATTGCAGAAAACTTAACGCATCAATGGATCACGATGTCCTTTGTGATGGTATAATAGTGCTCACCCCTAAGGATCAGAAAAGGTGATTATATTCTTTAAAAACATTTATAGAGTGGTTTGTGCAGCACTGGTTATTAATTTTTAGAAAAAAAACCCACTAATGTCTAAAATAGGAGAAACAAATGTACACATGTGTACAGGAGGCACTTTCAGGGTATTTTACATTTGATATTTTTTAGCATCTCCAGGACTGATATTGATAATTAACAAAAGTATGAAAGTAGAGCTGGCTAAATTATAAGACATAATTTTACTTCAGTGGTGGCATGGCTATCCTAGAAGAAGATGCAGCAATGCAGCGATCAGTTGAAAGTATTATTTAATTACCATAATTATAAAAATAACAAGACTACATAAGTCCAGGAGCTCCCGCTCCGAATTAGAATTTGATTTAAGCCAATTTTGTATAGGGTTATTAATGTAGTCCTAGTCTAGATCAAAAATCAAAACGCAAGACAACTAGGTCTAAGAAGCCCAGTCTAAGAGTAAGATAAGAACTAGACAGTCTGTCAGAGATTGCAAACCTCCATTGAAATTAATGATCCTAATCAGTATCCCAGTAATGGTCTACCTATCTGGCATGGTTTACCCGATATCAGGCCAATCGAGTTAAGTAATAGCTGATTTACGGTCATTTTGAATTCGATATAAATTAGTTAAAAACTTAGGGTGCATCCTCCCCCGAAACCTCAAATTCTGTTTTATAGTAATGGACTAACATCTAACACAGTTTGCAAAATATTGGGCATGCGAAAGTAAATAATGGCCGATAGGGGGCCATTTTGAATTTGAACGAGTCAGAATTTTTCAAGATGCATCCTCAGCTGAAATCTCACATTTCATTCTATAGTAATCGTCTAGCTATCTAGCACGGTTTACCAAATATCGGCCATGTGAAAGTGAATAATGGCCTAAAGGCGGCCATTTTGAATTTGATCAAGTCAAAATTTTCCAAGATGCATCCTCAGCTGAAATCTCACATTTCATTCTATAGTAATCGTCTAGCTATCTAGCACGGTTTACCAAATATCGCCCATGTGAAAGTGAATAATGGCCGATAGGAGGCCATTTTGAATTTGATCAAGTCAAATTTTTTCAAGATGCATCCTCTCCTGAAATCTCACATTTTGTTTTATAGTAATGGCCTAGCTATCTAGTACGGTTACTAAAAACCGGCTATGTGAAAGTGAATAATGGCCGATAGGCGGCCATTTTGAATTTGATCGAGTCAATTTTTTTCAAGATGCATCCTCTCTTGTAATCTCACATTTTGTTTTATAGTAATGGTCCAGCTATCTAACACGGTTTACCAAATATCAGCAATGTGCAAGTGAATAGTGGCCGATAGGCGGCCATTTTGAATTCGATTGAGTCGAAAGTTTTTAAAAGGCATCCTCTCTCGAAACGTCACATTTTGTTTTATAGTAATGGTCTAGCTATCTAGCACGGTTTACCTGATATCAGGCCTATCGAGGTAAATAATGCTGATTGTCGGCCATTTTGAATTCGTAAGGTAAAAATTTTCAGGGTGCATCCTCCCCCGAAAACTCACACTTTGTTTTATAGTAATCAGGTGATGGTCTAGCCATCTAGCACGGTTTACCAAATATCAGCCATGTGAAAATGAATAATGGCCGAAAAGGCGGCCATTTTAAATTTGATCAAGTCAATTTTTTTCAAGATGCATCCTCATCTGAAATCTCACATTTCGTTTTACAGTAATGGTCTAGCCATCTAGCACGGTTGACCAAATAACGGCCATGTGAAAGTGAATAATGGCCGATAAGCGGCCATTTTGAATTTTATCGAGTCAAATTTTTCCAAGATGCATCCTCTCCTGAAATCACACATTTTGTTTTATAGTAATGGTCTAGCCATCTAGCACGGTTTACCAAATAACAGCCATGTGAAAGTGAATAATGGCTGATTGGCGGCCATTTTGAACTTTGACAAAATGATTTTTTTCAAAATACATCCTCTCCTGAAGCCTTACAATTTGTTTTATAGTAATGGTGTAGATATCTTGAGCGGTTTTCATGATATTCCACAATATCAGGCCTGTCGAGGTGAATAATGGCTGATAGGCGGCCATTTTGAATTTTATCAACTTCAATTTTTTCAGGATGCATCCTCTCCTGAAACCTTACAATTTATTTGATATTAATGGTGTAGCTATCTTGAGCGGTTTTCATGATATTCCGCAATATCAGGCCTGTCGAGGTGAATAATGGCCGATAGGCGGCCATTTTTAATTTTATCGACTTGAAATTTTTCAAGATGCATCCTCTCCTGAAACCTCACAATTTGTTTTATAGTAATGGTGTAGCTATCTTGAGCGGTTTTCATGATATTCCGCAAAATCTTTCAGTCGGATTTACCGATGTTATAAATCAGGTCAAAGTGCTGGGTCAACTTCAAGGTCAAGGTCCAAAAACCTGAAAAGGCACAACTAGGGACCTTAGAGAACATGTATGTGCAATATGACTGTCATCGGCCCAGTACTTTTCGAGATCTGCTCCGGAAACGAAGTGCGCATCAAAACGTCTAAATAGGTCATAGTTCTGAACCAGAAGTAGGTCAAAGTTCAAATACCCCAAAAGGCACAACTAGACCCCCTAGGGGTGTTGTGTGTAAAATTTGAAGACAATCGGACAAGTACTTTCAGAGATATGCTCCGGAAACGAATTGTTTACGGACTGCCCAACGGCCCAACGCCGTCACATCATCATTTTCCCCTCTGCCACCTTGCGTATTGAATTCAGATTAAAAATATTTTAACCCGTCCATTAGCCACCTAGAAGTAACCCACATACCAAAAATTGTTATCCTAGCTTATTTTCTCACAAAGTTATAGGCAAAAGAAGAGGCAAAAAAAAAACGGAGGTAGAATCCATAGCTCCCTTCGCTCACCTACGGTGACGGCGGGAGCTAATTACATTATTTTAGCAATGTAGCCATGTGCACAATCAAAATCATTACATTGACAGGGTTCCCACTCAAAACTGAAAACAAAATTCCATGATTTTTCAATGATACCAGGTTATTTTTCCACGAAATAAAATAGTGCTCAATTCCGTTTTGGCTGCATGTGTAATTTACCTAAATTGTTATCATTTGCCTAAATTGTTTTTGTACGTCAAAAGATTTGGGCACATATATATGCAACCACCAGTAGTCAAATATCAGGCTATTAGAAAGGAACACTTGTGCAAAGAATAAATTCGGCAAAATTTATCCTGATATTAAAAACAAGAGGCCCAGGGGCCTTGACGTTTGTCAACAGCATTGCAAAAAATCTGCTATAAATGTGTCAGGGAATGTATATCTATACTCTAAGATGCATTAAATTCATGAAAAGATGTATATCCTTTATATCGATCATTGGCATTTATATTATTATGTTCGGTTCCCATAATACATTTTGCTGATTTTACACACGTTCTGAAGCACTGCACTTAATGAAATATGCTTGACAAAGAATCATTTCACAGGACTACAATGTTAATATTACAAAAGTGCAATTATTACTTCTTCTGGGACTTTTATAATGCCCCAGTTAGCCAGAAATTTTCACGAAATCTTTAATTTTAGATTTTAATTCTTCTGTCTAAAATAGGCCTAACAAAGTTGTAAATTATCAGCTTTTAATTTTTCTTACTCAGCCATGAAGTATACAGTAGCCCTAATCCATCATTATCACATGTGGACGTAATGCACTTTCACTGCACCCTCTTACGTAATGCCAATTAGGGAAATCACAATACACACAGTAGACCTAAGGATAAAGACCCATGAAGGCTTTCTCAACTCACACGATCTTTGCTGAAATGTTGCTGTAATGTTGTCAGGCCAACGTTGAGTCAGGTGTTAGTTGGCTGTATCAAATGCTATGAAATGAAATAAATGGGGTTCTACACCACATTTGTACACATATAGGCTAAACTGGGTAAGGAGAACCTCAGGATGGTGAGATGAATGAGGTCTTACTGCCCTCCAGACCAGGGTTGGGGCCAAGTACATCGGTACTTGTACTTACCTGTACTTAAGTACATTTTTTCGAGTACTTCCTTGTACTTTGTACTTGAGCTTCAAAAGACAAGTACATTGCAAGTACATCCGTTTTGTTAAAAAAATATATTATAATTTACTTTTTCAGTTATTCGGTGCAATAATTTTGATAATATAATTTTTTTAATAATTCAATTGTTGAAAGCAAAACAAATTTAGTTTATCTACATGTATCAATGGAAAGCGTTATCAAATATTCTTGTTATCGGTGAGCTGTATATTGTCCCTTTGATCTTTCATTCATACTTATGGTGAGCCGACCAGATAGATGTACTGATAAAATTGTTAAAACAACACACAGGCGTAACAGCAATGGTTATCGTCCATCGTTGTCCAACACAGCCATGCACATGCCTGACGCGGCAAAAACGAGATATTAACCCAGTGTTGGTTTATTGTTGGGTCAGCGTTGCAGTTGATGGCTCAATATTGAATCGACATTGGATTAACGTCTCGTGTCTGCTGTAGAAGGGGGGGGAGCTTTTATTGTTTGCGCGATTACCTCCTATAAAACCCTATAATTGCGAGTCATCATGTTCACGTTTCGAAAAGTATTGTTCGATCAATATTGTAACATGAAAGCATTGCAATTATATTTTAATTGGTCTGGGAAATATAGTGTCGCCTGTTGTGCTTAAATGATTACAAGCACGCCGCATAATAAAAATAAAATTTTAATAGCAGATATCTTAAGTTAGAAGGGTTAGAAGTTTAAAATTGACCAGGCGCCTGTGAGAGCAATTAACAGCTGCGCTAATCACGCCTTCATTAACACTTTCAGTGCGGCGAGCTATTTTCATGATTATATTCAAGTGTCAAACCACAATAAATACCCCTCAAGATCAAATAAATGGGCAATAATTCTGAAAATATAAAATCTGAATTTTTCTTATCATTTGAATTTACGACACCAAACCATTTCAGCACTAAACACATTATTGACATTTTGATAATTTCATATCCTCTAGTTTTTTTTTAATGTTAAATAATATTATATTCTGCTGAATATTTGATGTGTTTAATTGAGTGGAAAATGTGGTTGCCCATGGTGTTTTTGTTGGCAAATCAAGAATTCTAACAAATAAAGTTTAATCATATTCCTCGTTTATAATAACTAGATAGATAGATAGATATTTATTTGACGACGGGAAGTCTATGCGTTATTAAAAATGAACAGTATAAAATATATATGTACATGCCTATCATGCCTATGTACGTAACAACAGGATTGGTTCCATAAAATCAATGGTTCCATGAAAATTAATTTGCATGATATGTAAGCTTAAAACCAAATAATATTATATACTAAAACAAGTACAGGGTAGTTAAAATATGCACCATAACAAATTAGAATACAATTAAACAGCATGACAGTTAATAACTATGCCATTGAAAGGAAATAATATTTTCTGTAACACATAGGTCATTATTTTTAATATCAACAGACATAACCTAGATATTAAAAACACGGGAGCGATTTTTACACCTCCCTGTACTGCACTCAGCGAACACGAAACGTTGTCTTAGTTGTGGATCAACATCGTCGATGATTACATAGCAATAAGCCAACATTGGGCCATTGCGCCGTGCCCGCTATAGTCAACCCACAATAGTACCATAGTAGTGATCCTCTTCAATACTGGGAAGTAAATATAAATGTTTTCCCCAATTTAAGCACACTGGCGTTAGAGTAGGCCTACCTGACTGTCTCAGCATCATCTGTTGCAGTCAAGAGACTTTTTAGTATCGCAGGCAAGGTATATCAACCAGAGAGATGCCAAATGAGCGATTCAACGTTTCAAAAACGTATATTCATCGGATGTAATTCACAGAAATGAATAACTGTATAATAGCATTCAATACTCAAATATGCTATGGATAAACAATTTATTGAGCTCACATTGACTGCTAATATGATTAAATACACAACTATTTATTGAGCTCAAATTGACTATTAATATCATTCAATACACCAATATGCAATGAATTATAAACAATTTATTGATCTCACATTGACTGTTAATATCATTCAATACTTGAATATGCAATGAATCAACAATTTATTGAGCTCACATTGACTATTAATATAATTCAATACTACAATATGCAATTAATAAACAAGTTATTCAACTCAATATGACCTTTGTTTCTTAATTTATGCATTTACTGGTATATTTTTATGCGTTATATTATACATTTGTACTTGGTACTAGGTAATTGTACCCAAGTACATTTGAAATGTACTTGGGTAGTACCCAAGTACATTTCGCAAAACCCTGTACTTGTACTTGTACTTGAACAATTTTAATGTACTTGTACCCAAGTACTGTGTCGATGTACTTGCCCCAACCCTGCTCCAGACACAGGATTCGAAATTGAGCCCTGTTGGTCTACGGCCGAGCACACTAACTCTCGGTCACGGAGGCTGCCCACAATATTCAATATTTACAATTGAACAGGGAGGAAACATTTTGTTTCTTTGAAACTTGAATGCCAGAGCAGGAGACGAATCCGCGATCTCTGACTTTCCTAGCAGGCACCAGGACCCCCCCCCCCCCCCCGCCCTTCGGTATTGTTATTACATATATATACAAACACATTACCCGTGGATTTAATATTGGTTCACTGTCAGGGCTGCCCAACATTTTTCATATTTTATTCTGCACAAGATATTAAATGTGCATAATATATATTGGTCATGTCATTGCTATCCCTTACCTGTTATAATTGACAGGTATGTTTTTACTCTGGTTCTGCCATAATAGTGTTCCCTGTTCCACTTTGATTTTAATTTATTGCAAAAATGAAAAATATATATTTTAAAGTTTTATAATCCACATGCACGGCTGGTCCTCGTCTTCATCATTGATGGTCGGCCAGTAATTGGTAGAAAACAATCAACGGATGGGAAAGTGTGAATTCAACTATGATGCTGTGTCATTAAAAAACACTATTGGCCCAGCTGCTTTATAGACACTTTATAGCCCTACATATTATTACTTTGAGGCATGTTTTTAATATACATATATCCACTTCTAAAGTATGCATACTTTTAGGTGCATCCCAGCAAATACGATACGGCGAACAGTGGATCAACACTCAAAGATTTCGAATTTCAGAAGTTTAGCCAGACCAAATATAGAGTTAACTCTATGGCAAGACACGTGTGATTGTACTCCAGCGGTATTGCCTCATTGTAGTAGTCAACGCGATGCGTACAAAGCATAATCTCATAATATATTACACTGGCTATATACGCTATACTTTCCACAGAAGCTACATCGACTTAATGTTAGTTTAATGTTGGGCCAGCAGTGCAGACGGTGGACTAGCATTAAACCAGGGATAACTGGATATTTAGTTTATTGTTGTGCCGCCCTCTACATCGTTTACCCAGCATTAAAGGAACATCATTTATTAATAATATTACTATTTGTAAATTCAATTCAAAATAAAGTTCTGGCTTTAGTATCACACATTTTAGTAACTTCTAATTAGATCCCTATTAGCGAGATATTTAGGCCTTTATTACAATGTGATGTTGAATATCAGCTTCCATCGATAGGGTCCATAATACAAGAACATAAATTAGGCCTGCTATTTGTGTTTTTAGCATAGACTTAGGTTAAAATCTACGTTCAGTTTAACTTGAATATAGCCCAAACATAGGGACGCAGACGGTTAATATACGGTAATATAAATAGTTAAAATTATATGTATGAGATTGGTACTATTACATATTCAGTGCCCGATTTATAAATTGGAAAAAGGGGGCCAAGGGGCCCATGATATTTTTCGGAGGGGGGGGGGGGGATTAGCCTTAGACGATGGGGCATGTGACCCATTATTATATCAAAAGGGGGGCATTTTCCCAAAAACAAATAAAACACTTAAGGGTCATTCATATCACCTCATATTCCATATTAAACGTTCATCAGGTGTTCATGTTGATAGAAATATCAAAGATTTATATTGGCGGTTATGCTATTATTAAAACCGGAAGAAGAAAAAATGGCTTAACATTCAGCGTTTGCAAGTAGGCCCAATCGACTTCACGTCACCACGCACTCACTCACATGAGTTAATATCACTTGTGTCAATCAATTGTGTCAACAATATCGAGTGTTATTGGAGTCGATCACATAGCTTGAGTGCTACTCATTGTCTTCCTCGGGTGCTGTCGGATCTCTTTTTGGGGCAGTGTCATCAACTTCCTCTGTTGTTGCCGCTAGGCCTACACCTATTCACCTTAAACCGCTAAGCGCGACTGTAGTGGCTTTAATCCGTTTTATTAGCCATTTAAACATCAAGATTTGTAAATTGCTTAGTCTTAAATTACAAATTAATCAAATACGAGTTGTTTTCTCTCACTTAAAGTTGTGGGTCAAGGTAGTGAGACACAACTCTAAGTGTGTAAAAAGTTTAATTATTTAATTCAGCGGTTTAAAGGTTAATATATTATTATTATTAGTCACAATGAACAAATTTTCTACAATATTTGCTGTACAAGATAAATTTGTAGGCCTATTATTATTCGTTATGTATTGGTCCATTTTTTTAGAATTTTTTTGCTTTTGATTTTAATGGCACATATAGTCTAAGTCTATATAAACATCTACACCACGTTCTAGGTAGAGATTTCCCTTTGAAAATACATTGATAAATGCGGATACAACAGGTGTGGCGAAGTTGTGGCGAGGTTACTTAGCCCCATGTGGCGAGGTTACCAAAGCTGTGGCGAGGTTATTCAGCTTTCTGTGGCGAGGTTACCAAATCTGTGGCGAGATTACCTGTGGCGAGGTTACCTTGTGGCGAGGTTACAGTCAGCTAGTTACAGGTGACAGTCCAATATTTCGTTGGAATCAGCAACATTTCAACTACATTTTGGTTTCAGTAGCTCGTTTTCTGCCATATTTCATTTAAATTGTATTGGTAAACATATAGGCCTATGTTTTGGATCATGGGATGCCGAACCTTGACTCTGTTCTAACAACGCTGAATAGGCTACTAATACTGAAACTAATACAGCGATACACAGCTCACAATTTGACAGTGTGCGCCGTAATGGGCATTTATTGGCGGCACTACCATGTCAAAAATAAGAAATACGGGAATTTCGTCTCTATATCTAGCCTAACTGGTAAATGCACAGCACAAAAATTAAAAAAACTTTTGCAGTTCTATTCTATGGACATGTTCACCTTATATGGTCATATTAATAAGCCAAAATAAAATCACTGATTTTTTTATGATTTTAGCCTGAGCCAGTCCCTTTAATTCAGCAGGCAGGGCCTTATGTTCGAAAATCCTATGGCCCACTAAAATTAACTTGTTGCGTCAAAAACAAAGATATTGCTCAAAGTGTGGCGCAGCGATAGAATGATGTTGGGCCAGTTTTATTTTTTGTGGGAATCCAACAATTAGGCCTACTCTTTATAAGTCAGGCACTGGGTATTCTTTACATCAGGCGCCCGAAACACCAGATAACACGATACATTGGCCCAATGCTGATGTAATGCTGGGCCACTGTCTGCGACGCTTGGCCAATATTATTCAAATCAAAACCCTTTACGGTCTAATCACTATATTTAATCATGAACATATATTTTATCTGAACACTTCTTAAAGACGAAAGTAGGCCTACCTAATCTTTTCATGTCAGATGGTCGTAATGAAAGGGTTAACTTACCACATGATTGGGCATTGCAATAAATTACATTATTCGGTCATTTTTCACACCAGAAGTGTATAAATTATATCAATGTGCAGTGCTTTTTACCGCCGAGTCCAAAAATCTAATTTGAATAATACAAAATTTTCAATTTTTGGAGATAAATATCTTAGCCAAGACCTAATTGTTATATTGCGTAACAGAACACGGTTGTGTCAAGTAAGGCAAAGAGGGGTGGAGGAAGGTGGCTAGCCCTCCCACGACAGACTGCTGGCATTTATGAACACCTACCCAGCTATCACGAGGCATTGACCCAATGTTGTTTTAATGTTGTGCCGACGTCGAAGACGGCGGGCCAGCATTAGAACAACATTGGGTCAATGCCTCGTGTTTACTGGGTTGCGGTCACAGCTGATCAGCAAACTCGAGTCATTGACAAAATGTTAGCCTGATAGTGGCCCATCGTTTACAACACTGGGCCGACATTAGCCCAGCATTGGCATACCAGTATATAGGCCTTAACAAGATAAACGTTCACCCAATGCTAGCTTACTGTCGGCCCATCGTCTACGACCATGGCTCAGCTGTAAAACAGCATTGGCTAAAGGTCCCATTTTTGCAGAGAACACCGGCAACTCAATACCCTGACAAAATGTTGGTTCAATGTTGGAAGAGTGTCATAGATGATGGCACAACATTTAACCAACATTGCGTCAGTGCAAGCAAAAAGGAGGCAGTGACATCAGCGGAAAGGAAGTATATACTTGATTTACAAGTGAACAAATACGGCCTTTTGGCAGCGCTATGGCAGGAAGAGACGGGACGCCAGTTAAAAAGCAGTAAATGCCTAGTATACCAGGGAGCAGATATTGCCTTCTGACATTGCACAGACAAAACAGATAGTAACGGAAGTTAACGACAGACTTTTGTGTGGAAAACCAGCTTAAAAGTTTGTCGAGTCGACAAACTAAAAATGGGGATAACTGAAGCAAAATTCCATGAAAATGTCCTTTTTTAAAATTCAATGATTTTTCCATGCATGGAATTTTGTTCCAGGTTTTCCAGGTGAGTGGGAACCCTGCATTGATATTGTGGAAAACAAATTAGCAATATAGCATTCATCAGTTCATTTTAAAGATTTTTGTTAAAATTTATTTAGTTAAAAATATAATAATCAGACTTCAGCTATGTTTTGTCTGAAAAGTTGTCAGCTGCCAGTACAAATAACAAGAAATAACTGCACTACATTTAGGCCTACTCACCGGATAGCCTACATCCAATTTATAAGTTCAATTTCTCTTCCTGTTTCAGAAGCCTAATAAGTGGTTTCAGGAACTATAAAATACATTTTCAGGCTATATTTCCCACATTGTTCAGATGTCTTTAGTACACTGAAAAATGAAAATGTCATAATTTGTAACAACAATACAAAAAATAAAAAAATATAGAGCTTGATAAAAAAATAAATGACAAAGAAAGAAGCTGATTATTATTTCATAACTGAAATATACAATTCCACAAACAATAAACAAACAATGTCAGTTATTTAACACTTGCCCTGCTAAATTATTTAATTAAATTGTCATCTTAAAATAATAAAGAATATTTTCATAGATTTATATTCATGAAAATTGAACATCTCCAAATACATGAAATATGAGTATAATGCGAATAAGCGAGCATCAATATGGTCAATATTCAACTAGCTATTTATCAAAATTACATTTGAGTTAGTCAACCCTTAAAGCGCTTAAATACTGTTGTTTAAGCCATGGGGACCAAAGGGTTTTTTCAATTTAAAATCATCATAAATGTTTTAGTTAGCTCTTCCAGCTTCATTTGATATATGTTATGAGTCTACAGCCATTATAAATATTTTTACCTTTACATTGCAGATCAAATGATTTTTTTACTCAAGATTACAGTGCTGGGATCAAATTTAGACTTCAGAATCTGATGTCTCAAATTGTTTCCGCGCTTTAAGGGTTAAACCGGGTGGAAACTTTATGGCTGTGGACTCACTAGGATTCACTTTAAATATCAATCAGAATTACATTATATTATTTATTGTCATTAAAATTTCTTATATTGGCCTGTATGTATAGTTCACTTTCAGATACTGCAGTGATTGTGGATGTAGCTTACAATGAACCTTTGCTCATGAATACACTATGTAGGCATACAGACTGAATTTTATTCTAATTGTGTTAAATTGTCAGGGTTGTCAGGCTTAGGCCACTGGTTTTTATTTCTCTGTTTTAGATCAGAAAAAATCCAAAATCTAAAGAGGGAGGGCGGTAAAAAAAAATTTGAGAAAAAAAAACATTCCAACTATTTTCAGAAAAGTTATTGAGGGCGGCCAAATTAAAAAAACATTGGACAAAATCTGGAAAAGGTAATGAGAGCGACAAAATAAATAAAAATTGACCTATTTTAAATAAAGTTATTGAGGGCGATGAAAAAACAAGCAAAAAAAACATAGCTGGAAAGAATTTTTTTATTTCCTTAAATAAACTTGGTTTTTTTCGGAATGTTTTTGTTATCTACCAAAATTAAATGGTTTTTTTCAAAAATCGGCAACAATTCAATGCGCGCCTGGGCAGAAAAAAACACTATGTTTTTTTTTGGTAATGCGCGGCATAAATCTAATGCGTGCGCTCATCTAAAACAGAGAAAAATACATAGTGCCCTTATACTCAAAAAGAATAAATTAATGGGATTTTCATGATTTTAGGCCACATTTGTGCACATATACTATTTAAGCATGATAATTTAAAACCCTATTTTTTCAAGGATGAACACCCACACCCCTTTCGGAACCCCCACCCAAACGTTTTTGGAGGAAACTTGGTGTAGTAGGGCCTATATTTATGTAAATATCTTGCAAAATGGTTTAACTTCTGGGTTTCCAACAAGGAGTGGGGGGGGGGGAGGATCATGAGTTCCCCCCTCCCCCTCACTCATCACGAAGGGGGTTGGCAAAGAAAAATACATGTACATCCAATTATATTATGCTGTCATTTCAGTTAAAATAGGCCACTGTTTTCAGCACAAACAATTTGAACTATTTTTTCCTACTTTTGGACCCCAAGTGCCAAATGAAACATTTATGTCAGAGGATCAAAGCCTGAACATTTGAAATAACAGTGGGATCTATAGCCATGGGCCTATACTGCTAGATTGTATGTACATAGTCTATGTACAGTCAATTTTCTCTGCTGCTATTCAAAACTTTGGGTTGAAATTTTCTTGGAACATATTTTATTCTTCCCTCAACATCGGTAAAAATTTTGTATTTTTAGTTATATGCAGAATTACAAAAGTTAGCTCATTTGACATGTATAGCCCTAGTAAATTGAAAATATGACATGGATCCTCTGTGAACCCATTAATTACACTATCTATACCCGCCGTCGACGATTTCTCAGTCAATTCTCGACCGATTTTGATGAAATTTAGCGACTACCTTGAAATTTTCGTAATTACAAATTCACTACATGTCAAATGGTGACCGGGGTCTAACTTTTAAACTAGGCCTATGTAAATTTTTTTTATGAAAATTTCGCGGTAGTCGCCGCGTGACTCGAAAACAGTCCTTGCAAAATTTCATCAAAATTGGTTGAGAATTGACTTAAAAATCGGCGAAAAACATGCTATACAAGTTAATCTGACAGCAGGTATAACTAATTCTGGAATTTTATTACATGTCAAATGGTCTAACTTTTGAAATATTGAATATAATTTTGCAAATTTTTTACCGATGTTACTGTTAGACTAAAAGTAAACAAAAAAAAAAAAAAAAAATTTATGTGACGGTACTATGTCTAGGCCTAGACTAGACTACAGGCCTATGATCTGATCTGATCATAGGGTGATGTTACTCCGTCAATAGGCCCATTTCTCACATTAGGCCTATAGGGTCTAGCGCCCATGTCTCCTGCATGAATGACACTGACAAAAACTTTTATTATCGCCCGGCCACAGTCTGAATTTAGCCTTTTTTCAGGCCCAGATCTGGATCTATTTCGTTGAAAATAAAGACATGTTTATTGTTACTGTTACACCTAGAAGTAGAATCTAGATTCTTTCGAAACAAAATAGTCAAAAGTTGTATTCATTGTCATTAACTTACCTTCTATCGTAGCATACTGTCAAGAAAGATGTGACAGACTATCGTCGTCGACGTCGTGTCGCCAAACCAAATCACAACATCATTCAAATGCACTGCGACGCTCTGTCAGTTGACCAAGGTCCAAGTGTCTTTTTCGTGTCATTCCAGCAGTCTATAGCAGTACCGATCTAAACTTGACGACGTACTCGCCTATTTACATATACTTTTCTTCTTCTTTTACGCTCACTCGCAGAAAAACATGGCTTAATTCGAAATATATTCAACTTGCCTCCAATGTCGGCCATTTTTTCCCCTGGATTCAAAGCTTGGTGTCGTCATAGTCACGTGACTTCAGATTTCCCTCCCAGTGTTTACTTAGTAAATTACGGAGCCCGTAAAATAGCAATATCGTGACCGGCGCAGTCGTGGAGACGTACTTCCTTTAAGCTTGAATTGATCTCCGACGACTTCGGACACGTCTAAAAGTCATAATCATTGACCCCGAGATGCACATAACCATTAATTTGTGAAAAATGATGTATAAAGAACATTTTTATCCATACAAAAATAGCATACTATTTCGGCCTATAACTTCAGTAATATACGAGATAATAGGATAAGTAAGGTCTCTTCGCTTATGTTTTCATGGTCAAGAAATACAATGAGACCAAAAAATAAACGTTCGCTTTCACATATGATAATACCAGCTCTATCTATACTATAGAGGCGCCACATTAGTATATTCAAAATTTTGCAAACATGATATAACGGACAACACAACAATTTTCTATCTGCTGAGCCTATGAGGCTTTATTATAAATATGGTAACAATAAACCTAATGCTTCACAAATACATGTTCTTGGGTCACGTGTGCGGAATCACCTTATTGGGATATTATTCTGATAGTGGTACATGCACAGAAGCCAGTATATTCAATAGTCACTATTAAAATACAATCTATTATGCCTATGATAGAGCCTACTAGGCTCACACAATGTAGACCAGCATAATTGTGTCCCATTCCCTTCATGTACTTATTTTTGGTCAAAAAATGATTGGCAAGCTCTATTATTATAGATGTGTGGGATGAAGAAGATTATTATTACTTGTGCATCATTTTAAAGTAAGTATAGTTGTTCCTTCACCTCACTTTTTGCCCGGGACGGTCATGTAACATGTTTAAGTGATGTTGTAATAATGTTAAAATCAGTGCAATCTATGGTAACAACAAGAGCACACTTGATAATAGCCCGCCGCCGAATTATGATAAAGAAAGTAAAGACGAATGTCATCACGTAAATAACAACCCAAGATATAAATGGCATGTTAAACCAGCCGCTTTTCAAGTATATATCGCGCCCACAAGGTCAAATTATGGACGTAAAATAAATGTGAAAAATCGCAATAAGTCGACCATTTTGATTTTTTTTCCGGCCATTATTGAGCTTGTCCAATAACTGCTTATTAGTAACATGCATAACAAACTTGAAGAGGATACTTGTGAAAATGTTGAAGTTATCGCGCCTACAAGGTCAAATTATTGACGTAAAATGAGAAAAATCGCAATAAATCGGCCATTTTGCATTTTTTTTCAGCCATTATTGAACTTGTCCAAGAACTACTTATTAGTAACATGCATAACAAATTTGAAGAGGATATGTGAAAAACTTTTCAAGTTATCGCGCCCACAAGGTCAAATTATTGACGTAAAATGAGAAAAATCACAATAAATCGGCCATTTTTTTCTTTTTTTTCAGCCATTATTGAACTGTCCAAGAACTACTTATAAGTAACATACATAACAAATTTGAAGAGAATATGTGAAAAACTTTTCAAGTTATCTGACAGGGTCAAATTATTGACGTAAAATGAGAAAAATCGCAATAAATCGGCTATTTTTTTTTTTTTTTCCACCATTATTGAACTTCTCCAAGAACTACTTATTAGTAATATGCATAACCAATTTGAAGAGGATATGTGAAAAACTTTTCAAGTTTTCGCGCCCATAAGGTCAAATTATTGACGTAAAATGTGAAAAATCGCAATAAATCGGCCATTTTTTTTTTTTTTTGGCCATTATTGAACTTGTCCAAGAACTACTTATTAGTAACATGCATAACCAATTTGAAGAGGATATGTGAAAAACTTTTCAACTAATCGCGCCCACAAGGTCAAATTATTGACGTAAAATGTGAAAAATCGCAATAAATCGGCCATTTTTTTTTTTTTTCGGCCATTATTGAACTTGTACGAGAACTGGTCATTAGTAACATGCATAACAAATTTGAAAAGGATATGTGAAAAACTTTTCAAGTTATCGCGCCCACAAGGTCAAATTATTGACGTAAAATGTGAAAAATCGCAATAAATCGGCCATTTTTTCTTTTTTTTCGGCCATTATTGAACTTGTCCGAGAACTGGTCATTAGTAACATGCATAACAAATTTTAAAAGGATACGTGAAAAACTTTTCAAGTTATCGCGCCCACAAGGTCAAACTATTGACGTAAAAGGTGAAAAATCGCAATAAGTCGGCCATTTTGAATTTTTTTTTAGCCATTATTGAACTTGTCCGAGAAGTGGTCATTAGTAACATGCAAAACAAATTTGGGAAGGAAACATGAAAAACTTTTCAAGTTATCGCCCCCACAAGTAAATGTTAACGCCGACGCCGACGACGCCGAACTTCAATTGCAATAGCCCACCTTTATTAATTAAAATTAAAAGGCGGGCTAAAAATGAATGATATACAGAAGATGATGTGGGGTGATTGAGAATGGTGCGTTATTGACTGTTTTACTTTTAATGTATTTTGCGCAACGCAACAACATTAGCCCAACATTGGGTCAATGTGTCGTGTTTGCTGGGTGAAAGCTGCTCTCAGGCATTCAACAGTTAGCTTCCTGTCTCATATTGGCATGGCAGACAGATGTGTTGCATAACGACGAAAGCCGTGAAACAGAGCAAACAATAATAGCTTACAGAGGAATAAAGGAACATCTTCATGTTTGCATCAGCAGTTCCATTCTCTAAAGCATTGATACTCTGTACTAACTCATTCACAAATAATCCTGCAACAGACCAGATAGTAAGTTACTGTAACATTCAACAGTCTAAGGCCATTAAATAATGACAGTGATGCATCATGTGTAACGCAGTATGTTAATCCTCAAAGTACTGATAATGTCTACTGCTGTTTTCACCCTATCTATTTGTCCATGACACAAGAAAATTTAAAGATAAAAAGAGCAATCTATTTGCTTGATGTTTTTATTCAAATTAGATATACCGTACCTTCCACAACTTCAAATAAAAAAAAAAGTATTCTATGCACTGTGCATAATGGGTAACCCTTTAACCACCGGTGCCGCATATATTCAGGTTCTCATTTTTTATTAGTACATTAAGTAACACATTTTAAATAAAATGTGACATCAACCAGCAAGATTTGAAAAGAGTTGACCTTCACTTTGTCAAATCTGAATAATTTTCACTCACTTGAAGTTTTTGGAGAAACAAAAATGTTTCTTCCTCATCCACGTGTGAAAGTTAGTATTGTGGGGAGCCTCCGTGAACGAGAGGTAGCGTACTCGGCCTCAGACCGCCAGGGCTCGAATTTCGAATCCTGTGTCTGGAGGACAGTGTCATCTCAATCATCTCACCATCCTCAGGAGGTACTCCTGGCCCAGTTTAGCCTATTTGTGCACAAAGGTGGCCTAAAGCCCGATTCATTTCATTTCATTTGAAGTTGTGGATCGCGTCAGCGAGACACAACATCAAGTGGGTGAAAATTTAAATTGTATAATTTGGCGGTTAAAGGGTTAAGAGAATAACATAATCCAGTATGATTTACACATTCAATAAAAGTAGGGAATCCATACTTTTATTGATAAAAAAATAAGGGCAGTTAAATAAAAAGTGAACATTTCTCACCTCCCTTTAGCCTCTTCATGGCATCTGTATCATACCAGAAATCATATTTATTCAATCGCATCTTTTCCAATTTGTTATAAATATCTTCCGTAACCCATGACGGCCAACTTACATTGTGGGCTCTCTGTTCAAATATACAAAATAGCATAGACTAGTTAAAATAGATTCAATAATAATTAATTAGGAGATAACAGAAAAGGTATGTTTAGGCCCACCATGATTAACAATTACTAACAATTAACCCCTGGAACACTGAGATATTTAATTGAAATTTTCAGTCACTTGGTGTTGTGTCTCGCTACAGCGATACACAACTTCGAGTGACAGGAAAATTAGCGTGATTTGCAAAATTTGAGTCACAGCATATATCAGTGTTTCAAGATTGGAAGCATAATTTACTTTTAATAACTGGTTATGTATACATGTGCTAATAATAACACAGAATGTCTACTGTAGTCGACATCAGTGTTTTAAGGGTTAACCCTTAGAGCACTGAGTTTAAGACATTTAAATTTTCAGTCACTTGAAGTTGTGTCTCGCTACCGCGATCCACAACTCCAAGTGACTGAAAATTTATGTTATTTGTGAAATTTAAGTACCAAAATATTACATACATGTGTATAAGTGTTTCTAGATTGAAAGCATACTTTACTTTCAACAACTGGTGATACAGGAGCTAGTAAAAACACAGAATGTCTACTGTAGTCGACATCAGTGTTGCAACGGTTAACCCTTGCTGTAAATCTCAACAAACGAGCTCACTGAAGGCTAATATATTATTTAACCCTTCTCATTCTGTGACCGTATATACTAGGGGCAAAACCAAATAAAATGCCACTGAAATTGATCAAATAGTTTGTGCTAGGTGATCATTCTGTTATTCAAATATTTTAATATGAAAGATGTCTATTTTTCAAAAAAATCATTATTTTTCGTCATTTTAAGCTGAAAATTGTGTTAGCAATTCCACCTTGAAATGAATGGAAAATAGAAACAATACAGTTTGAGTGACAAACAATTATTTCAGATATAAATTTTAAACAATTGACTCTATATTTACTTTCAATTTAGATAAATTTAATCAAGTTATGAAATGTTATCTTCTTCTATATATAAGCATTCTTTACTTTTCCTAAGGATTTTCCTAACACATATTAGTTATTTTTTTAAACACTCTATGACCATTGATGACTGATATATAATATGATAATGTCACCTACCTCTATAAAGAGAGGATCATAAAGATCCCATATCAGTTCTAAAGATGGTTCCTGCAAACCAGCCAGCTGACTTACTTCAAGTATAAACTCCTGCAACAAAACAAAATACTGAATAAGCCATTTTTATTTTTTTGCAGCCATTATTGAACTTCTCCCAGAACTGGTTATCAGCAACATGCAAAACATATTTGAGCAGGATACATGAGAAACTTCAAGTAATCACGCCCACAAAGTAAAATTTAAGACATTGATGTAAGTCAATCTTTTTGATTTTTTTCAGCCATCATTAAACTTGTCCGAGAGCTGGTTTTTGTTGTAACTATTGTTGTAACTGAGCAAAGATGAAAATAAAATACTGATATCTGGATTTGGCTTACACTTTCTAGATCTACATGTACTATAAAGATGGCCGATGCTTAAACAGAAAAAAATTGACCAGGATGCATGAAAAACTACAATAAAATAGAAACAAGTGTATGCCTGTATAACATAGGTTCCGCTGGTCCACAAAAAAATAAATAAAAATTAGTATCTACACACTTGTCACGAAATATATATAACAAATTATAATTTAAAAAAAAAGCCATCCATACAATCTACTTACCCATGCCAAGGAAAAGTAGAAAATATTATTATATATATTATAAAGAACACAAGGCATTGAATATCAGTGTTTCCTACATACACCTAACATGATTATATAATGTTGACTTTATGTGCTATAGCGGTGGAGTCCTTGTAGACCAATTTCAATTCGACAAAGTATGCTCAGACAGATTTCCTGGTAGGTGTAAAAATGGCAAATGTGACTTCAGTCCACGTTGTCTCCCCACTGACCATGACTTTTGTCAATTTACCTTATTTTCCTCGTAATATTCTTGTCCCATTGATCCATACACTTTTTCATTAAACATGTCTGTATAAGTTTGACAAGGCGTGTCCATATCAATAACCTGAATCAGAAATAAAATGATAAACTTCTAATTTGACTATGAAACAACTATTGTTGGTGATATGATGTACTGCTGCTACATATATTGATCTTGCAATGTGCTTTATGTTACATTTGTGTATATTGTAAGATCTATACTCAGAGTTAAATTGCACTGCAACAGTCTAATTCTAAGCCTCTATACCACAGGGCCATGCTTGGACATATATATGATATAGGGTACACTGGGGTATGTTTATATTTTTTATCAATCACAATTATTTTAAAATATAGCTCCATATCATTCTAAATATAACTGTTGATCGCACTCATCTTAAATTATAGCTCCATGTCATTATTATTTATAACTATTTTGCTCAATCACAATCATTTAGTTTGTAATCGATCACAATCTTTTACTTATTCAAATGAATCTGGTGACCAAACAAAACATTAAGCCTACTGGTTCTGTCCACCTGGTATGGACGGGAACAGGCTGCCACATAATCTCTGGATTCCAAAGCTGTGACTTCCCTGGATGGAAGATCGCACTTAAAACACATTCTGCTGACATTAATGTGCGGTCCTTATTTGTACTTCTCATGTGGGTCTGCAACATTAATTGAAAGATGTTTTTAATATAAAGATAACTACGGGTACTTTTTTTTATTTTTTTGCAATTATCATAGATAAATATACATAAATGTATATGTAAATATAAATTTATTTTAAAATATATCAGATATCTTTTGCTGATTTTTGCACAGATATAGTAGGTATGTGATACATTTGCACAGCATATTTGTACCTATAAAAACTTACCATAAAAAAAATGGTAACAATCAAGAATACAAGAAAAAATCACTGGCTATTTTACATAATGATTATGATAGGCATAATTGTGTTACCTCTCTCCTGTCATAGAAACTGGTATTAAGAAAACCAGTGTATCTCTGTTTCAGAAATTCACCTAATGCATATGCCTGCTGCATACCAAGCTGTCCAATAGAAAAACATTTATACTATTATCATGTTCATACACAAAACAGGAAATAGTGAAGTCTGATTTCAATATCACTGATTTAAACAGATACATAAACCAAGCCAGCATTTGAATGATTTTATAAAGTAGCAGATAATAATTCGAAATTCATGTGCATCACTTTTTGTGTTTTATTTCATAGTATGTAGTAAGGTTTAATCAGAAGAAGTTTCAATTTTCTTAGCGCCCATGCATGCTATGCCTAGTTCTGTACTAAGAGTAACAGAGACTACCATCAGCAAGGTTCGTTTCGTATTTTTTTCATGTGTCCAAAAGACACAAAAACTGTCACTAAAATCCAAATATTATTATTTGCTTGTCCATATGAAGAGAACCTTTAGTTAATGCCTGTGTGAACAACAAACAATTTTTTTTGTTTTAATGCAGTTGTAAAACATTTTTTTTTTCTCATCAGATAATAAGCAGGAGTCTCAAATAACGATTTCACAGGGACAATCCAGTTAATGAAAGGAAAGTCAGAACACCTTCCCCCCCCCCCCCCACCCTGTGGATCTCAATCTTAGATGCTAAAACAGACCCCACACACTGTGTTAGTATATGTAGGCCTACCATGCTGTCTGGTGATTTTTAAATTAATTGACAGACACCAAATCTGGTAGACATGTCTCACCTTCAAAGACCTGATTATGCATTGCACAACCATACTTTGACACTGATGAGCAAGAAGCATGTGTATACACAGAATTAAAATTTATCTAAATCACCACATTTGTAGAATATATGTAACATTGTTTCAGGAACCTGATTTACTTTAGCTGTAATCATTCTAATTATTTCAATGGATAAAAAAATTGCTAAGGAAAATTTATTTTATATTTATTGATTTGTTTACGAGATCACTAAGTCTGTTTTTGCCAAAATGGAAAAAAAGGAAATCAGATTGTCTTGTATCCAGTGGAAAATAACCATGTAAACTGTCTTAACCCTTTCATCAGTGTACATGACTCAATTGTTTTGGGGTGATTTGTAAATTTCAAACAAGCCCAAATTTGTATGGTTTTAACGATAGCTCCTGTATATTGGCCAAGGAATGTAGGCAGACTGGTACATAGTACGGTAGGATACATCACAAAACCTTCTTAGATGACACATTTTTCACTGTGGCGGGTTTTCTATGAAAAACTGCCCCGGCCCCTAAATATAAGGAAAATATGTGCTTGATATAGTTTTGTTATCATTTCCAACAACAAAATTGACGGTGTGTGGCATTTTCTATTAAAATATAACTCAACAATATACCCCCCACAATTAACAATCACTGTCTCACATAGTCACAAAGTGATTCCAATGGTCAGGTTTTGCTACTGAGGTATGTGCGACTTTTTATCACATTGTGCACAAAATGGTACTAGTTATTTATTTCTACAAATAAAAACATTTTAATTTATCTCGCCACCGAAGGGTTAACCCTGTAACTGCCAAATTATTCAATGTGAATTTTCACCCACTTGAAATTGTGTTTCGCTGACGCGATCCACAACTTCAAGTGAGTGAAAATTATTCAGATTTAACAAAATTGATGTCAACTCCTTTCAAATCTTGCTGATAAAATGGAGGTCAACTCTTTTCAAATGTTGCTGGTTGATGTCACATTTTATCTTTAACATATTTAAGATGTGGTACTTAATGTGCTAATAAAAAATGAAAACCCGAATATATGCGGCACCGGCCGTTAAAGGGTTAACAATTAACCCAAAGATTTTTTTATTTGAAAATAAACAAGGACACATACCTGTGTAAGTTGCTCCAGTCCACCAGGCCAGGAATCAGCCTGCGTAGGGTCATTAGGAATGACACGGTCTGGTGTGCGATCGCCATGTCTAAAAAACTACAAAAAATAGATTATTGGTAATACCAGAATTTCAATGTCGAAAAAGCTATAAAAAATAGTGGTGAAATGGTTAGCTATGGCTGAGATGAATGGGTGGGAGAGACCTAACTCATTTTTTAGTTCCTCTATCAACACTTCTTCTTAAATATTAGCTGCAGGCTTGACAATGTAAAACCATACCAGAAGTTTTGATATTTATCTTGGCACTGATGGTAAACATCAGACAACATATGTTATATTTAATAAGCAAATGACTACACTCGTGTCACCAGTGTCTGTACTTTAAAGACACTGGTCATCCACTGACCAGCTAATATTCACCACCAGGGGTCACAGCCTTTACAGCCACTGTCTGTACTGTCTTGTCTAGATGTGTGAAAATCCCCCCTCCTTTTAAAATGGTGGTCTCACATAGTGAAAAATAACCCTATTCATGTTATTAGTAATGCTGCTTACCAGGCTGAATATATATACTGTATAAATAGTAAAAATTGTGCTTAGTTCGTACATTAACAAGAGCACACTCGACAATAGCCCACCGCTATTATTAAACTTAAAGGTCTAATTATTGACATAAAATACAAAAAATCACAATAAATCTGCAATTCTTAATTTTTTTTCAGCTGTTATCGAACTTGTCCGAGAACTGCTTATTAGTAACATGCATAACACATTTGGGCAGAATAAAAGAAAAACTTCTGAGAACTGCTTATTAGTAACATGCATAACAAATTTGAGCAGGATAAATAAAAAACTTTTCATGTTATCACGCCCACAAGGTCAAATTATTAATGTAAAATCCGAAAAATCACATTTTTAATTTTTTGCAGGCATTATTTAACTTGTATAAGAACTGGTCATTTGTAAAACATGCATAACAAATTTGGGGAAGGATACATAAACATTTTTTCAAGCTATTACAAGGTCAAATAATTAAAGTTAAATGCAAAAAATCGCAAAAATCTGCCATTTTGAATATTTTTAGCCATTATCAAACATGTCTGAGAACTGCTTATTAGTAACATGCATACCAAATTTGAACAGGTTACATTAAAAACTTCTTAAGTTATCGCGCCTACAAGGTCAACTTATTAACGTAAAAGTTGAAAAATTGCAATAAATCAGCCATTTTGATTTTTTTTGCCATTATTGAACTTGTCCGAGAACTGGTCATTTGTAACATGAAAAACAAACTTGGGAAGGATACATGAAAACTTTTCAAGTTATCGTGACAACAAGTAAATGTTAACGCCGATGCAGACGCCGCTGAACTTCAAATCCAATAGCCCACCTTTTTAAATTGAAATCAAAAGGCGGGCCAAAAACTACTTTAAAAAGTTTATAAATAAATATAAAATTAAAAGTGGCACACTTTTTCATACCTTCTGGTTAATATCAGGGTTGTATGGTGCGCACTGCATGTAAAGATCCCCACGTTTTGACAAATGTGCTACTAAGCACAACTGGCTTCTAAGCATAAATTGCTGACTGCTCGCTGGAACAGACGACAGAGACCCCTGGTGTTGAGTATCACCAAATGCCATGAAAAATATCAGAGGGTGTACAGCAGCAGATCCAGAGGAGGTACTTAAGGGGGAAGGTGCAGGGGGTCAACAAAAATCCCCCACCAAAAAAAATGTCTCCTATGGCTTTGTGTGAGGCCTACAGGGGCCAGCCTCCTTGATCCGCCATTGGTGTATACGTGTACCATGAAACTCACTGATAAATCAGTGTAGAAAATGACATACATAATACGAATCATGCAAAAGTGGAGGATTTTCCTTTATTGGATCATAGCAAAAGAGTACATCAATAACCTATATAAACATGCCATAGGTATAGGAATACATATATAGGTTGAGTCAGTCAAAATTGTGATGAAAATTCCTATGCTAATTGTTGTGAAAAAATCCAAAGCAAACCTTCCAATATTGTGGCGAATGGGCCTGTGACTGGTGAAAGTTCCTTATGACGAATAAACAAGTATAGGAGGCAGAAGGAGTTGTTGTTACCTCTTATTATATAATCAGCACACAGATCCCCTTGTAGCTCGGTACTCACTACTTCCTGAAATATTACCGGTAGTTGTAGTCTGGTACTTAATAAACTCTTTAAAAAATAATTAAATACTAATTTAAACTTAATGATGTATTGTGGGAATTACACCGCAAGAAAAGAGTGTCATTTCAGGGATTAACGCAAGCAAAAAGGGGCATGGCAGTCTTTAACAATAACATCGGACCGACAGTACATGTCTGGTAAAACGGAGGCAGGTCCTGCAAAATATCCAACACACATTGGACCTACAATCCAGATATTTTTTGTCGAGTGTTGTTTTTGGTCTTTTTTTATGGTCTCATCATGTAAGAATAGGGCATTGACCACCTACTATCTGGTGATATTTTGGGGCCTGGTAATAATTTCAAGTTTACAGGACTTACTGTCCAGTGGCATTTTGAGCTTATTGCGAAAGACTGGCATAGAGCAGTTTTGGGGGTAAAAGAATAAAACTTTAGGCTAAAGGGGCTGTTCAAGAATTACGTAACGCCTAGAGGGGGAGGGGGGGTTAAACGATGCGCTACGGACCGTTATGTAATTGTTGAACAGCCCCAAACGGGCCTGAAGCTTTAAGTCTATCCCGTTGGTACATTTTCATTTAACAGTTTAAGTGGGCCTAAACTTTAAGGGGGGGGGGGGTACTTCTCCCCAAGTCATTGAAAACAGGTTAAGTTTTAACTAGAAAAAAATCTTTGGAAACGAACACAAAAGCAGCCCTCCGTTATGACCAGTCGGCCATTTAAAATTTGATATAGATCACCAAACTTCCTCAAGGTTTATTTTATTTTACAGCCTTATCTATTATGCAAGATTTCCGAAAAAATGATAAAAAACAATTAAAAATGAATGCCAGTCGGCCATTTTGTATTTTATTTTTGCTAAATTTGTCATGGTGGTCTTGTGTGAGTCCTTACATTTTTTTCTATATGCATGGTGCAGCTATTTTAATTTGTTTTTGAGTTACGTTAATATCACAAAATTATACCTAAATTCAAAATGGCCGCTATGCTCCCAAAAGTTAATCAGGTCATTGGCTGACATTGCTGTGCATATTTTCCAAATAAAAAGACGATATGCTGGAAACTTTTTCCTGAAACGCGCTAATGAGTATTTTTTTGTTAGTGACCCTAGTAATTATAGGGTTGAATATATGAATGGCTTAGAGGTGAAGTGATCCAAGTCCACATTTTCTCATTTACCTATAGAAGGCTTTAAAGTTAAAATCAATTTTAAAAAATACTTATTTCATTTTTAATTCAACATTGTTACGTGCATAATTAGAATTATATGGGAAGTTTTGCATTCGTGTTTATTATTCATTCCTACTCACATCTATATAATCAATGTCATAAAACCCATTTCTGGCAATTTTTATTTCATTTTAGTTAATTGAAAAACTTTTAAAATTTAAAAATATAAATTGATTTTTAAAAGTCACAAATTAGTATAGAAACTGTCTAGTGTCTCATCATCTTGCTCCAGTAAAAAATTGGTAATGATTGGCAAAGCACAAACTGGTCCATAGACATGGAGGGGTGTTTAATAACATCTCAGCAGCCATTTTCCGTATGTCTCAGAGGTAAACTGAGTTAAAATGTCCCTATATAAACTGATGGACTTGGATCACTTTACCATTGAAGAAAAGTATGCATTTTGAAAGAGAAAAAATATATTCTGTTTAATAAGTTTTGCAATTTTAAACAAATGGTCTAGATATTTTAGTATATATTTCCTATATCATGCATATATTTAACTTTCCCAAAATGACATAAACAGAAAAAATGGACCTTTGGACTTGGATCACTTTACCTCTGAGCCATTCATAGGGCCTATAGGAATCTAAATTTACCAAAAATTCCACGAAGGAGTGTGATGACTATGTGAAGGATGAGGAAGCAGAAGTTTATAGATAAGCCATCATGCAAGATTTCTGAGATAATGAGAAAACATTTTTAAAATGGCCGACTTCCCCCCTAGTTCCTCGGAGATTTGACGCCCAGTTGACGACATTGAGCTGATTTTGATTTGGATTCTGCGCCTCTGATCTCGTATCTCCGAGGATTTAGGCGCTATAAAAGTTACCGAATTGATTGATATGCAGGGTGATATGACTGGCAAGTGTTTTTTTTACCCACCAAAAAAAAGAGGCATTCAATCCCATAGTCGTAAACAGTGACCTAACATTAAAATGTTTTTGGCCAGCTAAACTATAGTTTTATTGTGTATTATCGCGCCAATCCATGGGCACCCAGTAAACAAGAGACATTAAACCAACATCAGGTGAATGCTGGACCAGTGTAGCAGATGGTCAGCCAACATCACTGGATAGCCAGGTTAGCATCACATTAGGCCTATATAAGTTTCCCGGATGTTATTATTATACAAAAGTTATAGTTATATAAACAAACAAAAACTTTTTTTAATTAAGTTGAAGGTCGTGGGTCTTGGGTCGAGGGGGTTTTCGAGATACCCGTTGAATCCTGGCAGTTGACAGTGTAATGATCTTTTCTGTTATTAATCAGATGGCTGCTACTAGAGCAAGGTGATATTATTACATAGTATTTTTCAAGCATGACAACATTTCATGAACATGATAAACTTAATATTTTTATTGACGAACAATTTGTTTATATCTTATCGCGTTAAACTACTATTTTGCAGGATTATTAGGTCTGGATTGCACTATTTCCACTTCTGTTGTGGCAAATATCATCAAGTATTACTTTAAAAATCTATACTTATCAACATTTTTCATTGATATCACATGTTGCCCCCCTTTTAGAGTTGCGATGAATCATTTTTGACGTGTGGTGAACCATCCTCAGATATGCTGTGGTGAATCGTTCAAAGCTGTGGCGAACCGTCCAAAACTGTGGTGAATTGTCCTGTGGCGAACTGTCCCTGTGGCGAACCATAAGCAGCGACAACAGATCGAGTCGCTGGCTCACTGTACACAATAACGCGCGCACACAGCAGAAGCTGTTTAAAAGTGATCAACCAGGATCGCATGTTTTTCGCTGATTTCTCGGTCAATTGTCAACCGATTTTCATGAAATTTTGTAGCAATCATATTTCAACAGAATCCTAATTATATTCCTGAAAATTTCGTAAAATCATATATCGTATTTCAAAAGTTAGACCATTTGACATGTAGTAAATTGAAATTATGACGTCCCTCTATAAACCCATTAAACTAATTCTAGAAGTTGTCAAATGGCCTAACATTTGAAATATTCAATATCATTCTGCGAAATTTTTACTGCTGTTAAGATTTGAATAGAAAATGGCCTTTGCAAAATTTCAAGAAAATCGGGTTAGAATTGACGGAGAAATCGCCGAAAATCATGCGATCCTGGTTAATTTGACGGCGAGTGTAACGTTGATTGCCCGGCCAACGTTAAATCAACTTTTTTTTAATAAATTATTAATTTTAAAAAAAAAGTAATGAATAGGATCTAGACTATTCATTATCCTAATTTTCAGATCTCCCACTCTGCCCCAATATAGAGTTTATCAGGAAAAAAATAGAGAGGGGAGATTTTTGAAAAGTGCGTTGTCAGTGCTGTGAGCCAGTGATGTCCAAAGCGCGCACACCAGAGACGCGCGGTTCTAGGGGGTCACAGAAGTCAGCTCAGAGGTCACACAGTCATTAAAAATTTATGGACATTTTTCGGATCTAGACTTTGGTTTGGGATCGCTCTTAGTCTCAGTCTCTCACCGCCATGTTGGATTTTTCCTGTAACGTTAGTGTAAAGAGTTTCCTTTGTACTTCTATGACAACTACGTCATTCAGTTGTCACATTTTATCGCCAATGGCCATGCCATGGCCATGCCCATGGGATGGCATGGGCCATGGCACTTGGGACCCATTTTAAAAATTAGTTATTCCACTTATTTTAATATATGAATGGAAAGAAGGCAAAGTTACCTTTCTTCTACGACACCTTACCTTTTTTCTTACCTTTTTTCTACGACAATTGTAACAGAAGTTATGATAAAAACTGTTCCGCAAAATTTGGAGTTTAAGGTACATGAAGATATAGAGGATCCCAGATCCCATTTTTGTGCGGTTTTTACAATAAATCTAATTAAAAAAAAACTATTTTTAATTGTAGTATACTTGCTCAATCTTCAACACATGCCACACACAAATATACACTAGGCTATCTGTCTATCTGCTAAAATGTGTTTGACCTTGAGAATGTCAAGGTCAATAATATTTTATTTTGACCTTGACCCCAAGATATTTTATCTTTATTATCAGTTGAATAGCATGTACTATAATGCAAACAATTAGTCCCTTTCAACAAAGCTCACATATCCTTTATACTTTTATAGGATATTTGGACAAAAGTAAGATATTTGGACAACAGATTTGATTTTTTTCTAAAGTTTCTATATTATGACATTCTTAAACAAGAAAAATGTTTACCAAAATATATAATGCGCTAAAGTCACAGCAAGGTCAAATCCAAGATGGCCGCCATTATCCTATGGCCAAAATGAAAATTTTCACTTTTAAGTTTTAGTCCTAGAATCAAGTGTAATACCTCTTTTCCACATAATTTTGTGAGACAAATTTAGTTTTAGGATTAACTGTGAGATCAAAGTCAAATATCAAGGTCATGGCAAGGTCAAATCCAAGATGGCCGCCATTATCCTACATGGCCAAAATGAACATTTACACTTTTAGTCCTAGAATCAAGTGTAATACCTCTTTTCCACATAATTTCTTAAGACAAATTCATTTCTAGGAATAACTGTTAGATCAAAGTCAAATATCAAGGTCATGGCAAGGTCAAATCCAAGATGGCCGCCATTATCCTACATGGCCAAAATAAACATTTTCACTTTTAGTCCTAGAATCAAGTGTAATACCTCTTTTCCACATAATTTTGTAAGACGAATTCATTTTTATGATTAACTGTTAGATCAAAGTCAAATATCAAGGTCATGGCAAGGTCAAATCCAAGATGGCCGCCATTATCCTACATGGCCAAAATGAACATTTTCACTTTTAGTCCTAGAATCAAGTGTAATACCTCTTTTCCACATAATTTTGTAAGATAAATTCAGTTTAAGGATTAACTGTGAGATCAAAGTCAAATATCAAGGTCATGGCAATGTTAAATTAAAGATGGCTGCCATTAGCCTACAAACTATATACCGTACATGTATGGTCAAAATGAATTTCAACCCTAGATCAAGTGTAATACATAGCTCTTTTCCACATAATTTTGTAGGACAAAATTCATTTTAAAGAATACTTTTGAGGTGAAGGTGAAATGTCTAGGTCATGATAAGGTAAAATCCAAGATGGTCGCCAAGGTCAAATCCAATATGGCTGCCATAATTCTAGGGCCAAAATGAAAATTGTCACTTTTAGTCCTAAAATCAAGTGTAATAGTAATACCTCTTTTCAACATAATTTTGTAAGATAAATTCATTTTAGAGAATAATTTTGTAATCAAGGTCGAATGTCAAGGCCAAATCTAAAATGGTAGCCATTGGCCTTTGGTCAAAGTGTAAGTTGTCACTTCTAACCCTGGTGTTATAAAACTCAACTTAAGCTTACACACTGATTTTACAAAGCATGCATCTTCCAAAAGCATGAACAAGGTAATATAAAACATACATGTGTGACCTTGAGAAAGTGTTTAAGGTCAAAGGTGCCTCAGCCCAGGATATTTATTTCATGCCAAATAGTTGATTTGTAATACTTGAACTTATTTCACCAAGCATGCATTTATTGTAGTACGAAGCGCCAGCATGTATTCGTACGGAAGCTCATTAGAGTAAGCATGGCATATAGACGATATACTGAATGAGTCAATGACAGAATCATTTATTATCGCCTATTACCAATCAATCTACATAAATATGCGTTCCTACCACATGGACAACACGTAAATTGTCATTTTCGGTCTCTTTTGCAAATGTCAAGCCCGAAAAAGCACACAAAACAATTATAAACAAAGTCACCACCCGCATTCTGCATGTTCCACTTGTTGACATTTGCGCTATTTTTATTTTGAGCATAGCCATAGAGGGTCTACACGTGATCGGCCTACATCACGTGATGACGATGGAAGCTACCCGATAACAAAATAGTGCGTGCTCACAAAATTATTATCGACATAATAACGTTAGTAGGGGAGAGGCGGGTTAGTTGAGCCACTTTTTACAATATTTCGTCTGGTGTTTTCCCAGTTGATCGTAGAATGGTTGGGATAGTTTTAAGACATGACTATATATTACATATATATCCAACATCAATGAAAGATGAAAAGAACGATTAAAAAAAAAGTTATGGATGCACAACTGAGAGTGGTGAAAGTGTCTCAACTAACCCGCTGTATGGGGTTAGTTGTGCCAAGCAAGGGGGTAAGTTGATCACCTATGGTAAAATTTACAATTGACATATGTACATGCCAAAATGTTATTTTTTGTCCAGAAAATGCAAAAATACAAAAAAATAAACACTTTTGTACATCACATAAGGGTTAAATTTGTTGACAAATCTCCTCCAAGTCCCAAGTAATACAATCGGTATTATAGCCTGTATTGATGCATGGATCATTGTTTTCTTGTATTTATTAAAAAGATATATAGGCCTACTATTATTATGTGTCTTTATTATATTGACCTATTATATGATGTCATTTGTTACACTATATCACATTCTACAATAATATATTATATTCCCACTGGGGTATGATGAGCCATGTCGACTGGGGTTAGTTGATCCACATTTTGGAATATGTATTTACCTACTGGGGTAAGATGAGCCATGAATGGGGTTAATTGAGCCGGTTGATCAACTTACCCCATTTTATTTGGCTCAACTTACCCCACAACAGCCATATTGTATAAAATGTAAAATTTTGTGACATTTCAATGATCCAAGTTGAGTGTTACATTGACATAGGCTATCTTTATGTATTTGACTGCCTAGCCCTATAGCAAGAATTTACAGAATCCCTACCGCTTCCGTAATATTAATGCAAACATTATGATATCTGAATTCTACTGAGTACAGCCAAAAATGCATTTTTGAACCACAAAACTCCCTACCTGCAAAATGATCTGTGCTCACAACGTGGCCATGTAAATAATATCACACTTAATCACCAGGTGGTGTTCAAACTTCCTTTAAATCCCATGTGTAGAAATGCGAGGGGGTGGATCAACTAACCCTGTGGCTCAACTAACCCGACTCTCCCCTACAGCAGCAGAGGGACCAAATTTTCGAGGTACCTGAACCGTCGGTACAACATTTATCCACATGGCTAGAATTGTTCTCAGAGATCTCTAGATACAGAATCTGGTTGATGACATTGCCAGAAATGGGGGCGGGCTGAAAATTTGACACCTTTGTACACCTACCCAATTTTTGGAGAAAATATTCGCCTCAGTATGATTTTCGCGTCATTCTCACTCTATCACAATGTTGGACCAGTTAAATCAAATATTGTTGTATTTAGTTTTTTCTATCCATCAGGTCATATAGTCTATCTGTAGAGATAAAATAGTAAAAAAAATATAAGTTTGCAGTAGCATCCCACCTCTAAGAGCTATGTTGGATATTGTAGATATGTCGCAAAATGCATTTTTTCAAAATTGTCAATTTTTTCCATTTTTTTTGCAAATAGTTTATGACAACAAGTTCGTTTATGCACAAAAATCTTTATGAGCGGTACCATTTGTTTCAGATACACCCCTTAAGTCAGAATAAGGTTACCAATGCTTGAATTTTCTGGCCGCCGTAAAATCCATGATTTTTCCTGAAAAATATTATCAAACATGGTTTTCTTAAATTTTACATCACAATCACAGTTTTGGTATCTAATCTTACATTTTAATGCTCGCTTAAGTATTTACAAATGCTGTAATGTGATATTTACCACCGAATCAAAGATGGCCGCCAGAAAATGGTGAAGAAAATGCTCAAAATTTCACCTTTTTGCAGATAGTTTATTAGCACAGGCTTCAATGGTGTACGATGACCTCCCTGAGCGGTATCATGTCATTGTGAGAAAAGTATCCATGAACAAAAATCAGGTGATTAATACTTGGTGTGTTGAATAATTAATAAGTATGGCCTATTTCAAAATAGTCGCTGTGAAATCAATTACCGGGAATTTTCGTAAAATGCATTATTGCACATGTTTGTTACACAGTTATCTCACAGACACGACTTAACTGTCTAATCTTACTTTTTAATCCTCACCATGTCCAATAAAAGTAGGCCTGTAATAACATGGAGAAAAGTAGAAATTTAGTAAGAAATTCAAGATGGCCGCCGCAACATTGTCAAAATGTCGCACCATCTTACAAATAGGCTATGAGCACACGCTCTATTCTATATCCATATGAAAACCTCTATGAGCGGTATTATTTATTTCCGAGACGGCCTATGAGTCAAGGTCAGGTTATTAATGCTTGATTTGTTAAGTAATTAATAATTATGGCCGATTACAAAATGACAGCCATGAAATCAATGAATACTCCTAAAATGCTTTATTGAATATGTTGTGCATAATAAAATAGTCATTTCACAAACACGGTCTTGGTATTTAATTTTGCATTTTAATTTTCAGTGAATTCACTAAAAGTAATGTTAAGTGCTTTAAATAGAATCTAAATCTAAAAGGCAGCAGTGAAAATGACAAGCAAATATGCGTTTGTTCAGATTTGGCCCCTGTGACCTAAAGCCTCGTCTCCTGAAAAAATGAACATTCAGTTCCCTTTAATTATTGTAATTGTTAAACATGTACTACGTAATAATCATTATAGAAACACTGTTTTGGTGTTTACTCCAGAGATCACAGCCACCTTAAAAATTATCTCAGCCACTACAAGGGTAATCTAGGCCACAGCAAAGTGGTTTCAGCCAGTGACAAAGTTATCTAAGCCACTACAAAGTGATCTTTGCCACTGAAGAAATGATCACAGCCACTTTAAAAATGATCTGGACCACTACAAAAGTGATCTTGACCAACGAAGAAGTTATTACAACCACTTTAAAAGTTATTTCAGCCACTACAAAAAGGATCTTGGCCACTAAAAAAGCGATCACATCCACTTTGTAAATGATCTAAGTCACTACAAAAACGATTTTGACGACTAGATAAGTGATCACAGCCACTTTAAAAATTATCTCAGACACTGCAAAGGTGATCTTGGCCACTAACAAACTGATGTCAGCCACTGAAAAAGTTATCTAAGCCATTACAAAGTGATCTTGGCCACTGAAGAACTGATCACAGCCACTTTAAAAAAGTCTAAACCACTACAAAAGTGATCTTGACCACTGAATAAGTAAAACAACCACTTTAAAAGTTATCTCAGCCACTACAACAGTTATCTTGTACACTGCAGAAGTAATCACATCAACTTTAAAAGTTATATCAGCCACTACAAAAAAGATCTTGCCAATAAAGAAGCGATCACACACACTTTGAATATGATCTAAGCCACTACAAAAGTGATCTTGACGACTAAATCAATGATCACATCCACTTTAAAAGTTATCTCAGCCACTACACAACTTATCATGACCAACGAAGAAGTGATCATAGCTACTTTAAAAATTATGTCAACCAGTACAAAGGTGATTTTGGTCACCAGCAAACTGGTGTCAGCCACTGAAAAAGTTATATTAGCCATTACAGAGTGATCTTAACCACTGAAGAAGTGATCACAGCCACTTGAAAAATTATCTAAACTGCTACAAAAGTGGTCTTAACCACTGAAGAAGTGATTATAACCATTCTAAAAGTTATCTCAGCCATGACAAAGGTGATTTTGACCACCCGAGTAGTGATAACAACCATTTTAAAATTTATCTCAGCCACTACAAAAGTTATCTTGACCACTGAAGAAGTGATCAGAGCAACTTTAAAAGTTATCTCAGCCACTACAAAGGTGATCTTAGCCAGTGAAAAAGTGATAACAGCCACTCTAAAAAATATCTAAACCACTACAAAAGTGATCTTGACCACCGAAGAAGTAATTACAACCACTTTAAAAGTTTTTTCAGCCACTACAAAAGTGATCTTGGACACTACAGAAGTGATCACATCCCCTTTAATAGTTATCTCAGCTACTACAAAAGTGATCTTGGCCACTAAAGAAGCGATCACACACACTTTGAAAATGATCTAAGCCACTACAAAAGTGATCTTAACACTAAATAAGTGATCACATCCATCTCAGCCACTACACAAGTTATTGTGACCACTGAAGAAGTGATCATGGCCACTATGTCAGCCACTACAAAGGGAATTTTGGTCACTAACCAACTGGTGTCAGCCACTGAAAAAAATATCTAAGCCATTACAGAGTGATCTTGGCCACTGAAGTAGTGATCACAGCCACTTTAAAAATTATCTAAACCACTACAAAAGTGTTCTTGATCACTAAAGAAGTGATTACAACCCTTTTTAAAAGTTATCTCAGCCACTACAAAAGTGAACTTGGTCAGTGAACAAGTGATAACAGCCACTTTGAAAATTATGTCAGCCACTGCAAAAGTGATCTTTGTTACTGTAGTATATTTTAGCACCAGATCAAAATTCCTGATTTCTTATTTCGGACATGCATGTTTAAAATAAGAAATACGGGAATTTCGTCTCTATATCTCGCTTAACTGGTAGATGCACAGCACTAAAATTAAAAAAACTTTTGCAGTTCTAGTCTATGGACATGTTTACATCATATGGTCATATTAAGAAACCAATAGAAAATTACCGATTTTTTATGATTTTAGCTTGATTGTGTCGCTTTAAGATATTACATCAAAACCGTGTTTATGATATGACTATTAGGTGAACGATGTTCAATAATGCATTTATTTACCGGTGGCCATTTTGAAATCGGCCATAATAATTAATTACTTGACAAATCAAGAATTAATCACCTGATTTTGACTTAATATATGCCTCTGAACCAAATAATACCACTCACTGAGGTTTTTGTACAGAACAGAACGTGTGCTCATGAACTATTTTCAAAAGTTTCGAAAATATTATTTGCCATTTTTATGGCGGCCATCTTGGATTGGTTCTTAAATAACATATTCTAGTACCTCAACATGTTAAAATATACATAGACTTATTCAGTGGATTCATTTAGCATTAAAATATAAGAATAGACACAAAAAACGTGTTTCTGAGATAAAAATTAAGCAAACCATGTTGAATTATGCAAAATAAGATTAAGATTGGCCATGTTGATTAATTACTCTACAAATCAAGCACTAATCATATGATTTTCACTCAAGGGTTGTCTCTGAACCAAATGACACCGATCGTTGGGATTTTCTCACATGGTAAGAAAATGTGCTTTTAAAATCTTTGCAAGAAAATGTAAAATTTTGAACATTTTCTTGATCATTTCTGGCAGCCATCTTGGATTGAGTCTTAAATATCACATTCGAGCATTTGTAAACACTTGAACGAACAATAAAATGTAAGATTAGACACTCAAACCGTACTTGTGATGCGAAATTTAAGAAAACCATGTTCAATAATACATTTCGGGAAAAACCATGGATTTTACGGCGGCCATTTTGAAATTGGCCATAATGATCAATTACTCGACAAATCAAGCATTGGTAACCTAATTCAGACTGAACCAAATTGTACTGCTCATGGAGACTTACGTGCAAAAAACAAACATGTTGTCATAAATTATTTGCAAAAAAATGAGAAAATTGAAAATTTAGAAAAATTGCATTTTGCGACATATTTACAATATCCAAAATAGCTCTTAGAGGTAGGATGCTGGTTAGACATTATATTATTTTTTACTATTTTATCTCTACAGATATATGACTTGATTAATAGAAAAAACTAAATCCAACAATATTTCATTTAAATGGCCCGACATTATAATAGAGTGAGAATGACGCGAAAATCATATTTTAGGGAATATTTTCTCTAAAAATCGAGTAGGTGTACAAAAGTGTCAAATTCACAGCCCGCCGGTTTAGGTAACTTCTTAAATATGGCTCTTTTTGGGTGCCTGCTGCTGTACTATAAGGAACCCTAGCACAATGTGCTGATATTGTGATTAAGGCGTTGTCGTACACAACATGAAGTGAGCTCAGTCCCATTGAAGTTACACCAATGTAATGAAATTTGCTTTTACTTTTTTCCCGAAATATTGTTTATTTTGGTAATATAATGCATTTTCAGCCAATATGCTAATTTATATTTCATTTCTTGTAAAGATTTAGGCAAAAATCTATAGCATAGACTATTTAGGGGAGACTGGGGTACCTTGAAACGGAAAAAATCGAACACCTCAACATAGATTTAATTTTTCGGAATAAAACATTTTGAAGACACATGTAGGGTATATTTGAGCAAGAGATGAAAGTTTTCGGAAAGGTGTAACCTTACATTTTTTAACAGAAAATATTTTCAAAAAAATGTTTAAAGTAGGCCTACTCGGTACTCGGGCATCTTGAGAAACCACCTGGGACACCTTGAGACGCCATACTAGGTACCTGAAAACAAGGTGGATCTAACTAAAATCAATATTTGAATACTACATATACCTGTAGCTAATTAGCTTGCAGTTGGCTAATGTTAGATGTTGCAGAAAATATGCCATGGAAAAAAATGGGGGCAAACCATTATAGGCCTACATGTATAAGTTATAAAGTGATAGCACAGGTGTAAGATACCACTAAAATCAGTTAGTTTTGTTATCATTGACCAGATGGCACACAAATCGTAAAATAATTTCTGCGTCAAACAGGCCTGTCTCTCATTTCCCCATGTCTCAAGGTGCCCCAGTCTCCCCTACTATTGAGATGTGACTTAACTCATTCAAGACGGCACTTTCAGTACATAAATGTTTCTGTGGACGGGTCATTTTTTAAAATGTACTTTTTATGACGTCACATAAGAGTTATCTCGGGCTCTGTCCTGTACCGTCGAAGTAGCTTGCCCGAGATATCTCGGGCTCCGTCTGGAATGAGTTAATTGATGTAAGTTGTTAGATTCTCACAATACACAATCTTACCTAAGACCAGATCCAAAAGTTAGATTATTGGACACTAAGTGTATTGATACCAAAAGTATAAGAATTGGTCCTTCAATTCATTGGTACAGTCATTGCAAAGATATGGCTATTTTCCGAACTTGACGTCCACTTTGGTGTACATAGCGAAAAACACCCCTTATGTTAAAAAATGGGCTGTACAAAAACTTGTTTGTACATAGGTCACATAGGTCTACTACCTGGTGTTGCTACCAAAGGTCCATTCTACCACTCTGGCAATTCAGATTGTAGATACTACGCCGGTTGAACGAGACCCTACAGAAACTAGTGATGATTATTGATATATTCTAGTGGTCATTGATACCACCAAAACCTGTTTATATTCAGGGGGTAGAGTTACGTAAACGTCTGTCGCTGCTGTTCTAATTTACTAATATAGACATGAAAATTCAATTCCCGTTACAAAGATATATTTCCTGTTGCAGTGGAGTAAATAATCATCTCCCTCCATAGCCTACGTTGAAATATATTTTTATTGCACAAGAAAAGAAATCAGCAACAAAACAAAATAGTAAACATGGTCCATGAAAGCGACTAAAATAACTTAATAATTGCCCATATATCAATGTGGCCGATGTTTTCTGAAGCAAGATATGTATTTGTTTAAAACCCAATGGGGCCTAGTATTTAAATTTATAAATGTTGATATATAGGTTTTATGTAGGGCCAAGAGCAGCCTGCTAGGAATATGTCTGTATTCAACTTTGGCTGAAATTTGAAAAATTAATTGTTGCTGGGCATATAAGTATATAATTTGTTATCCACTTCTTTTACATAATTTGGGTGTGCTGAATTCGAATCAGTCATATAACGTTCTTTATTTAGTGTTCTTCACCTTCAAATTTGCAAAACAAAAAATGGCCGCCAAAACCACATATCTTCCACTTTTTTCAGACAACTAAATGCACAATTATTTCTGGTTTCTGCATGATTTGGAGTGATAAATGTATGTCTCATGTTTTTTTTGTTTAAAATGGCCTTTCTTTGGCCTTCAAATTCAAAATGTTTACCACCAGCACAAAATTATATCGTTTGTATGCATCTAAACTATAATATTAGAAAAAACACATTATTTGATGAAAATTAAAAAATAGACTAGTTAATACAACAAATTAACTTACAAGGCATTCGAAACTAGGTTTATTGACATTATATTCTAATATGCTTTCATGTGCTCAATATTTAGAGAGACGTCATGATTTTAATCGTAAATATGGGAACTTGGATTTTATGATACGATCTTGGTCAGAAGATGATAAATAAACATCTCACGTAGGCCTACATGAGTGTTTCTGTCCCTAAGTGTAAAAAAATCATAAATTGAACATTTCCGTGCGACAAACCAAAACAAAGGGGTGGAGTTCACATTGTTGATAGCCATTTTGTTTTTCGTTCACTACAGGGCAAATGTCGCGGCCATTTTGGATTATTTTTTTTTTTTACTTTCCAGTAATGTTTATTCCTGGTCCAAATAAGTCGTATTATCGACACATGTTTGGCGGTATAAATTAATAATAGTAACAGTAAATAATAAAAAAAAAACGGCGGACGTATTGAAATCAAGGTCATTTATTTCCAAAGACACTCAGTATAAATTTCTCGAATAAAAATCTTTTGCGCTTTCATGTGCGATAAACCATAGAAAATACGGGGTTTTATTTACATTTTGACGGCCATTTAATTGCTAATTTAAAGGTGAAGGTCACCAAATAGAAATTCGAATTCAGCACACCCAAATTATGTAAAAACAAGTCGATAACAAATTATACACTTATATGCCGAACAAAGTTCAATGTATTAGATTTCAGCCCAGGTTAAATACATACATTTTCATAACAGGCTGCCATATTCTTATATAATAATAAAATTGTATGTTTCAACGTATGTGGAGAGATGACTATTCACTCCATTGCAACTTGCAATATATCATTGTAACGGGAATTGAATTTTCATGTGTACATTGGTAAACTAGAAAAGCTACGACAGACGTTTAGGTAACTCCACCCCCTGAATCTAAACAGGTTTGGGTGGTCTCAATGACCACTAATATATATAAAAAATCACCAGGACCGTATGCAGCATGAAGTGAGCTCAGTTCCATTAAAGTTACACCCATGGAATCAAATTTGATCTCACTTTTCCCACGAAGCACTATTTTGATAACATAATGCATTTTTAGCCAATAGACGTAGTTTAATTCCTGTTTCATTTCTTGTAAAGATTTAAGAACAAATCCATAGCGTATTCAGTATTGAGATGTGATTTGATGTAAATTGGTATATTCTCACAATACACAATCTTACCTAAGGCCAGACGGATCTAAAAGTTAGATAATTTAATACTGAGTGTATTGATACCAAAAGTGTAAGAATTTGTCCATTCATTCCAAAGTTGTGGCTATATTCCAAACTTGACCTACACTTTGACGAGCATAGCAAAAACAGCCCCTATGTTAGAAAATGGGCTGTACAAAAAAACTGATACCACAATTTGATTGTACATACTACCTGACGTTGTTCCTGGATAGCTATTATAAGTCAATTCAGATATTGTAGATAGTCTGCCGGTTGAATAACATTTTTTTGGTGTCCCTGCTCCCGGACTATATTAAGTTTATTTTGCCTGAGTTTATGTCCTTTTTAGGGGAAAGAGGGGTGCTGCGCGTGGGAAACGATGGACATTTCTGTACACCAGTCCTTATTATAATGTCGAATACAACGTTTCAGATCCTTAGGTTAAGTACCTGGTACTTTTGTCGACCTTTAACAGTGTTCAGAAATAATAATATTCACGGTTATATTTGTGGGAAAATCTATAATAAGAGCTTTAAGGGTTTTGGTTGGAATAGTGTTGAATAGTGTTGACGGTGACATTGCCAACATTATTTTATAATTAGGCCAATGTATCTGGGTAGTGGCCTTTCTGGCCACGGGGGATGAAATTGTCACCCCTATAGCAATTGCCGCAAAGTAACCTATGCATATACATACAGAATGCTGGGTTGTTGTTGGGCCATCGTCAGACACGTTGGATCAATTACATTGAAGCAGCACTGGTTAGCCGTCCAGTGATTGCTGTAGACGCTGGTGTAGAAGATTCATGTGTCTGGTCAGTGTTGGAGTGGTGTTGAGCCAGCGTCCTACACAGTTGACCCGCATTGAACCAGCAATGGGCTGCGACTCTGGCCCACCATTGAACAGTAATTGGGTGGGTAAGCCTAAATCGTGTGTATCGTAGAGGCACGATTCACTGGCAAGTATCGAATGGATGTTGGTCAGAGCCGGCGATGGTGGTGGAATGAATAAACGTTGAAGATATATATTTTAACTTCTCTCCTCGGTCCTTTCCTTGTTTATATCCTGGATATGTAGTATTCTTGCCCGTAAGGAAGACCAATACAGTTATCTTAAAAGATATAAGCCGATTTTTTTGTCTATAGCACTCACATACAGCCTAAAGCCGGGCCTGGGAGTTCGGGAACTCCTTTTCTAGTTCTTTCTAATTAGGCTGCTTTTTGCCTTATCAAATATAACTATAAGTATACTGGTAATGCTAATTCACAGATGTCTGACAGGAAGTGAGACAAGGGAGCTGGAAAAAGAATAATTTTAGAATTTAATATTTTAGTAGCGCTCTTGCGGCTTGCAAGGCACCTTGGCGAACAAATAAATGGTTGTGATGGTCTGAATCACGGCCCAATTAAAGGTGTAGTCAACTATCAAAATACGCGGGACAATGTGGTCCCCAGAATGCAACAGTGGCCCCTGGACATTCCACAATGACATATCTCTCCACATCCACAGTTATCAGCCAAGATAAAAAATACTAGGCCCTATATGCGTTTCATACCCATTGCCGCATTCAGAGCAAGTTCCCAAGTCATATAAACTCTATATACTTGAGCGACATCTATAGGGAAATAATTCACAATTTCTCTCATGTGGGCGTTGTGTTGTGACACAAAAGGCTGTGTTACCGTGGGGGTCTGGAAACAGTTGACCTCCAGCATATTGACAGTAAGAGCATTCCCAGCCAACAGGACACACTCACCAAATGTTAGTTTAATGTCGGCCAACGTCGCTAACGTTGGTCTAATATTAAAACACCATTGGGCCAGTTTGTCGTTGAAGTAGTATCTTGTAATCAGTTCAGTCCCCGATAATAATTCTGCAAAGTGTACTCTATAGGCTGATGTAGGCCTACACTTGACCGTCCCACCCATGAGCATTTCACAGCTGTATGAATTTTTAAAATATCTAGTGTACGCCAATGTGTATGGTCAAGTCTGAATGAGGTGTTGAAACAAACCATGGACCTATCCTGTATCTTGTAGGCCTAGATCTTAGGACCCAACACGTTAGCCTCGGCTATTCGAACTGCCAGATTTATTATTGTTATTTTTGTGATCCAATCATGTTAAAGTGGGGCTACTTTTCATGATGTGAAAAAAACGTAACTTTAATTAAAAAATTAGGGGGTCTATACCCTGTATATGATGAGTGATCATTACAGGCTACGCAGACTTTGGCATCCCATTAGCACCTTAGGATGTATTATGTTTAACCCTTTCGCGCCCGTATGGCCCCTGAGGGCCGGTGAAATATGACGTCATTTTCCCATGCCCGTCTTTTACATTCACAGGGCCTTCAGATTGCCATAATACATTTAAAATTGTATAATTTCGGCCAGAATGTATTGTGCAAGGTTTAATCAGTTCGGGAATAATTTTAAAATATATATTTACCCTCTATCCCATTCATATTTCAGCTTTAATTGCACTAACCATTTGACTCTCAAGTTCATGCCAGGACTCAAGGATAATGGCGGTCATTTAATGGAAATACATGTGTTTTGGTATAATGGCTGTAACTGTGAATCTACAAGGTGTATTAACCATATGTATACATGTGGGATTCGGCAGGGGCGGGACTTTATGATCATGCAACATTAGGGTCAATCAAAGTTCACCTGAAGGTCATTGCAAGGTCAAAGTCTCGTAAATTCAAATAAAGGAAATTTACAAGCCAAGCCATATTGCCCACTTCTGGATGGGCGCAATGTATAGAAACATCATCTGTGGCAGCTCCCCAAAATCATGTGAAGTGAAATGACCTTGAACTGGTCTTGAATAATCCAACCTAAAGAGTCTACATATAAATCAATCCCATACTAATAATGATACCCGTTTTGAAATCCTGAACTGCTGCAAATGTCTTGCAAGCTCAGCGGTAGCTACTGAAATTACTCATTTTTTTACATTTTATTTCGCAAATAATGAAATATTTCGCATAGAAAGGGTTAATGGTTGTTGACGTATATACCCATAGCAACAACAGCTACTGATCTTTATATTGAGGATTCGTTGTGTAACATGTCCCACGGACATCTTACAATTATATTAATATATAAATATAATTGTTTTCTATATTGATTTGATCTAGTGAGTCTTGAAAATACATAAAATTGTGTACTGTTGCCATGGAAACCGTTTTTATGGAGTAAGGGTTCGTCTTCGAGGGGTATGATAAGAAGCTTTTATTAATTGCCTAAGTATTTTCCGTGCACGTAGAAAATTTCATGTGCATTGGAATAACCGTTTAAAAGATATCTTAATATTTGTATTGAGTAATTATTTTTATTTAAATTTCATTAAAAAAACTCGGGCTGGAAAGGGTTAATACACTGATATGGGCATGATACGAACTTTTACCATTTTATTATTCGAAGATTTTGTTACAATTTTTTATTAACCAATTATTTTATTAATCTTTTATGTTGTTAAAATGTCTTACCAATCTCAAAGTAAAGGCGTTAACAGCTCCTCTAATTCCAAAAGGTGTTACAAACACTAACTTCGCACCTTCCCACCAGATAACAAGCAAGATGTTAGGTCACCTTGCCGCCCCCTGTTCAACCCTTATAGTGCACCGCATCCAAATAAAAAAAAATGGGGAAAATTGATTCCGGTTTGGACAGGTAAAATACAATGCAATTTATGCATTTGGGGAAAACAATGGCTCCGGTATTCGGAGTAGACAGGTTCCGGTTTGGAGAGGGTTAATTAGTAGGCCTATGAGTGTAATTAATTCGGGACCAAATAATTATTACGGTATAGACAGGATTCCGGTTTGGGCAGGGTCCGGTATGTAGGCCTACAGTTGTATGTGTTCCCCAAGGGCACTGTGCATTTCAATGTAAGGAATTATTTGTAGTTCCCTGAGGAGTGAGGGCACTGCGTATTTCAATGTAATGAATTGTTTGTAGCTCCTTGAGGACACTGTATTTTAATGCATTGAATTATTGGTAGTTCCCCAAAGTTACTGTGCATTTTAATGTAAGGAATTATTGGTAGCTCCCTGAGGGCACTGTATTTCAAGGTAATAAATTAAAATCATGATTTGTTTTACTTAACAGAGGGGACTACTGCTTATAGCCGTCTTTTGTTTTACATGTGAGACATGGATCTCTATATCATGAAATTATGACTGTACACGTAGGTTGAAGCCTTGTCGTGTCGTCCCCTGAAACGTTTGATAAAACTTTCAGGAACATTTGGGACTAGTCGAGGCCTTGGAATTTCGTTGTGTATTTAGTCAGACTATGACGTCACCAACCCTCTCAACCACGTGGTCTCGGCTAGAAGAGGGGTGTCTGTTTATATGACCATGTATTCGCCACCATTCATATAAATATATTTAATGTTCTGTGTCCACCAGTGCTCTGATGGAACAAACCGGGGCCTCTTATTATGCCTGCTGGGAACCAAGTGCAGTCATTGTTTTTGCCTGGCGAGCCAGGCCAATTTCATTTATGGCCTGGTATTGGCCAAGGTTCTTAGTCACGTGACTATCATGCCAATAATTTTCTGGGTCATAGGGCATAGGAAATGCGTCAGAGGGGAAATACAATACTGTGAACAACTCTTCATCAGGGGAAGTGACCTTTCAAGAATGTCTGAATTCGGGGATTACCCTATTTTCATCTAAAAAAAGCAACAAGTCACAAACATTCGCCACTGGGGCATACCAGAGGCTACATGAAGCTCGGCCACGCCGCGTAGTGTGGCTCTGGGGAACCCAGGGCCATCTTATAACCTGATATCTACTTTCGAATAGATATTTTACTACGCCATCCATTCCAAAGTGTGTGGCCTGGAGCCATCCAAATTAGGTTTACTTAAACTTTAAACAATCATGCTTAGATGGACCCAGGCCACACAACTGATACGTAGATGGCCCCACACTTCAAACAGATGGCTCCAGGTGCGCACTTTAATTACTGTAGCCTAATATACTTTAATTTCGCGAGTATGAATTTTTTCGCGCAAAACCGATTTTTGACCAGTTCGCGGTCTTTTAAATTCGCGGGAAAATATTTTTTAAAGTTGATTTTTTTGGGCCTTGGGACATTAACTGTTATCTCACCGTAACGAATGTCGTTACCCTTCCCGACTAGTAATCACTATGACGCAACATCGTAGGTACACATAACGGTATGATCACAAATTAACTGGAGGGGGATGACCGATCATTCAGGCTAATCCCCTTGACATAGCACGGCTCATTAACCCTATCAATCCAACAAGTTGTCGTTTAATTTATAATTATCCTGCTGCTGATTCGCTACATGTGTCGTTACAGTGACATATGTCTATATATTTTTTACTTTAATTTTTTTTTAAGCTCATCGCATGCATCTGTTTGATTGGGGGAATTTTAAAAGAAACTATAATGTGCACATATTTGTGAAAACAGAATGTTATCGTTTTTTGTCATACTTAAAATATATTTGACACTTATCACAGGGTCATTGTCATTCAGTGATTTAAATATCTATCCTAAAACCTGAACTTTCACAAGTTAGCTTGACAATCACACGATTAGATTACATAACTACGGTCGGCTGCACAGCGGCAGTCACACCCTTTAAAAACCGGTCCAAAGTTCACGAAATACTAGTGACTGAACAATATTTGGCGGGGAAATAAATTCGCGCTCACGGTCTTTGCGCGAAATGTGCGCGGAAATTAATTCCACGCCAAATAAAAGTATATTACAGTAGATGGCACCAGGCCACACACTTCAAATAGATGGCCCCAGGCCACACACTTCAAGTCGATGGCTCCAGGCCATAGGCCTACACTTTGAGTTGATGGCCCCAGGCCACACACTTCAAATAAATGGCCCCAGACCATACCTTAACTTGATGGCCCAAGGCCACACACTATAAGTTAATGGCCCCAGATGACCCAGCTAGCAAGCTGACGTTGGCCTAATGTTGAAACAACGTCAGTACTCCCGTTGGCCCAACGTTGCCAAGTGACTTTGGCCCGACGTAATTTTGTCCACTGGCCCAGCATTGGCACAACGGTGGCAAAACGCCGTTGGCATGGTGTAAGCAAACAACCGTTGGACTGACGTCATTTTTTTCAATTTGCCCGACATAATGCAAATGTCTTACTTGAAATGCTACACAACTTTTAAGACTAAATTAAATGCATTCGGGCAAGCTCCAATAAATTGATATAGACCTACAGGGGTGGGCAGGCGAAATGAGGCCTGTCGTCACTTTTAAGTTTTAGTGATCTGTCATGTCTGTTGCAATCCGCGTGAAGACGCCGTAGGCCTACTCCCAAGCACACAAATGAATGGCCCTGCGCCCTAGTTGAGAGTGAGCCCTAGTTGAGAGTGAGTTAACAACAGTATGCGCGGGAAGCAATTTAAGCTTGTCATACCGCTATGGTGAATCTATTCTGGCAGACACTTGTTGATTTCCGTTTTCTTCATCATGGCCGGTCTTGAGATGTATGCATGGTGATTTCCTTCAAGCTTGTCATACCGCTATGGTGAATCTATTCTGGCAGACACTTGTTGGTTCCTATTCATTCATCCCCATGCCGTTTTGCTTATAATGAAGTTCGACTGCCTAACTGCCTGACTGCCACCTGAGACGGACCTGTGGACTGTTGGGCTGATCCTTCCGCCAGTTCTCCAGTGTGGAACCTGTGTATATGAGAAGGTGTCTTAAGCGGAAAGTCTCGTCATCTATGCACATGATGACCATTGGGTTCTATGGTTGCTTTAGCTGCCGTGGATGTACAAAGGAAGTCTGTGAGCACTGAATTCGGCTCTTGATGTGGCCCACCGGCTTAGTGATACACAGCTCCGAGTAAAAAGCAACTGGACTAAAGGCGGGATTGTGATCGATTGATAATTATCGGAAGGCCCGGGCAGCCTGCATGCGGGCTAGCTAACCCAAACAAACAAACAAACAAGCTGCGATGTGTGCGATTCAAGTCGACCAGTGAATGTAATAAAATAATGTTTTAGGTTGCATCATACTTGTCCTAATTGATTGATTATGTTATAAACTATCCTAACCTGTCCCCACGACATATTTTAATACAGTGACATTTTATATATTTCACACAGTTCCACAAAATACCGGACCATTTGAATTTCGACTGGAATCATCTATTATCGCTCATCAGTCATACTAACATTAACGTTACGGAACTTACGGTTAGGCCTAGTTGTTTCAAAATATATCATCATACTTGTCCTAATTGATTGATTATGTTATAAACTATCCTAACCTGTCCCCAGGGCCAAGACATATTTTATTACAGTGACATTTTTTATATTTCACACAGTCACAGTTCCACAAAATACCGGACCATTTGAATTTCGACTGGAATCATCTATTATCGCTCATATTATGTAATCATATTATGTAATTTTTAACGTTATTAAAACTTGACCTGGGATCATTTGACAGGTCTTATGATAATAAAAATATGAGAGCTAATGTAAGACAACGGAGTCAACCATCTGAGCAGCTGAGCAACAGATTTTAATGAAATTAAAATTTGACCTGCCCTGGAATCATTTGACAGGTCTTATGATAGTACAAATATGGGAGCAAAAACAACAGAGTAAATCATCTGAGCAACTGAACAACATAGTTAATCAAATGAGATACAACAGGATTAAAATTTTCAGTGTAATTTCAATGTAATTAAATATCGACCTGGGATCACTTGACAGGTCTTAGGCTAAAACAAATGTGAGAGCAAAACAACAGCGTCAATCATCTGAGATACAACAGGATGCACAAAGATTAAACAACAGGATGCACAAGGATTAGAATGAATTGTGAAAGGATAGTTTCGCCGAGGGGGTGGCGGGGGGGGCGTGGTGGCTGTGCTCCATCCTATTCTGTGGATAGCTGCTTGCAGCGGTCTAATGGGGTGTGGTGGGTCGAAGTGCTGTCCTATCATGTCTTCTTGTCTTCTTCTGGTATGTACTGTCTCACAATCTAATCTGTAATTAAACTCGACCTGGGATAATTTGACAGGTCTTATGCTATAGATAGTATAAAGCATGCGAGATAAAAAAAACTCAAGAGTCAACAAATCAAAAGACAACAGCAAATTAAGATATTAGAAAATTTCAGTGTAATTTTTATGTAATTTAAACTTGGCCTGGGATCGCTTGACAGGTTTTATGACTGTACAAATATGAGAGCAAAACAACAGAGTCAATCTTCTGAGCAGCTGGAAAACAGAATCAATCAAATGAGATACAACAGGATGCACAAAGATTTAAATGAGTTGTTGAAGGATGGTTTCGCCGAGGGGGTGGCGGGGGGTTTTGGTCGGCTGTGCTCCATCCTATTCTGTGGATAGCTGCTTGCAGTGGTCTAATGGGGTGTGGTGGGTCGAAGTGCTGTCCTATCATGTCTTCTTGTCTTCTTCTGGTATGTACTGTCTCACAATCTCATCTGCATGATTATCAACATTTTGCCGACTTGGGGACCGTGACGGTCTGGTGCTGATTGGACGGGGGGGGAGTGGCGGTCTCTCTGTGGGTCGTCTTTTTCTCAAGTTCGATTAACACTACCTGTTGCGGTTAGCCCTGAACCAGTCCCTGACACTTTCAGGTGGCTTTAGCCAGGCAACCGCTCTGCTAGCAATAGCAGCTGCTGATTACAAAAATGAAAAAAAAAAAAAAAAAAAGATAATAATCGCGGCAATATCTACACACGCGATTATCTGATCGTGCTTAAAGGTGAAATGACCATGCTTCATTCGTTTACAAATTATGAATTATTGTATAATTTTATAAGTTTCACAGATAAGTAAGTATGTTTAAAGGTTCCTACATTGAAGTATATTCATTTCTGGTATAGAGTTTCCAAAACATGACTTTCAGTTTAATTATGATACAAAATGCAGTGTATATGTGGCGATAATGCATCATTCAGGACTCTTATATAAGATGTTTTAATGATTGTATGGCCGAATGATATTCAAACTGTCGCCATTTGAATTTTGTGTAGACACGCCATATGCTAATTTTGGTCACATAAACGTTGCGTACGCAAACCGAGAGAGTCTGACAAAGTTCAGTTGTAAACACATCAACAACATCATTCATGAGCCTGTAGGGGGAGATAGGGAGAGATTGCCTTTCTCACACAATGAATATAGGGCCTACTATAACAGTTTACTTAAAAATGCCTGACAAAAACTCATCGTCATAACAGATTCTGAGATGCTGTGCCCAGTGAGAACACACGCTTGATAGTTTGCCAGCTCAGGTCGGCTCAGATACACGTACAACCAGACAACACCACAGACCCACACCTATGCCGCCTCGTGCAGCTATCATGTGGACAGCTGTATGGTGGTATATGTGTATGAAAAATACGCGCCAATACACACCCAGCAAACACGAGGCATTTACCCAATGCTGTTTCAATGTTGGTCCCCCGTCTTCGACGCTGGCCCAACATTAAAACAGCATCGGGTGAATGCCTCGTGTTGTTGGGCAGGGTCGTCCTCGCCTGGTGCGCGCTACCGCCAGTCTGTGCCGCAAGGCGAGAATCTGCCAACAATCATGACAGTAGGCCTACCCAGCTGCAGATAACCCCACAGGTAGGCCTATAGCCTACCGATCCCACATCAGGCTTCTAAAACTATAGATATGTTAACATCTCAGTTCAAGTAAGACACAATTATCATCTAACCTTAATAACCCTGTCTAGTGTAGGCCACTTTTGACTTGAAAAACGGCTTAGCCATTCCATTGCTCGTTTGTTTGCTGAACTGTCAGAAATAGACACGGCCACATCACCAGTGATCACATGATCGGCACATGACACATGCATGATCTATTGTTGATCGATAAGGCCCCGCAACTTGTGGGTCACATTGGAGAATTGTTGAATGACAATACTGCATTTTAAAGTCGTTTTGGCGGCGATATTTATTTTGATAATAGAAAAATCAAGCCTAATAGCCATTTTTATAGTCTGATTACTTCGAAGTGTGTACCTTTAACTTTAAGTTAAAACTGTTTAAATCGAACTAGGCCTAGGCTAGGGCTAGAGTCTAGGCCTAAAGTCTGTCAGAAGTTGGGAATTGTCCAAAATGAAAGTTAGCTTTTTTCCCAAGGTTATTTACTAAATATTGCATTATAAATTACAAAAATGGTATTGGTGTATTAAAATTAAAAATCCCATTTGGCATTTATTTTTATAAAAAAACTGCCAATATTTGTGCACTTAATTTATTAATCAGCCATTTTAATCTCGCCTCTTATTTTCGTCCATATTTATAGCGCTATATCGGCCTCGGCGCTCATAAAGAACGGTATCGATGCCTAGTTTGTACTGCAAGAGTCAAGCGCGCAAGAGTCATGTCAGCAAGTGCTTGGTAAATTAAAAGCACCCCTCCAAAAAATTTAGAATGATCCGTTCAGGATCGTTGCCATAGTGACGCTTCCATGGTTCAAGGTATCACATTTAAAATGGCAGCCGTGACAGTTGAAAGCTGTCGGCAAAAAGTTATAAAGGAGGATTAAAGCGGCAATATGTTGGATAACATCAATTTTATGGATAATTTAAATGCCAAATGGAACATAGAACAGGTAAATATCATTTTTAATAGGTTTCATGCGGTATTTTTGAACTGGATACCAAAAAGCTGACTTTCATTTTGGACCATTCTCCACCGTCGGACAGACTTTAACTGTGGTCTGAGTGTGGAAGGGTTGTTTTAAAACTTCACGATGTTTTGACTAAATTACTACATGGCAATTTTTCTGTAATTTCTGAACTTTCTGATTTGTTTTAGATTGTTCTATTGCTGGGGCTGAACATAAGTAGAGATAAAGATTTTTAATGATTAGTAATTTAGGTTATATGTTATCTGGTATTATTCCGGCCTGTTCTCACAATGTAGGCCTAGGAGCAGATACAGATTAGCAGGCTGTTCAGACAAGTAATTTTCAGCCACTTGAAGTTGTGTCTCGCGGTTCATAGTAGTAGACTTAGGCCTATAGTATAGCTGTATACCACGATAAGGGGCCGAAAGGGTGACGCTCTGACCACGCTGACTGACAGGCCAGGGGAAGCCTTGTATATTAGGGGGCGAACGGGTGAAGGGCCGAACGGCTAAGTGGCCAAACGGAAGGGGGCCGAACAGGTAAGAGGCCGAAACGACCTGATACCACTAGACCAGGCTGGGTTGGGTAGCCTACAGTACATTCAATAAATTTAAAAATTGTCTAATAAAATTATGCTCAGCCTTTTTTGTGGGTGAGGCGATAGCCCCACTCACCTTGTTATCTTGTTCTGGACGCAGATTTGGGACAAAACGTGACGTCACTTCATTCCTAAAACAGGTATTTCATTCATTATTTGGCCTTTTTCGGGGGGCAAACTTGATTAATGCATACTCTTTCGAGCTTCTTCAAGTCGTTTCACATCTCCTTAAGAGAATTTGTAGACGGTCCTTTTTGTATGTTGTACACACATAGTGATCACGTGGTGCTGTATGGCCATATTTGGCGTTAAGCTGGAGGTAGTTGGACAGAGAGATGATGAATATTCATTATAGGGTGGAAAATTAGGTCAGCTTGTCGATATTAATTCCTCCCCAGATTAAACATTCCAGCTAAAACATTCTCCCAAAGTTTGTTCAATTGTGGGCTAGCATCGCAGACGATGGGCCAACATTAAACCAACTGTGGAATGTCTTAAGTGTTTGTTGGGTCACTGTAGGCTACATGAACAAGCCCAGAGACACAAGACGTTGAATCAATGTTGGTTTAACACTTTGAACACGAGATTATTATACTACTGCGCTGTTTCTGAAACGAGATTATTTTATGACGTCATAGTTATCTCATGCAATCAAACCCGGAAATCTCAGGGCCTCGTATCTGAATGGTCTCCCTGAATCACGGAGATCTCCGGGCCTCGTCACAAACGGGTTACCGTTGGTAGCCTACGTTAAACCAACATTGATTCAACGTATTATTGTGTCAGTTTGGAGACAAATATCGCCCAGTAAAGACAACATGTCAAGTGTGATTGTGGGATATGCCTATTATTGTTATCCCGTATGTACACTGAATGACCATACCCACTGTCCAGCAACCACGATGCGTTGACCCCTCGCACTGCAGCATACTGTTGGCTACAATGCAGGCTCATCCCGTCATTGGCAGATGTAGCCCCCTCCATACGTCAACAAGTAGGCCTACAGCTGGCAGGGATGTTGTTGACACAGTTGTCTAAATGTTGTCTAAAGTGAGTGAACCAGCATTCAACCAGCAGTTGGCGTTGCCTAAATGTAGGCAAAAGCATGGTAAGCAAACGGCCACGCGCCCACCTCCCTCCCCTTATGGTGATCAACCTTATCAACTGCAGGCCTGGGAAAAAAACAACTTTGACACACTGTTCTGTATGTCTGTCACACCAAGGAATCTTTGGTCAGACCACAGAATTAGAGGTCTATGGTCAGACTTCACCGGCTCCTTCTGTATACAGGTGATTTACCTTGATGGGTGGGTTGTATATCCAGCAAGCACAATACGTTCTTCCAATGTCGAATTAAAGTTGATCCACCGTTTCTGACATCGGCCCAACATTGAACTAACATTGGATCAACTATAAAATATATTTTAATCTGTTAGACTAAGTAAGTAGGCTTAACCTATTAACATGGAAACAACTGAAAAACTGCGGCACGCTGAAAATGTCAAATTTTATTAAATGGTCATATAAAACAGTTCTTGAAGTAAATTATTTATTTCACACAGGGTCCGCCCGAAAATATTTATTTCATTTATAACATTGATACAATGTTGGAACAACGTCTTCTACGTTGGGCCGACGTTGTATAAATGTTATACAAATGTTTTCTGGTAGTAAAGCCTAATGGCCACTATCGGGTTTGTTAAATTTTCAACCCAGTCACAATGGAAGTGTGGTGACCCCAGTCGGCATATCATGTAGGCATAAAGACTATTAATATCCAGAAAACACGAGATGTTGACCCAATGACGGTGTATCGTTGGTCCAATGTCTGCAATGCTGGATCAACCTTAAACCAGCATTGGCTCAACGTATCGTGTTTGCTGGGTAGGCCTACTACCACTGTGGTCTAAATTAAATGTCCCATAGCATAGGCTTTAGTAGCTGATATTTTATAAAACTTGGAACCAAGTCACCAGAGAATGGCAAACACTTCTGTTCACCGTGCTTAACCTGCTAACATTATTGAGTGGCTAGGCTAATCGCTTCCCCAAGTAATAAACAAGATGCACACACCTATCCAGACTACGCTGAACTATTATCTTTCATATAGTTTTAGTGTTGGCATTGTATCTACATGATACAATATTTTCGTAGCATAAAGTCTCAGGTCTATTAGTAGGCTTATTGATAAAACGTTGGGGGGGGGGGCTACATAAATAGCGGTAATGGTTAGGCCTAAACAAAAAAATGTTTGTTTCCGGTAACCCGACCGCCCCTATCTCTAGGTGCCGATTTAGGTGCCGATCTTATTTGTTTTTTAAGATCTACCGACCCTAATTCTTTTTTCATGGATAAATAACCGAGCCAGGCTTTTTTTTGCATTTTCACTGCTATGTACAGCTTATTTATCATATATACAGTACTGTTTATGCAGAATTTTTTTATTTCGCTTTACCTCAGGGTGTAGCAAAAAACAAACAAAGGTAAAACAAAAACAGTCACAGATGCTATATATCTCGTAAACATGGTAAAATTATTTGTTTCTGTGAAATAGTTTCGCATAGGACATTTCAGCTACAACAAGTAACAGCATGAACAGACCCCCACCTTTTAAACTGTTGAACCGCTTTGATGTTGGCCAGCATCACACACAATAGACCAGCATTAGGCTGACATTGGGCCAATCATTATATAGGATTATAGGGTTTATAGGCCTGAAACTGCAAACATTATTTTGTACTATCGTCCGTGACGCTGGCCCAACATTGGCCAAACCAACAAAATTGGTTGGACGCCTGATTTTTCAGGACATAGGGCTAGTGGGGCAGAAAATCGTAAAAATCATATTTGACTTGGCCCTTCTTGCCGTATACTTGATCACTACGCAACCGAGGAAAAACGATGAATGACACTGTCCTTGACGCTGGCCCATCATTGAAGCAACATTTGCTTAACGCATTGGTTTTTTTGTAGTGAAATGATTACATAGGCCTCCGCCCCAAACACATGAGGCCTTTGGCCCTAGTTCGTAACTGCCGACATGGCAAAAAAAAACTACTGAGGTGATGCCGCTGTTGGCCTTCGTTTTTTTTCAAGTCTAAGAGGGGTCATGGAAAAAGAAAAATTTTAATGGATTCTCATCCTTATAGTCTAAAGTCTAGCTATGAAACTTCCATTTTTACCCTCGGTGCGCCCCATGAGGAAGTGCAGGGTAGGCAAACAAAACTTCACCATTGTTCTGTCCAAACGGTCTTAATGATGTCCTCCAGAACTTCCTCAAACTCATAGGGCAGTGGACATAGACATAGTCTATTTTCATTTTTTTTTCATTTTTTTACAAAAATTATAAAAAATGGCACATGTGTAAAAAAATCATCAGAAGGGGCCACAGCATGCCTGTTCCACTCACCTCCTCAAGCATTTGTTGCAGCTATCATGAAATTGAAAGGGAAAGCTGGCATCATTTTCCGTAATTGCGAGAAATCTAATAATGGGAACCACCGGAAAAGGTGATAAAAGTGCCATTCAAACAAAATTACTCTAAGTTTTTTAATTCTACGATGATGGCCTTATTTGTACCAGTAGTTGTGAGCAAAAAGAACAAACAAACAAAAAAAAATATGTCTTTTATTTCAGTGTATCACAAATTCACATAAATCCTGAAAAAAAACACAAAAAAACCCACAAAAATAACTTCTTCGGACATACCTAACCTAGGCCAGATAATTTGTGGGATGAGCCCCAGGGCCTAGCCTGGGCTAGGGCTGGGCCTATATGTTTATTTCAAATAATCAAAGAATTACACACACGCAGATAAATATAATTCAAGTGTTAACCAGCCTAAATGAAAGGGCTCTAATCATCTTGTCGCCATGTAGGCCTAGTTTTAAAAAGTCTACTAAGCGTATGGAAACCATAAATGTATTGTGGCGAACATAACACCTTGCCAAAATAAAATAAAAGCTGCTTGACAGTTAAAGCGCAAACAGCAATACAATTAATGTCATCACCTCTGGCAATTGACCTCTTTTATAACACGATTTAGAAACATGTTCTACTGTTAAACCAGCAGAATTAAGGTAATTTAATTGAATAAGCAGATTACTAAGATAAAATCGTGCCCGTCATATTTGTGTTATAATATTTTATAACACGATTTAAAAACATAAAAATTATAAAAAAAACATTATGTTGGTGCTTTTACAAGATTTTAAAAACATCACACTAGTCCCTATGATACTTCTTTACACGATTTAAGAAACATTTAAAAAACACCACACTCGCGCCATGATACCGTATTACCTATTTTAAAAACTCAATAAAGAATTATCACTGGTGTTAAAATATTTAAGCAGCCCTCGCCGAGGTGGGCTGCTTACTGTATTCCACACGGTCCGCTGCCGCCGCCACAGTTATTTGTTTTCAAGATAGCTACTAATCTATCAACTTCTGCTTCCTCATACTTCACATAGCCATCATACCACTGGGGAATTGTTTTGGTGACATTTTGATCCCCATATCATCAACCCTTTAATTACCATGGCCACTAACGTAGAAATGCTCGTTAGTGCATTACAGGAAAAAGTTGCCATTAGATTTAAAATATCTGGGGCCAGCTCCCCGGAACCCCCATATTTTTCAAAATGTTACCTCTGGACCCCGTCCCCTATATTGCCCCTGAGCAAAATATAAATTTGTGCTCAGATCCTTAGTCCAAAATAACAATTTCACACCAAATATATATGTATATCACAGTATTACAAGAGAAACGTAAGCCCATAAAGCTGGCGTCCCATCTGTGACGGAGAAAACACGTTATTAGGGTTGTTTTTGTGAAATAAGCGTTTAACGTGCGTTACGTGTTAAGGGGGGCAAAATGACCTGAAACCTCCAATAAGGGGTATTTTTAAAGAGAGGACTGTTTTGAAATACAGAATTAGGGTTCATTTTTTCAACGTTCACTCAATTGCCAGTAAAAAAGGGCCTGTTATCAAGTGAGCTTGCAGTGTTCACCTGCAGTATTTAAGGGTGGTTTGCAATTCTCATCTTCACGGATAGGATGCCAGCCTTATAGGGAGCTGTCCCCCCAGGGTATGAAGCTGATCAATGCTATATATGAAATTATTATCTTTGTAGATTGATCATCAGATTTTAAAAAGAAATATGCAAAATGGAAACAGAACTGAGGATGGATACAACATTGGATCAATTATTTCCTGCTCTTGTGGAAGCTTTCACCATAATTTGTGCAGGCTATTTAGCAGGTCGTTTCAGAGTTATGCCTTTGGTACAGGCTAGAGGACTTGGTCAATATATTTCAAAATTTGCCCTTCCTGCGCTACTATTTCTCAATATGTGTGAACTAAATTTTAAAAATGTGAACTGGATGTTTTTACTAAGCATCCTGATTGCGAAGACCGCTGTGTTTTTTTTAGTTGCAATATTGACATTATTGTTTCTCAGACCTGTGCATTGGGGGAAAACAGGCCTGTATGCTATATTTGCCACACAAAGCAATGATTTTGCTCTTGGATATCCAATTGGTGAATAAATGAATATTATCATTTTACTTTTGTAAATTGAAAAAACTCGATCAAATACTATAGAACTTCCTATATTGTTTTGTAAAAAATTTTCAAGTATTGAAATATATGCTTATGGTTATTTCAATAGACAATTTCTGTATAATTTTTTATTACTTGCGCAGTGTTCAATACAGGCTGTGGGATTGCGCCATGGGCACACTGTTTAAAAGTATGTTCCACCCACCTTCCAATATTTTTGAACATTTTCCCATGTTTTTTTTAGCTCTGGGAGGAAGATTGTCCCATAAAAAACTCCAGCTCTATTGAACACAGCTTGTAATGTGAAACTGTCATCCTCACAATTGTTTCATAAAACATCAAAAGTGTTGTTCCTAGCATTGTCATTGCATTGCATAATATTTACTTATATTCTATTTTCTTTATACAGTGCAAGCTGTTTACAAGACAACACATCCATACTTTATAAATTACCTATACCTGGTCGCTCCTATATCACTTGTGTTTCTCAATCCCATTGGCTTCACACTACTGGAATTGGACAAATGGAAAAAAACGGCTCCAGATCGAAGAACCTTACCCCTTCGTGCATTGTGTACAATTGTGAAAGGTGTAATGTTAAACCCAATTGTGTTCATGTCAGTATTAGGTATTGCTGCTAATTTTGTGTTTAGTCAGCATGTACCAAATATTTTCAGAGGGGTTTTAACAGTTTTAGGTAAGAGCAAACAAGTAGAGAGTTATTTTACTTTTTTCATGTACATTCACAAAAAACTTTCATAATGTGTTAGTGATATTTGTAAGTGATATATGTTGAGTTTTAAAAATGAAAGCGAACAGATAATCAGCCTGAAAAATATTTGCATACTATCAATGATCATCTACAATAAGATGGTCGACTTGCGGATCTCACCATACAAATGCATTTAATACATTATGCAGTGGTGTCCCCTTTTAACGGGAGTTGGAACTACGCTTTGGCAAGTGTATCATCTTATTAAACAAGTGATAATTTTACGATTTTATCCTCCAAATAAAAAATAATGTTTTTCTAAGTTTGACAGTTATGACGATATCTCTGCAATATTTTTTTTTTGGAACGAAAATAATTGCTAATATAGCAGATAAGTCATCTTATATTATGATAAAATTTTAGAGATTGAAATATCTTCATTTAAACATGTTAAATAACAGAAGAGCTGTGTACAGAAAGTACGCAAATATGTGGGCACAGAATGGGAGCGGAGTGACGATATGTCGTCAAGCATAGTGAAACAAAGGAGATCAGGGCAAAGCATCGGTAACAACCATAACTTGACAGACGTGTCTTTTGATTAAAACATTTGTTATTAAGGCTCCCCCCTACCAGGGGCAGGCTTTTTGTTTTTGTACAGTTTCGTCCGGCGGCGGCGGATGGACTTTCTATACGATGTCACCCTGATATCTCCAAAACCGATTTTTGTATTCATTCGGTGTTAAACATACTCGATACAAGTATTAATTCCTAGGCTGCTTCAATTTTTTGGAAAGTTCGGGAAAATATTCGTGTCATGGCGGCCATCTTTTTTCGTCAAATTAGGACCTTGTCACCCTGATAACTTCAAAAGCCGCTTATCCGATATACTCAATATTCAAATACTGCACAGTAGTAGTATTTCCTAGCCTGCATCAATTTTTCGAAAGTTCGGAAAAATATGCGGATCATGGCGGCCATCTTTAATCTTTTTACTTCAAATTAGGCCCTTGTCACCATGATAACTTCAAAGCCGCTTATCTGATATACATGTACTCAATATTCAACATACTGCATAGTAGTATTAATTCCTATACTGCATCAATTTTTCAGGTGGCTTCGGAAAATATCTGGGTCATGGCGGCCATCTTAATTCTTTTTTTGTCAAATTAGAACCTTGTCACCCTGTTAACTTTAAAGCCACTCATCTGATATACTCAATATTCAACATAGCGCGTAGTAGTATTAATTCTTAGCCTGCATCAATTTTTCAGAAACTTTGAAAGAATATCCGGGTCATGGCGGCCATCTTTAAATAATCTTTTTTCGTCAAATTGGAACCTTGTCACCCTGATATCTACAAAACCGCTTTTTTGATTCACTTTGTGTTCAACATACTAGATGCAAGTATTGATTCCTAGGCTGTATCAATTTTTCAGAAAGTTTGCGAAAATATTCCAGATGGTCATGGCAGCCATCTTTAATTTTTTTTCGTCAATTTAGGACCTTGTCACCCTGATAACTTTAAAGCCACTCATCTGATATACTCAATATTCAACATAGTGTGTAGTAGTAGTATTTCCTAGACTGCATTAATTTTTCAAAAAGTTTGGTTGAATATCCGGGTCATGGCGGCCATCTTTAGGCTTTTCTCGTAAAATTAGAACCTTATCACCCTAGCCTAAAGCTGCTAGCCTTTGCGTCATAATATTACTTGATAGTTACATGTACAAATTGATTATCTGCTAAAATTGTAATTAATGTATAACTCTTATGTGAAAAGTGTGAGGGGGAGCCTTCTTGGGTGTTTACATGGTAAACACTTACATCTAGTTTTAAAAAAATTTAGAACACATGCGAAATATTTAAAAATTATAATATGTAAGCCTTCTCTCTCGGACCATTGCCATCAATGGCACCGAGGACTGGAGCGTTAGCAGTATACTGATATCTTGAAAACAAGACACCTTAATTTTTATGACACAACTTATTTATATCTGAATTTTAATAATTTTCTTTTTCTCCTTCCTTTACTGGTGATAATGTGTTCATTGTTTCCTGTAGTACATGGTGTAGCCGAATAGGACATGTAGCCTATATGTAATATTAACGTGAAACATTCACAACTTGCATATGATTTAGTGTCTTTGATGAACGTAATAATTTGATCTCTTTTATGACTCCTATGTAGAATCTGTTCAGGTATATTTCCAAAAATTCGTTTCATTTGAACTAATTAATTGTATTTAGTTTTGACGTGGAACAAAAGCCCCACACCCTGAATATTAAAATATTGCTTCTTATACAGAAAGGTATGCAATTTATTATTTGCATCAAAATTACTTTACATTGATCACATGCACATCGCGACACTTTGCGACAAATATATCCACTGATATATATACAAAAATAGTATCCTCCTCAATGGCAATGCCCATTTGTGGCGTGAATAACTACACCTTTGAATAAGCTAATTCTGTGTCAGAATCACTCAGATCAGGTGAATCATCAGTAACAGTAACTATGGTAACATGCACTATATCAGCAAAATATTTCTGTTCAGATAGATTCCGAATGATAAACATGACAGATGGTCTTGGTTTTCTGTGCCTGTATCTACCCTTGCATACATCGTCACCTGCCGGCAAATACGAGACAATGAACCAATGATGGGGTAATGCTGGATCAGCATTACAAACGTTGGAGCAGCGTCACTTTATGATTGGGTCAACGTCTCGTGTTAGCTGTGCGTCACCTGTTGTTTGTAAGCAATGAATATACATACTTGTTTATAAGATCACCAACCCCTGAAGTACCAAATTGAAGAAGGCAATTAAAAAGTATTGATAACTAACCACCACATTATTGGAAAAAAAATAGAAGTATACCTCCGTCGATACTTATTTTCTGATTTTTATGATGTAAAGTATGCATTGTTTTTAATAGGATCAATGTCATAATTAAATATGGTAAAATCATACTTGATTGATGGTAAAAGCTTTAGTTCCAACCCCCAATACCGGGGACAGCACTGAGAGCGATTTCACCTTTTGGGGAGAGTCGACCATGTTTTTGTAGATGATTATTGATACTATCAAGCATTTCTTAGCTGGTAGTCTGCAATATGTATTTGTGGCTTTAAGCATGGCCTATTACCATTTAGTAAGCTACAGATTGGTGCAAGTATTCATCTGTTATGAACAGGAGATTCATTTGCTGCTACTGCATTGTTTTGTCTCGGTTTGACAATGGTGGGAAAAGTTCAGACTTTGACTGGTAAAGCTCTACTTGTCCCCCTTCTACTTATTTGTGCTAAAATGTGAGTAAACATTTATATCACATGGGCATGAATGATTTTATATAACATAACCTCTTTAAATGAATATTGATTAACATGGCATGCTTTAGCATAAAATTAGCTGTTACATTTAAGTAAACCAGTATGTTATATATTTTATATGCATGTACTATTATGCTGTATACATGTGTTATATTAATTTGGGGCTAGAGCATAAACTATGCAAATTATTCTTTTATTTTGAATAATCAAGCAAATGTAGTCAAATTTTATATAAAAATTCCTCAATTTTAGGTTATTTTTATTATGACAGATTAATTTAGATTTGGTTAATGGGTTTTTTGGCAGCCATTTTGTATTGGAATTTTAGCCTTTAGAATTCAGTCCCCAATGAGCTTTTGTACTTTCAAATACATTTTTATTTGTTTGTCAGATGGAAACACATTCAGAGGGATCCCAGTCAACACATTGACTTGTCTCTCTGTTGGCTGAATGTTGTATCACTGTATGCTATGCTGGCCCAACATTAAAACAAGATTGGGTTGACGTTTTGCATTTGCTAGAATTACAACTGTCATTTTAATTGTCAAATCTAGCACATAAAAGATTACTACTGACCACTGTGAACATGCAAAGTTTGTTCAATGGTGGGCATTCGTCTGCAAGACTGGCCCTACATTGAAACAGCATTAGGCAAATGTAAATTAATGATCAAATCTAGCATTCAAATAGGGCAACCCGGCCGGACATACTGCCCGCATTTCAGTCTATTAATGTAATGAATGGATATCAGCTGACATGTAATGCTTTCACCCGCCATTCGAATGACATAAAAATTAAAATACCCCCGCGTCTTAAAATGTAATTAGTACAGAATTTATAATAGGTAAACATATCATACAAACATGTGGTTAACATGCTTGTGTGTGTGATTATGGTACACAAAACAGATTTGAAAAATATTGAGAACTCGAGTAATGATCAGCCTCTAAAAATAGAGGAAAGAACTAAAAAGCTAAAATGACAATCCAATATTTAATAGAGATACCTCTCTTTGGATTTATACCTCTTTTTGAAGACACTAAAATTAGGTTTTTATCCAGTTAAACTATCCCTATCAGAGGATAGCTCAAACATAATTATCTTCAAATCCCTAAGGGTAGCTCAGCTCCAATTTGAAACACATTTTTTTCAAATGTGTTATAATATCTGATTAAAGGCACACATGGTGTTTTTATTTAGGGTTTTTGGTGAACCATTTTTACTAAGTCTATGACAACTACTGGTAGTGTTTTTATGTAGAGTATGTCAACTGAGTAAAATAAATAACTGCACTCGGGCCTACAAGAAGATTTAAAATGGTAGAACAATTATTACTTAAAATAAATATAGATGATACATTTATTGAGTCCACCCAGCGCTGCTTTCTTTGTTTCTGCTCTCAGTCAAAAACCCCTGCTAGGATTATTTCTAAATATTTGCAGTATGGATAATAGCCCTGGGAAATTTGCCTGGTAAAATATTTTCTTAACGTTTTTTCATTTTATTCGAACAAAATCTAAATTGGCCTCCAAAATCCTATTTCACTCTCTAGAGCTTGAACTGCTTCATGGATTTGTTTTATGTTTGGATTAAAAGAAAGACTTCATGTGTGCTGGACATGTGCTGATCAGCTTTTGGTGTGATTCTGATAATAAAAACTTTGATTTTTTTACATTTAGGAATTTTAGCGGATATTTCAGTTTTGCTAATTATCAAAATTTTGTAATACATGTATAGATATAAAGCTCAAATTTTATCTTTTGTGTATGCTCGCTGGCCCTGAGAAACTTGTCTAGAGATTTTTTTTCCTTGTCATTTTTTCAACAAAATCCCAAGATGACTGGCGAATCACAAACTTGAACTGATTCAACAATTTGTTCCATGTTTTCATCAAAATGGTCAGCTATATCATGTAATACTATAAAACAAATTTATGTGAATCATACGTGGCAAGATATTTCAATTCAAAATGGCGAGCTGTTCCCTATAATATATTTTAATGTATTTTGCCTGCCAAATCTATGTGGGGCAGGTGGAGACTCAAATTCTGCCCTTCAGGCAAATCCAGTTTAATTACTACACTGATTATGTCCCTTGTACATCATATACATGTGAATAAATGAAAATTAATTTCCCAAAAAATGAATTTTATTTGTTACCCAGGTATTGTTTTTATTACAGAAATTGAACTGAATATATTATGCAGTTGTTATAGGTGGGAACAAGTCCCACCTGACACAACAATGTCACAGTTCATGATATGTACACTCCAAGATTTTGTTTAAGTACTGTATAAGTAATTGTGTCACCTTATATGTTTGTATGTATAAAGTGGAACATGTTATGACAGGCAACTTTTGTGACACAAAAAAATTGGCCAGGGTTGAAGTTTTTTTTAAAGTAGGCTTTTATCAGGGGATACAAAAACTAGATTGCTGCCGGGTTGAAGTTTGTAATAAATCTAAGCATTGAAGAAAGGATATAAAAACTATATTGCCACCAGCAGGGTTGAATCTAAGCACTAATCAGATAGTACAAAATTTACTTAACAACCAATGTTTAAGATCCAAATTACTCTTGAATGTTGCCCCTTTGTTTTTATCCCCAACCCACGAAGTACAATGTAGGGGCGGAGGGTATTGTCATCACCATGTCTGGCCGTGCGTCTGTACGTCCGTGTTTCGTTTCCGGACGATATCTCTGAAAATGTTAGCTGTATTGCTTTCATATTGCATACACACATCCCTCAGGGGGTGTTGATGTGCCTTTTGGGAGTTATGACCTTCGACCTATTTTTTGACCTTTCCTTTTTCAGGTGATTATTGACTTCCATTGATTGCGGAAGATAAGTTCAGTTTTTGGACGATATCTCGCAAAGTGTTTGCTGGATTGTTCTCATACTGCACGCACACATCCCTTAGGGGGTGTAGATGTGCCTTTTGGGGGTTTTAACCTTTGACCTAGTTTTTGACCTTTGATTTTGATGCATTTATTGACCTAAATAGTTTGCGGATGATAAGTTCTGTTTCCGGACAATATGTTGCAAAGCGTTGCTTCATTGTTTTCATACTGCACACACACATCTCTCAGGGGGTGTAGATGGGCCTTTTTTGGGGTTATAACTTTCAATAAGTTCATTCCGGATGATAGCTTGGAAAGTGTTTGCTGGATTGTTTTCATATTGCCACACACATCCCTCAGGGGGTGTAGATGTGCCTTATGGGGGTTGTGACCTTTGACTTTGGGGCCATTATTGACTTTAATTAATGGCGGGGAATTTCGTTAGCATCAGCGATCTTGTTATAAATTGCCATTGGCGGCAGCCTTCACACCTCACTGTGACGTTTCTATTGTGATTGTAACATTTGAAACTGTTTTGTAAAAGGCATAATGATGAATCTAAAAGTAGTGGTGCAGTTTTTTTTTAATATATTATATTAGATATAATATATTATTATAAGATATAATTAAATAATCAACAGATTTTCAGGAATTGTAGAGCATTTATTTGATGTTTCAGGTTACTGTTGCCTTTTGTTGCTCGAGCAGTATCTGATCGAATGCTTTTTCTCATGCCGCATAAAACAAATACCACAGTTGAACATGACGACTTGACATCTTATGCATTTCTTTATGGAACAATACCTACTGCACCTACAGTTTTCATTTATGCCACACAATATGACATAGCTTTACCTAAGGTTAGTAATTCAGTATATATTTATGTTTATTACATTATTGGAACTCATTCCAATAATGTTTTAATATGGTTCACAAAACGGATTCTGGGCACTGTTTTTTTGTGTCCATATAATGTGTGTCCCAAATGACTATCACTCACATCTTCTCAAATACGGCAAAACGCATAGGTTTAGTTTTCTGTCATTCCATAGCCTACAGTAGGCACACGAAACTTGTTTCTGAATAAGCATAAATATCTGTATTTGCTGAGTTATTAGGATTTCTGTCGTCAATTTTACGACAGTTAGGGTTCTCGAAATTTTGAGCTGCATTGCGTCATTGTCTTGTGGTCGCTGTGTGGTGTATACACATTGAAGGATTTAAAACCGACCTGACACCGGTAATTTGGATCCAGGGTCGGTAATTGACACCCTAGCAACGGTCCGGCGGGACGATGATCGTCCAGAACTGAAAAGAAGCCTAAACTGTAAACTTGCAGCGGACCAATCTTAAGTGCCTCAGAATACACTCATACTAGTAACTACGCCAATTTTTTCAAAATTTTCTTGGGTAGGCCTGTACCCAGTGGTAGACACAGGGTTCCCCACAGTACTGGCAGAGCCGGTTGCCCGACCAGATGAATTTTATTTCGACCCGCATGTAAAAGGTGTCATCCGGTTGTCACCAAGATGGTAGATTTGCCAGTAGTCTGTCACCCTGTATCGCCGTTAGCGCCCACCCAAACGGGAGAGATCGCACCTCCCCCCTTATTGCTTTAGAGGCTACATGTACACAATGAGCAGTTGACAAGCTTCCGTGGTAGTGTTCACACATCTGCGACGCTGGGCCAACCTCCAGCCAGCCCTGGTCAAACACATCTGGTGTATGCCTACACAGCTATACACATACACGCTGGTCTGGTGACCACTCCCGCACATGGCTCAGCAATCAAACAACCCCCAGCTAACTGTGGCTGAACCCCCCCTCATCCATTCTGCACGGGATACACGGACTCTGAAACAATGTTCATTTATTGTTTGCCAGCGTTGGACACTGGACCAAGAATTACATAAAGCCGATATTGGTGATGTTTACTGGATTATCCCTGCCTTAGACATAGTTTTGACAATGCCGTGCTAATGAACATCTTATAGCTCCTCACTGTGAAGGCCTACATGGTTAGCCCCACTCAATAACACAGAGCGCTGGTCCAACATATCTCAGTGTTACTGTTAATACAACTATATTGCCCAGATATTGCCCAGATAGTGTGATAAGCAGAGTTTGGGGAATGACTCATCCCCACATTCTTTGTTCTTTCCCAGTGAACGCTATGGTTAAACTTACTGTTAAACATGTATATCCTCACAGCTAGCTGCTCATACAAAGTTTCAACAATTATTTGCAAAACAAAATATCAAAGCAACTGAAGGTAAATCATAAGCATCCCTATCATGTGATTAAAAATAATTTACAAGCCAAAATAGAGGATGAAGAAAAGAAAATTAGAATAAAAGTATGGATTATGATGCATTAATATATCATGAAAATATTTTATGATACATTATTATAGAATAAAAATATAAACATCGAACTATTTGGTTTTCATAAATTTTGCTTCCCCCATTTATGCATGCACCTCTCTTATGCATGCGTTCATAGATAACATGATCATGCTGATGGGTCCATGCATAACTTAAGAGGGGGACTACTGTACTTTGTTGGTTAATTAAAAAAAAATATCGCGCGCGCACAACAATGAACACTTTATTATGCTGCTCGCGCGCGCCAAGTTAGGATTTTTGGGAGAACAACCGGATGATTTTTTTTTCTGTGGGGAACCCTGGTGGACATACACTCTCGCCCGTGGCGAGGGAAGTAATGGCAGTAGGCCTAATTTTGGCGAAATAGACTATATAGGCCTAACATTGAATAGCTGATTAGTTTTAGATTTTTTTTAAATCACAGATCGCCCGCCCATTACCAGTCAGTCTTTTTAGAGTTTCTTAAAGAAAAGTATATTTCCAAGCCGACAAAATATCACAGTAAAAGTTAATTCACATCAGCGCTGCCACTATATCAATATTGAACCGCCTGGCATGCGTTTAGTGCCGGTTTAACCTAAATAGTGCTGCCAGTAGGCCTATATGACCATTACGGACCACTCTGTCAAATTGTGAGATGTTTATCGCTGGATTTAATAGTTTCACAGGAGTATTCAGCGATGTTAGAAGAGTAGGAAGTTTCAGCATTCAATGATCCAAAACATGCCAACAACGTTTAATTGCAGTAGGCCTATGACAGAAAACAAGCTGCTGATTTCAAAATGTATGAAATGCTGCTAATAATTTTATTAAACCAAATATTGGACTCCTAAAACGTCGGAATATCCGATTGAGTACCATCGCAATTATATTTTGTTAGGGTATTTCAGTCAAAATAGCTGCTACACGTCACAGGGTCGGCGCGGGCATGGGAGAATGCGCGCATTCTCAGTGAACACGTGACGCTGGCTGTCAACCAATGCCCAAGTTGGCCGTCGCGTACCAAGCTAATGCGAACCACATGGATTGATTGCTGATACGATTACCAAATAAGTATTTAAAATATATATATATATTCAATAATTTACTCTCGGACTGCGTGTTTCTGAAAGTAGATGATCATCAAATCCTACAGGTCGAATGTAGGCCAATAACTTGTTGTATAGTGTTAATAGTTTGGGACTGAGGAATGTTTTCCCATCAGACGGGTCTGTGGAGTTGATTATTTACGCAACAAACACATGTGTTATTCAATGCTGGTTTCATGCTGGTCTACCTTTACGACGTTGAACTTGTCCCAGTGTTAAAACAACATCTACAACAAAGTGGTCTGTGAAACTTAAAGGGACTCGATCAGGCTAAAAAAAAAATGTGATTTTATTTTTGCTTCTTAATATGACCATATGATGTACACATGTCCATAGACTAGAACTGCAAAAGTTTTTAAATTTTTGTGCAGCGGTTCGCGATAAGCAGTGAAGACATATATAGCCATGACAGTGGATCAGATTGATGGACCAACCGCGTATCTTAGACATGGGGACGACGTTGAGTTGAGTTTACGAGCATAGCTTTTTACAGAAGGCTTTTTTTGCATTGTTCAGCTTATTTTGATGTCCATTAGCCCCCCCCCCCAGTGGAAATCTAGCCATGAATGAAAGTCAGAATAGTTTATTGGAGCATGTTTAACCATTTCAGGCATACAGGCTTGGTAGTTATCTTATGGATAATATAGTATCATAATATTTATTACACGAATCATATTCGTATTGCTGACACAAATTATTGTCATATGGATAGTTCAACGACAGGGCTGATTGACAGGCGTGCTCAAACTCTGATTGGTCAACATCTCCCATCCATCTCATTGGTCTCAAATGACCTCATGCTGATTTTATTTTTCTGGATTTTACAAGGACACTGTTATCATGATTATCGTGTGAACTAACAAAGAAAACACATCGCACTTGTGCATCTAATTTTTTCAGCAATTTTGTTTTTAAATCAAAAATAGTTATTGGCGGAAAATATATAGTTATTTTGATTTTAATTTTACATGGCCCATTGCTTGAATATCAACTTCAGTCTGATGCGAAAAAATAACTCAATAATGTTCAGAACCGCAGGGTTCTTGTTTTTGGTGTTTTTGTGTTTTAAATTCAAGTAGCAGGGCTCGTTGTGATGTCCAAGTACATGATCTGTCGGGCAATTAGCTATTTTACATATGGATATACTACATATATTGTCCCCTGTATATCATATAACATCATGACTGAAAGAATTAAATTATTTATAATGGCCGTAGTCTCAAAAACATAGATATTCAAAGGAAGCAGAAAGAGCTACCAGTAACTAAGATAAAAACCCTTTGGTCTCCATGATTTGTACAAAAATAATTCAGTGTTGTAAGGGTTGAGCAATCCTGTCTCTAGATTGGTGTTTACCATAATGTTATGTAAGAAAAGTGATATTAGTTAGTCATGTCAAACTGCCGCTGAGATCATTCTACAACTTTTTTTTATATAAACCAACAATGCTAACCCCAGTTTTAGTTTCACATCAGTGTAATCATAGAAGTTAAATATTTCAAGGAAGAATATTTTTGTATAGACCATGGGGACCAAAGGGTTTTTTCAATTTGAGATCATCATATAAAATGGCTTAGTTAGCTCTTTCCATTTTATTTGAATACCTATGTTATGGGTCTACGGCTATTAGAAATATTTAAATTCTTTCAGCGCGGTGACCGTCTGATGTCTGTAGGTTAGGTCAAAGCTCTTTAGTCCTCTAGGAAAGTAAGTCAGAGCATATAAATTATACTTCCCTGTACATGTATAAATATACACAGTTTTTTCAAATTTCAGGTAGGTACTGGAATGGTGATCGGTACATTCTTATCAGCGCCTGTTATGTTTGTGTCGGCAAAGATGATAACAATGACTGTGAAGACACATGAACAGTATATTTCTGTGATCTATGGCACAACTTGTAATGTCAGCATTTTAACTGTGATATGTGCAGTGAGTAAACTTGTAAAAATGTAATTATAGACACATATTCAATGCAAAAGCTGTTTGCGATTTCATTGACTTTACAAAAAGATTCTGAAATTTCAATTTGTGTAATTATGTATACACCTGTAGGCAGGCTTGGGGCGAGTACTGGACAAAAGTACTCGAGTACAAGTACAAGTACTTGAAAAAATGACGAGTACAAGTACAAGTACAAGTACTGGATTTTGAAAAGTACTTGAGTACAAGTACAAGTACTTTTAAAAGTACTTGAGTACAAGTACCGAGTACTTTGATTGTAAACTCCGGGTGTAAACTGTAATTAATTACATTAAATTTATTCAACAAATAATTGATTATAATATATTATACTTCATGTTGATATGTGACCCGATCTGGCAAAATGAGTCATATGTCGCACTTTGGCAAACGATTATTGAGAAGTGGGGTAGAAATGAATATTTTTCTAGTTAGTTTATTTTAATGCAATAGTGTGGTATTTTCCAAAAGTGCACAAATTGCCTTCTTGAACTTCAAATGCCATTTTCACAAAATAGTTACACACGCTACAGAGTTTTCTGATATATACCATTTTAAAGGTAATTTTGTGTCAGTGCGGTACATCTTAATAACCCCAATATTTAAATATGCGACTTAGACTCGTTTTACCAGATCGGGTCACATATATATATAATATTAGTAATGAAAATCATATTTTATGGGACAGGCCTATTATTTATATTGCATATCTAATGCCATGTCCCAGCCAATCGTATAATAATGCATTTTCCTATCAGTGTACAAAGTATAGTATTGTATGCTACATGTAGGCCTACTATTTGGCGAATCATAAGAAATAAATAAGTACATACTAGCCGATGTATTTCTGATACTAGTATATAAATTGTCTGTGTCTAAAGCTTTACGTTGCAAAACACGCTAGCTTGAAAACTTAAAGTAGTCCTTATGATTGTAAAATTTTAGGCCAGTGCCGCCAGCATTTGGCCGCCACTGTAATAAACGCTTCAATGAGCCTGAACACACATTGTGTCATGGAGAAGATCAAGGCTATTAAGGGTACACGGATCACAATTCTGCCCTGAAAATCAAAAGGCAGTATCTGCTTTCTTGTAAAGTAAACAGAATTGCCTTTTGGCTTTGCACGGCAGAATTGGTTCACGATAACAGGCACACTTTAGCTGCTGGAGACCATGATATAAAATCAAATGTATTACCATAATACATGTATATCCGTACAAGATTCGGCCCGGGCATCCGCTGAGAAATTAGCCTATTATTAGTTTAAAAAAATAATTTTTTGAAGAGCACCACACTGTTGTATTTATTTTTATACTCGGTCCGTCATCACATTTCGGGGACGGAAAGGGTTATAGAAAGCCGCCGTAGGCAGACAATAGACTCATTATGTAACCTCACACCTTTAACCCTTACGCGACACTGACGTGTTAAATTATATTTTTCTCTTATTTGTAGCTATTATTGCTGACTCAATTAGTATCTTCAAATGACAAACTACATAATCACGATGTTGAAAAATAGACAAAAAAAAAAATTGACTTACCTGCTGCTTACTGGTGACCTGACACAATGTATTTTGTACGTTTTAGGGTTGTTTAGTTCGCTAGACACCTGACGTCTTGAAAAAATTGTGCATAATTTTGTCTACTTTTATTTTTTTCTTGTTTTTAGTATATACAGGGATCCAATTTTTTTGGATGAACCGCATTATAAGTGATTTGTAATAGGGGCCTAATGATATATAAATAATAGTGGTGTATGTTTGTAGGGTGATGTTTGCCGTCTAATTACCTTGGTCATCTTTGTTTGAACAGTACTGTTATATCATGTTTTAATCCTATTGTACGTATATTGTACGTTTTAGGGTTGTTTAGTTCGCTAGACACCTGACGTCTTGAAAAAATTGTGCATAATTTTGTCTACTTTTTTTTTCTTGATTTTAGTATATAAAGGGTTAAAGGGTGATGTTTGCCGTCTAATTACCTTGGGTCATCTTTGTTTGAACAATACTGTTATATCATGTGTTAATCCTATGTACTTCTCGGTACAGTGCTGGTTAATTATTGGCCCAATGTCTTGGACATTGGCCCGGCATTGTAAGATCACTGTAGATAAGACGTTGCGTTGTCGCGGTCGTGTTTTTGGTACTTACACAACATTGGTACAGAGTTGTATGAGCTATGGAAGTTTTAAGATATGTTAGTCCACACAGAGTCTCAACTGCTTTATAAGATAACAGTTATAAACTACGTGTTCACTCAAGTGACATTATTTGTCCGGTGCTGGGGAAATGTCGGCTAAGTGTCTACGCATTGGGCCAATATTGTGCAAATATTATGCAAATACTGATTGATCGTCCCAACAAATACGAGAAATAGAACCTATAGTAATCTTGGCACACCGTCTTCAACGCTGGCCCAACATTATACCACCATTGGTTCAATGCCCCGTGTTTGCTACGAGGAGTTGTAAGTGTGATTTTAAAAAGGCGCCACATCATTGTTAAAATCACCCACCCCCCTTCAATGATTATTAGTCCTACTGTATAGTATAGTCACTTGTAAATAATATTCCTGTTTTCCAAAGACAAGTCTCTTGTCTTTTTTTAAGAATAGCTATTTAATTATCTTGCGAACTACACGAGGATGCTAGTATATACAAGGCAGAACAATAAATTAGCATCATGATATTGTAAAAAAGGTGCACTTCTGTTATAAGTTGGTGTAAGTAATTGGACTAGTTTTTAAATATTTCAAAGTATTAATTAAATCATTTTTCAATATAATATCTAAATGGATGGTAAACGAATCATTAACTGAATGTTCCATATCCCGCTATACTGATTTGTGGTTTGTATGTGAGCTATTTTGAATCAATTTAAGAAGACTAGTACTCGTAAAGTACCCGTAAGTACTCGTTAAAAGTACTTTTATTTCTAAAAGTACTTGAGTACAAGTACGAGTACAAGTACTTTTTAAAAGTAAGAGTACCGAGTACCGACGAGTACTGCAAAATCGGTACTCGAGTACCAAAGTACCGAAGTACCGAGTACATTGGCCCCAAGCCTGCCTGTAGGTATAATACATCTACATGTTTGTTCAAGCTACATCTGATTCATTTAATCTCTTTGCTCTGACTCGGAAATAAATTACTGTGGTAAAGTTAAAAGTCTATGAGGTCAAGACACATAGCCGTAAAATACATCATATTATTTTATTATCAAGTATTCAAGATGATTTGTTGATTTCTATTGTATTATTTCATAATCACTATGATCATGATTATTGCCATGTGTGTTTTTAATTAAAATAATAATACCTATGTGTACCTGCTATCTGTTATCAATTGAATGTTGATATAAAATATATTGTCTCAAGGTGTGGGTATTGGCTGTTTTACTAGTTAGTCAAAGATTTTTCACTGTTCCACATTGCTTCACATTTGGCCTGCTTATATCTCAGGTAAGAACATATTATCACTACTGACTGATGTATGCAAAAATGGCCCTGTGTGATATAATATGTACTATCTATAAACTATCAATCAATTTCAATAAAATGTTAAATAGTAAATGGAATTATTGACCTCAGATATATATACTTCTTGTTTATTATATATAAACCATTTTGCCGTTGTTTTCCTTCTGGTGAAAAGATTATTGACTTTTTTTTTTAATTGTTTTTTCGAGCCATCTTCCATTCAAAATTTATAAAATTGCTTGATTTTAATGTCCTCTTGTAATACTGTGAGAGATTTAGCAATGTGCCAGTCCATCGTATAAAATACTTCCGTTAGGATTTTTCAATATTCCTCAATCGCGGAAGAGGCTGTGTCACTTAAAATTGTAATGCATATCTAGTTAGCCTAAATTATTTTGTAACATTGTATGACTTACCACAAGGCATGCAACATTACACAACTGACCATCCTGTTGTATAAAGTACCATTGTATGGTCTCTTGTACAAACTGTAGTCTAAAATAATCAGTTTAATATAACCTGTTATGAGGTTATGCTGGTTGTAATCCTGTAAAATACTGCTGTCACATCAATTGAGCTATTGTATCAAATGCATTGTGTTAGATGGTATTTAAGCTTGGCCCATTTTACAACTGGCCAATTAATTCTACATCTCACACATTATTCAATGGGAAAGTACAAACACTGATGTCTGAAAAATAGACTTCGCCATTTCAAAACTAAATAGAAAATGTTACCAGAGACATGTAGCAGTACAATTTGTTTTATATGCTAGTACAAATTTTAATGGTACATGTACATGTAATCTTTAGCAATGTTTTGATTATGATTTTTGCAAAGTAGAACATCTATAGAGTATAGCAGGTTATATAATAAAATAAAGACAGATGATATGTTACATGGGTGAATATACAATTTAAGTGTTCTTTCAAAAAAGTCTTTTGAAATATCAGAGCTTAATCTCAAACAGATTTAAAAAAAAATATGTGTCTTTGTGAAGAACTGTAAAAATAAAATGTCAAGTCAGCAACGGAATATATATATATATTTGATCATTTTCAAATATTCAAGGTCATTAATTGCTTTGTATAATAGTTTAGTGATATGGTAATATATATAACACTTTTCAAAATAAAATTTGCCAAGAGAGAACAAATATTTTATTGCGAAATAATATAGTTGCTGAGCTGACATTATTATTTCTGAGTTGACAAGACACAATAATTGGATGTAAGCGTCATGTTTTAAGCACATCTACGAGATCTCTCAACACTTAGAGGCCCATTTTTTGAATAAAAATGGTTCATCATTATAAAGACAAAAAGGAAATGGGAACATAATATGCCTACTGCTGAAAATGTATTTCGAAGGCTATCGTACAATACATGCATGCGAATATAATGAGGGTCAATTTGATTCAGAAATTTAACTAAATTTTATTTTTAGTTCTACTTATCTAAACAACTTTAAAATACTCTCCCATTCTAATTTATTCAAAAGCAGCTTTTTTAAACTGCATTTTACATTGATGGAGTTAAAATTTCAGTTTTAATTACAATAATGAGACAGAAAGCAGAATTAAATCTACTCAGCAACTTTTTGTGTTCAGCTAAGAAACATTGTTTTATATCTCAATCTAATTTAATTTTATAAAAAAATTTAAACGGTATTTTACATTTATAGAGTTCTGTTTTTAGTCATGATTACATTAGTGAGACAGAAAGCTAAGTTTAGGGTGATTGTTTTGGTTATAAAATAGCAGTTCAAATTGAATGTTTACAAATATTTCACCCACCTCAATATATTGGGACTCAATATATTCCAGCTGTCTCTGCATATATAAAATTAGTCACCTAAATTGTATAACACCACAATTTGAGGAGTTTAGATAACACTGGCGTTGCTGAGTTTACCAGTTGACTTGAGACAACTAAAAAGCCTCAGTAAATGTATCTTTGGCAACTTTTTATATTGAGTTCATGTCTGTTTATGAATAAATTCTGTTGTACATAACAATTGCGCTACAAAATTACTCGGGTTAAGTTATTTTGAAGAGATCTTCCATGGTAAAACAGTCTATGTTTCAGGTGTTAGATATTGAGAGACATTGCACTTGTGTACAAATTTGTGTATTTTGGCACATTGCATGTTGAATAAAAAAATCTTTGTTAGAGATATTGAATTATTAATTTTTCTCAGTTTGTCGTATTGCCCATAGGAAAACATAAAAAATATTGGACCCACACAATTAATAAATTTGTTCAATAAATGACCCTTAAATTTTATATTCACCCACATATGCACTACTGGTAATAGAAGATTTATTAGAATTTAAGCAAATATAATTCTATAATATTTTATAATAAGCAGTGGTAAGTGTTTTAATTTGCATTTCTTTTTAATTTATAAAAAATTAAACCTCTTATTATTTTTAATTATTTTTCCATTTAAATTTCATATTTCTTATGTGGAAGGTACATTTGCAGATATTGATGTCTTTGGGTGTTATTATGTGGTATTATATGCAGCCTTATGATGGATATCTATCATGGCCCTTCTTCGTTTATTTTCCTATTTTTTGGATTGGTCTACTCTCCACTCGCTGCTGGATAGCAATGCTGGCACTTGGTATAGCTTTGTTAAGGAAGAGAAACCTCTGTTTTCTATTGGAGTATATAGGATGGCTTAAATTATATTGCTTTGGGTAAGTTATATGGGCAAATTCTTAGTAGGTTACTGAGGTTATAGTAATTTAGTTGTATCTTCTTTTGGGAATCTCTGGTTGACATACTATTGAATATCTGATAATTAATACAATACAGTGTGTATCACACTGCGACATGCCACACTGGTATAGTTTTGCTTGTATAATTTAAACTTTATACTTGGATAGTATAATGATATAATCACTCCTTGTTTTACTTTTTTACAGTGTACCAGCTCTAGCTACAGGATTACTCTTATTGATTTGCCAATTATCATACAATCAACATACATTACCATCATATGCTTATGGAATGCCTCAGGTACCTGCAACTTCTATTAATTGTAAAAGGCTGTTTTTTAGCTGCGACCTAGCCGCTCTATAAACACCGTTGTCTGTCTGTCTGTCTGTTGTCTGTCGTCTGTCTGTCGTCTGTAACACTCCGTTTCCAGGCAAAGTTTCTCGACCAAACAACTTCTAACCTGGCACTAACACTCATGGGAGTTAGGGCCAGACCTGATTAGCCCATTAACGGCCCTCTGGTGGCCAAAAACTATACTGACGACTGGTCAGATTAACCTTTTGACTGCTACTGTTCAAAATAAAATAATAAGTAACCATCCGTAGCTATATGATGATCCTGCTATAGCGCGCTATAGGACGATTCTGCTATACCGTGGTGTGGGATGATCACGTTATACCACACTATATAGTGTTCCAGTTTCCGCGGTATATGATGATGCTGTTAACATTTACCGGGTATACGGCGGTATATGGTAATCCTGTTACCATGATTACAGCGGTATATGTGAGATGGCATGTGTGCATTATATTGGAACTGTTTGTTCATCATTGCGTAATATCACCCACTGCGTGACACCGGCACATGTTAAATATGTAATTTATATAATTTATTTTTATATCAATTACATAATTCAAATATAGAAATAGGCACTATTAGTTTTTTACAGTGAAATATAATTATTTTAGTTAAAAAATGTGGACCACTCAGCAATAGTAATCATAGTCTGGTATGTGGACATTTAGCTATATACTTGGGGCTTATAAAATTTAATCCTCAAAAGGTGTTTGTTGATGACATAGGTTAAACAAAGGGGACTGTTTAGCGTCATTGGTTCAATTGTGGAATGACATGTAGATCTTTTGAAGATTGCTAAGTTTTACAACTCACCTTTGTGATGTTATGCTTGTGCAAGATCACAGCAAGAAGGACAATAACAATTTGTAGAGTGTATACATGTAACATGTTTTATAAATATATCTCTCTTTAATCACTGTTGGCACTTTAATCGTCTGGCCGCCTGTGAATATTAGCAGTAAGTCTGGAGCTTAACAGGTCTCCCATTGTGACGACAAGTTACGCTACATTTAATACAGCCCACTTGACTCTGCAACAAAAAGCAGGTGATTACGGGCACAATTTAAGGCCAGCCTCTCAAATCAAATTAAATTAACTTCATTCCGAAAGGATATACCATTTAGCGCTATAGTAGTATTTTGAAATAAACGCCTTCACTATGTTAATCCAGCATTGAAACAGCGTTGTGCTATAGTCTCGCCAGCAGGCTATGCTGATTTTTTGCGACATTAGGCGTGAATGAAAGATCTAATGGATCTACACCGACCCTGTGCACGCTCTGGGATCACACAAAGCGTTAGGATAGACTTTTTTTATTGTGACCTCACTATGAAAAAATCACAGTGCTGCCATTATATACTTTTTAGCCCGCCTTTTAATTTTAATTAAAAAAGTGGGCTATTGCAATCGAAGTTTGGCGGCGTCGGCGTTAACATTTACTTGTCGGCACGATAACTTTAATTTTGTTTTCTTGATGTCTTGGGAGTCTGTTTTGTAATTTGGGATGAGCCCTAGAAAGTGAAAGTCATACCCTAACAATAGGGCCTAATATTAGACTAATTTCAATGTTGGTCCTCTGTGTGCGATGCTGGCCCGTCATTGAGGCAACATTGGCTCAACGCCTCGTCTTTGTATTGAAATGGGTACATAGGCCAATCCCTCAGCCCCAAACACGTCATGATGCCTCTGGCCCTATAGTTTTATATTGTATCAGAGATTATGTGCTATCGTTTTTAAAATAGCGCACAAAATAAGTTGTCACATTGCAGCCTACTTAAGATTTTTTGATATGCTACACACTGTTATGATGCACATTCTCCGCCATCTGTAACTCCAATTATGTATCTATTTGATTAGTTGAGATAATGATGGAATCAAAGGCATCAATGTAAGTTATGTGTTGTTGCAATGATTTATTTATTTACTCTTCAAGTTTATTTTGATTGTTTATTTAGCTGGTGATTAGTACATCTGTGACGTGTGTGAACCTGATTGTCAGCTTCTGTTCACTGATAACCTTACATAGACAAGATCATACTTATATGTCATGCCGGTCAAGGACTACATCAGCCTGTGTTGATAATCCTGAAATTGACGGTGCTTGTGATGAAGAAGTGCCAAGAAATGTACAGGTTTAAACTTACAATTTTCAACATTTGATCTAACCACTGTATTCTCATACTGATTTGCTAAATAATTACTTATTTCTGTTTCGCATTTTACTGGAGGCATTACCTTTAATTTCTAGGTTAGTAGTGATGAGAATGAGAGAGGAGAGCTGGAAACTTTGCAAGAGTCACCAGTAGTCCGCCAAGTATCTGCCAACAGCAGGAGACGTGTGGTTCGTGGCTCTGTGAAGAGACCACGTACAGTGTTTCCTGTCCGTGAGAACTGTGATACCTGTGTGACTAGATGTGATGGTGAGTGATAACGAGAGAGAGAGAGAGAGAGGCCATGGATCCTCTATACTGGGGTCTGCTTGTATGTGTGACTAGATGTGATGGTGAGTGATAACAAGAGAGAGAGAGGCCATCCACTATACTGGTGCCTGTTTGTATCTGTGGCTAGATGTGATGGCGAGTGATAACGAGAGAGAGAGGTCATCCTCTATTCTGGGGTCTGCTTGTAGGTGTGACTAGATGTGATGGTGAGTGATAACAAGAGAGAGAGAGGCTATCCTCTATACTGGGGCCTGTTTGTATCTGTGACTAGATGTGCTGGGGAGTGATAATGAGAGAGAGAGAGAAAGAGAGAGAGAGAGAGAGAGAGAGAGAGAGAGAGAGAGAGAGAGAGAGAGAGAGAGAGAGAGAGAGAGAGAGAGAGAGAGAGAGAGAGAGAGAGGTCATCCTCTATACTGGGGCCTGTTTGTATGTACATGTGTGACTAGATGTGATGGTGAGTGATAATGAGAGAGAGGCCATCCACTATACTGGGGCCTGTTTGCATGTGTGACTAGATGTGATGGCGAGTGATAACAAGAGAGAGAGGCCCTCCACTATACTGGGGTCTGCTTGTAGGTGTGACTAGATGTCATGGTGAGTGATAACAAGAGAGAGAGAGGCTATCCTCTATACTGGGATCTGCTTGTAGGTGTGACTAGATGTGATGGTGAGTGATAGTGAGAGAGAGGCTATCCACTATACTGGGGTGTGTTTGTATGTGTGACTAGATGTGATGGTGATTGATAACAAGAGAGAGAGAGGCTATCCTCTATACTGGGGTCTGTTTGTATGTGTGACTAAATGGGATGGTGAGTGATAACGAGAGAGAGAGAGGTCATCCTCTACACTGGGCCTGGTTGTATGTGTGACTAGATGGGATGGTGAGTGATAACGAGAGAGAGGTCATCCTCTATACTGGGGCCTGTTTGTATGTGTGGCTAGATGTGATGGTGAGTGATAACGAGAGAGAGAGAGAGAGAGAGGCCATACTCTATACTGGGGCCTGTTTGTATGTGTTTCTAGATGTGATGGTGAGTGATAACGAGAGAGAGAGAGGTCATCCTCTATACTAGGGCCTGTTTGTATACCGTAAAATGGGGTGTCTTGGGACGATGGGGTGACTTGGGACAAATCATTAAAATATTATTTTAAAATATGACTATAATGACAATTTTTATATTAGGAGTTATATTTTTATAATAACAAAGACAGAATATTGTTGATGTGCCAACTGCATTATGTTTGGCGAGAAGACTTCTACCATTTGAAGGTAGTGAGCATTTTTAGGCGAGTGCAATTTTTGTGGACATTTTTGAAGTTACTTCTACTTTTGACTTGTGGGTACCTTTATAATTTGACTCAATTATAATTTAGACATGAAATAGCCATAGGTTTCAAAAATGTTATGTTAAGAATAAAAATAATATCAAACATAAACTTTTTCTGTAAAGTCACAATCCATGAATTTTAAACAAATACATTTTTGAAGTGGGGTGACTTGGGACACATTTTTCCGTAGTTGTTATGCACATTTGTCACCCCATCGTCCCAAGTCACCCCATTATACGGCACTCATATCTTACAGGATATATATTTTGGTGTAGACATGCAATTTTGCTGGGGTATATGTCTCTGTTATATTGGGATATTGTTGTTCATAGTATGCCCTCGCATATTTTACTATCTGTTGAGCTGGTTACATTTCATTTTGGTTGTTGCTGTTGATTTAAAAAAAAAACACAAGAGTGTCCCAAGTCACCCCATGTGTTATTTTTTTGTTTCAGTAGTGTCACATACTTGAGTATGTGAAAACTAATTCCATTGTGAGAGATATTATGAAAGATTGGGATTATATCTTTCTGTCACGTAAATTTTAGCCTGATTGGCTGAGATATGTTTTAGATATATATACACAAAACATCTTAAAAAAACGCGCATTATGACGTCAAATCACACCTGTAGAACTGGTCTATTTTAAATCATTTTTTTTAAATACAGAGCGTTGGTTAAACTTTAAATTCAGCACTAAATAACAAATTTGGCTTTTTCATACTTATTATACTTTAAATATATATTTATGGAGACAATCTCAATGAGAACTGTTAATTTAGAAATACATTTCATATGTCCCAAGTCACCCCATTTGCGGGGTGATTTGGGACACTTTAAATTATTTTAAAAAAATGTGTTCGAACAACATAACTAAACAAAAACTTATACTTAACGATTCCAGTGATTATAAATTTTGAGCTAACATCATTTATACAGTCATATTGGAAAATGTTTTGAGTGTGGATATAAAAAACAGTTGAAATCGTCCCAAGTCACCCCGTCTTACGGTACATGTTACTAGATGTGATGGTGAGTGATAACGAGAGAGAGAGGCCATACTCTATACTGGGGCCTGTTTGCATGTGTGACTAGATGTGCTCGAGAGTGATAACGAGAGAGAGAGAGGTCATCCTCTATACTGGGGTCTGCTTGTAGGTGTGACTAGATGTGATGGTGAGTGATAGTGGGAGAGAGAGAGGTCATCCTCTATACTGGGGCCTGTTTGTATGTGTGACTAGATGTGATGGTGAGTGATAACGAGAGAGAGAGAGGTCATCCTCTATACTGGGGTCTGCTTGTAGGTGTGACTAGATGTGATGGTGAGTGATAGTGAGAGAGAGAGAGGTCATCCTCTATACTGGGGCCTGTTTGTATGTGTGACTAGATGTGATGGTGAGTGATAACGAGAGAGAGAGAGGTCAACCTCTATACTAGGGCCTGTTTGTATGTGTGACTTATACTCATGTATACTGAGGCCTGTTTATATGTGAAGCATGATCTTAACCCTTTATGCCACAACAGTACAATTGTCATTGCAGTCAGACTGTTTTTTTTAGTATGTCATTAAATTCAAGATTTACGAGATGATACATGTATTTAAATTGATCAACAGGATCGGCTAATTTCTGGTCTCTCTTTGAACCAATAGCTGTATGCCTACATTATTTAGTGCTGCAAAGAGTTGAAAATACATGTAGCAGTGACAATGCCAGTTTTCTATGTAAAATTAATGTAATGGTTAAAATGCACTTGATCATGCATGCATACTAATCACATTATAATTTACAAACCATATGCTGGGGAAAGAGTCTCATAGAAAATGTACACTAAAAAGAGTACTGTTTCGGATTATATATTTTTGTTAATATTGAGTCTATTTCTTAGCTATCCATTTAATGTTTAAAATTGTTATTGTCTGATGATTTTTCAAGACAACTAGTAATTATCTTTCATTTGAAGCTACAAATTTACGGGAATGCACATTAAACTTCACATACAGATTAATCATGACTAAGCCTTGATTGAGATCACATTTGACCTCTATGAGTTTCAGCATTAAATTGCACAGCTAAACCGAAGTCTCCGGCCTTCTGGGCAGGTCTGGGTGTAGTTCCCCTATCATGCCCATAACATCTTATCGGGCGAACGAAGGAAAATGCTCTCAATAACCCACCATGCCCTATCACCCCCACCCTCACATCATCATCTGTACATCATTCATCTCATCAATTGACTACAATGTTTTTATCGTATTACAATGTCACTTAAAAGACCATTTGTGCCGAAAAGCAATAATTTATTACTACTACTCTAAGACTTTGATTTTTCTCACTTACACGATTCACTCAACATATTAATATTTATCGTTCCTAAATTTATACCATCTGTTCCACCAGTAGGTTGGATACATGTAGGTTCGAAAATGGGCACGTGACAGGCAAAAACTGGGTCATGGCTACATGTATATTGATTTAGTATGTGCAATATCTGAAAATACGAGCTAATTTGCAAATCTAAGTAAACATAATATGTATCTGCATGAGCTTCCACAATTTTTTTCTGTACATTGTCTGGTGGATTGCCCTGGTTAAGATCGAAAATCAGCTAATTTACATATCAAGATGGCTGCCCCGCTCTTCCTTGCAAATCGATGTAAACGCTCTGCAGTCGCCAAAATTTATCCGATCTGCTTAATTTTTTTCAGCACTAATTGATTACCCTGGTTAAATTAAAAAAATGAATAATTTTCATATCAAAGATAGCTGATATGGCACTTCTATTACAAATATCCTCATCGATACTGCACTAGTAATATACTTTTAGTTGTCTAAGGTGCCATGCAAATGTAGCATCTAGTTAAAATTCACTGAAAAATGCAATATATAACGCATAACTTTTTTCTAATCCATTAATGTCTGGACGGTATAGACCATGATCCGAAACATACCAACATTATTCAAATGAACCATAGCAGAAAACGAGCTGCTGATGCCAAAATGTAGTTGAAATGTTGATTCTATCAAACCAATTATTGGACTGATAAAACGGCGGAATGTCCGATTTAGTACCATTGCCAATACTGTAGATCTGGTAATATTTGCAAAGTTTTAATTATCGCTGCTTTTGCAAGGAAGACAAATTGTCGAATTGAAGAATCTCGCGAAAAGTATTATTATAATACCGCTATTAAAGTAAAATGAAAATTTACAAATTCTAAACTTCGTGGAGTGTCCCAAAATCAAATAATTGCGAGAATTTAAACACGCGAAAATTAGAACATCTACAGTATCTTGCGACTTTGTTGGGGTATTCCATTAGCTACAGTACTACACTCAAGCTTTACAGGGTCGCTCGGCCTACATGTGCACATGTATTCGCTCTCTTCAGTGAACACGTGACACCGCCTGTCACTCAATGCCTATCTGATGTTCATTTACGGTTCATGTTGATAGATATTTAACTTATTTTAATCATATTTTTTTTCTATTACTTTCAGATCCGAAAATGGTGTGGCATAGAATGTACATAATGAAGTTGTTGTTTTTTTAAATATATATATATATATTTTAATTTTAGTCTTCTTTATACTTAAATCAGTGATATTTGTTTCTGTTTAAATGTTATCATGGTATCATGAAATCTTCATGCAGTGCAAAATGCTGACGATCACAATATCTCTGTGCTGGCATTTCTACTGGTAAAGCTTTCAAAATTGTATAACTACAGTATACGATTTTTATAAAAAATGGGGTCTAAATAAATGTTTAGTTTCTTTGGTTGATTTTAATCTAATGGTGTGTTATTTTCAAAAAGTGTACAAATTGCCTTTTTATCCCCCGCCCACGAAGTAGGATCCCCCGCCCACAAAGTAGGACGGGGGATATTTTCAGCAGCATGTCTGGACGTTCGGCCATTCGTCAGTGTTTTGTTCCCGGGCTATATCTCGGAAACTGTTAGCCGGATCGTTTTCGTATTGCATATGCACGTCCTTTAGGGGGTGTAAATGTGCTTTTGGGGGTTATAACCTTTCACCTAATTTTCAACCTTTCATTTTGAGGCCATCATTGACAATAATAAATAGTGGGGTATCGTTAGTGTTAGCACTCTAATTGTTTAACTTCAAAATGCAATTTTCTCAAAATCATGGAATTTCCTTTTCAACATTTTACCGAATTTGTATATATTTTTAGAGCCTAGCACTCTCAGCATGTGTGATGTACCATTTTAAAAAATAATGTTGTGTAGATTAACCCTTTCACTGCGGATGTTGCACTAATGCGATATTGTGCTACACTGCGGATGTCGCCTTACTGCGACATTACATAATTAGCAAGGTGATTCACTTGGTTGTGGTGGTGACGGCTCCCAGGCACCCTTATCGCCAAGCAAGCGTGATAGGAGACCGTGGAGGTCTCCAAGCCTTTCACACCTGATAATGATGTCATAATATAAAGTAATAACTATGGTTGGGTATCCCCAGTTATGACGGGTCTGGTAATTATGGGGTCAATTTCAAATAATTACACATTGTGACGTAATAATTTTGAAATAATTTCGCAGCGAAAGAGTTACGGTTCTGTTAACTCCAATATTTAAATCAGCAAATTACGAATCATTTTGCCAAAATTTGTCACAAAAACAAAATGGCTGAATCGCGACCATTTTTTACTGTAATATGCGTAATATCTGGAGAACCGTACTAACCTAAATGCTAGCCCATTTTACTATAAAACAAATTGTGAGGCTTTATGGAGGGATATGCCTTGAAAAATCTCAACTCGACTATTGAAAAAATCGATTTTAGGACATTATAATAAATGATGAATATCTTGTACAGGTCTAACTAGGCCTAATTGCTTTCTGTGAACAATTAGCCATTTGGACTTGCACATTATGTAGTCAATTTCTTAGTAGGATGGTATTTTGCTTTTATGCCTGTTGTATTGTTGGTCATATAAAAATAAAACCATTCTATCCCAAAAATGTTGATATGCATGCATAACAACACAGTTTACATCAATACCAAACCCTAATCTCGCCTGCCAGTATAAATGATTTATGTGAGATACAGAAATGTATGTAAATATTGTTTCCACACATTCAGATGAGAATCTTCCAAACAGGAATTCTCAAGCTGGAGTAACTGTGGTTAAGAAGAACAGTAGCATAAATGCGATGGTATTAAAGGTATATATATACACTCAAATAGAGCTGTGCATTGTCTACACTACCGTACATGTATTGCGATTTGAGTTTATGTTCAGATATTTAGGTATAGGCTTATACATTCTAGTGAACTTTTAATTATTTTTCAAGCTCCCAGTGGCATGGTAAACATAGAAGACATTGTTGCATTTCCATCTACCCATTCAGTTGGCAATACATGTACTCAGGGAAGTCGAGGGAGGGATGAAGATGAAGAACAAGTATGTGAACAGTCAGTGGAGACAAACATTATAAATGATGACGAGGCAACTCTGTTGAATAATATTGATGAAAATCGGATGTCATCCATTCCAACTCGGTGTGTGAATATAAAATTAATATGTGTCCTTTGATTCTAATTGTAGTGTACATAAAATTATTTTAGGCTGTATTTTTTTTCTTCTCTGTTGTTTTTGCTCTATATATATTTTTGCTCCACATATATTTATTATATAATTTGCTTCTATATTCTGTTTGCCACCAGTTTTTTTTAAATTTTGAGGTGCCAGATCGTTTATAGAACCTTTTCTATTTAAAACCCTGGGAAAACTTTAATATCAGTGAGTTTTTCCAACCGGAACAATTTAAATGTTCACATAGCTCAAAATAATAGATATACATTGTAGATCATGTATGTTGTATTAATTAATTTATTTGATACATAATTAATTACATATATCAAATAATCTCCACTCAAAGAACAATTGAGATTTCTCGATAGCTCAATCATTTGTCTACCCTAGTTGTTTGATTCTGTGAAACTCAATGACCTTGATCTCCTTTATTTTCACCGAGCTGGCCAATACAATAAAGTATGGGGGAGGGGTCTTATATAACCTTGTTTTCACCGAGTGACGTCACTGCATTTCACAGAATCGGGCAACTTGAGATGAGTAGAAACTGAATACTCCCACACTGGCACTCCCAGGCTCAAGCAACATCAATAATGACTGCCGGATATTTACCATATAAAAAATTGTATGACCTATCATTCTGTACACATTTGCCTTGTTTTTAATCTGGTGTCAATCTATCAATCAATCATTTAGTTAATAAGACTTTCATAGCGCCTAAATTATCAGAGGACTGAACTCAAAAGACGCAAAAATCCTTAGCATGATCCCTGGATCCTGTGTCATAAATCAGGACAAAGTAAAGTCAACAGAGAGACAGATTTTCTGGGAAAAATATAATGCTGTTGTGGATACTGTTTCAGTCGTATTTTTTTTAATGCGTTGAAAGTCATGTATATGATAATAGCATGACCTGCATGTTTGTGAGGTGTGTTTTCTAAATCTCAATCTATGCATGAGAAATATTGTTTTTTTAATTGAATTCAATGAGAAGAAACTATATTGCTATTAAACACTGTTTCAACTTTTCTAGAGATTCCTTAGCAACTGTTAAGGAAATGTAAATTTGAGTTCCATGAAGATGTTGATCTAGGTCAAAACTGGAGATTATAGCGCTGAATAGGGTTGCATATAAAGTGAAAAAAATAACTCCATATGAAAGTGTATTGTCATCATGTGAAAGATTTTCTTTAATCTGACTCGGACCGATGTTACATACTAATCTGCCAGTCTGTATACATGTAGGTCTACTAGATATGCTAACGTTATAGTTTGTGTACAAATTTAGAGAAGATGTGCCTTTTTTTCCTAGCTGGCACTTTTCCAAGCATTTTATGTAACCATTGACTTCACATGGAGTCTTCTAAATGGTGTGCAGTATACACAGTATTGCCAATGATTGATTTTACCTGATAAATCACTAAAATACCATTGAGAGTAAAGAGTTATGTACTGTATTCAGTATATTTTCAAGTATCAGAAGGGGATATTTACAACTAATTAAATAATCAATCTTATCAGTTGTAGAACTTGTAATAATGCGCCCAGGAACCTAGCTCAAAGCATTCTATGTTTTCTACTTTTGCTCGGAGACACATCTATACCATTACATAAATAATGTCCAAACATTGTTGTCAACAAGGCACCAGTTCACCGCGGAGCTGGTGCAGACATGTTTTTAACAACTGGAGCATTATGTATTCGAGTTGTCTGTCTGTTTATCTGTCTGGCAGTCAGTAGTAATTTAGAAGGAAGATAATTTCATAGTGTATGTAATAGTGGAGAATGGTCTAGATCCATTTATCGTCTTTCCCCAAGTAATAAAAATAATGGCAAAACACCAATCCATCACCTTCAAATTATAAAGCCACAAAAATTTTAATGTCACATGGCACAGTAAAATGTTGAAAGTATGACTTTCACTGCATAAATTAAGTGTTAATAATGGTGTTTTCATACAACAAGGGATTCATGTGCATGTTTGTAAATCTTGTTCACTTTCACTTTGTATGTCAGTAATTAGTTCCACGTGACATGTTCCATTTATAATGCTGCTCTACACTGTTATAGATGCACCTCAAGAAATGAAGCCCAATGTACAGATCTTATAAATAGATGCGATGCTGCTCAATATGGATCAATGAATGAAGAGGAAATAGCAGTGGCCATGACAATTAACAGCAGTCAGATAACACGGCATCTAGTGCTTGTCATCATCATGCTAGCTTCTTCATTAATTGTCAGTATTTTTTAGCACAGGAGCTTATAATTGTATTTTCATCTTATTGCTTATACGTTAGTCTTCTGATTTTAGTGAATTGAAAAAAAAAATTGTTTATAATTACTGCTTTATTTGATGTGTCCCCCTGCAGATTTTAGTTGGTTCTTTTGTTGATAAAAGCGTTACACAGACTGAGATGGGTATGGTTCTCAGCATCTTGTGTATAGCTAAGATAAGATGTGTGACACAGTCACTATCTTTTTCATAGACAATAAAATAATCTGATTTATCTTTTTAATTTTTTATCCCCCGCACGTAGGGGAAGGGGGATTTTAGTCCCGCCAGGATTCTGTCTGGCGTCATATTTTCTTGTGGGCGCAAAAACTCAAAAACTGGTGGTCAATTATTTTTGAAATTTTAACATGACATTCCTAGCAACATGGGGATGTGCACGTGATTTTTTAGAGATGCTGACAAAATTCAAAATGGCCGCCAGAGGGCAACGCTAAAAATATTTGTGGCCGCAAAAACTCTAAAACTTAACCCTTTAAGCCCTCATGATGCATTAAAGCATCATTTTAAATCCCTGAAAACAGAAATAGTTGTCTTACAACAATGAGTTTTAGAACGAAAATTCCCATGAAACTGGCTTACCAATACATGACAATGTCCTATAATTTTTAAACCACATCAAGTCATCTTCATCCACTACAAGTCGAGAATTGCGACAGCAATTCGCGGCTTGTAGTAGATGAAGATGACAATGGTAAATTCAGGCCTGAAAGGGTTAAAGTAAGAAATTATTCAAATTTTACTATCACATTCCCCATGATATGGAGATGTTTACTGAAATTCAAAATGGCCGCCACATGTCAATATAATTTTTTTGGGGGGTGCAAAAACGCAAAAAATTGTTTGGTCAATTTTTTTTGAAATTTTAACATCACATTCATAGCAGCATGGGGATGTGCAAATGATTTTTTAAAGATGCTACCAAAATTCAAAATGGCCGCCAGAGGTTGACTCCAAATTTTTTCATGGGCTCAAAAACTACAGAACTTAAAAATTGGAAATTATTCAAATTTAACTATCCACATTCCCCACGATGTTTTAAGGTTTTTCTGAAATTCAAAATGGCCGCCATGGATAAACTTCATATTTTTTTGTGGGCGCAAAAAATGAAAAATTGAAGTCTAAGAATTCACATTGTGCAATCACATTACCCACCATCTGGAAATGTGCATGTGATTTTACTGAAATTTAAAATGGCCACCACAAATCGACTTTTTAAATATTTGTGACCGCAAAAAGTCCAGCATAATTTATGGCGGGGGATGAAATAGGACTTTAGGCCTCTTGTTAACTAGTCTTTTGCATTGTCAGTGTTATTCATCTTATAAATACTGCTTTTTCAGAGTTTATTTTTCTACTTATGGAAGCTTATGAAAGAGGCAGACATAGGAGTTTCCATTGAAATAGAGTTCCTCGAGTGTGTGCTGACTTATGGTCAGGTAGGCAAAATGTCCAGTAAATTGTTTGCTTCTTTGTAATAATTATACCAAGAATAATATAGTTTTATTAGTTGATTCGAAAGCCTGATATTTACACCAGCATGAATTATTTATTGTCTAGGGTGTGTTTGTACTCGGTTTATTTGGATTTGATCAGGAGATGGTGATTTTCCCTTTCTTACGGAGGTGAGTTCATATTATCATGATTATAGAAATCGTAATAGTAATGTTAGCATCATCAAGTTTGATATTTCAATGGGAAGAGCATGAAGATATGTTTTGTGTACAATATATATACAATGAGGTAAAGGGTATTGTTGATGTTTGTATTTCAGAATCAGACGTTTGTTTCACAGACCAGAAGTGGCATTGCTGCTCTGGGAAGAGCTTGATCCTCTTACACAACAGACATGCTGGCAGTTTAGCAAACACCACAAAGAAACTTGCTGCAAAGCTATAGTTGGATGCCGCCGGTAGGATTTTATTGTTTAAGTTTATTACCTACCTCTTGTGCAATCAGGTTTTACTTAGTGACCAGACCTTTATAGATTGCCATAATAATGAGTCTTTGATATGGATGAAGAGTAAGTTCATTGTAGATTTTTAGCTCATCAGGCCTCTAGGCCTAGTTGCGTCTGTCATCCGTCGTCTGTACACAATTCACAAGAAATGCTTCTCCTCCTTAAATTCTTATCCGATTTCAGTTCTGTTTGGTTTGTTTGAAAGAGCTTGGGCCTGTGCAATAAACTACCCCAAGGATTACAAAAATTTGAATTATTAATTATTTTATGACCTAATTTAGGCACTTTGTCCACCATTCACAACAAATGCTTCTCCTCCCTCAATTCTTATCCGATTTCAATTTTTAATGACCTAATCAGGGCACTCTGTCCACCATTCACAAGAAATGCTTCTCTCTAAATTTTTATCCGATTTCAATTTTGTTTCGGTCATTTGAAAGAGCTTGGGCCTGTGCATTTAACTACCTCATGGATTTCAGAAATTTTAATTATTAATTAACTTATGACCTAATTAAGACCTAATCAGGGCACTCTGTCCACCATTCACAAGAAATCTTCTCCCTCAATTCTCATCCGATTTTAATTTTGTTGCGTTTTTTTGAAAGAACCTGTGCATTAAATTACCTCTCGGATTTTAGAAATTTTAATTATTAATAAACTTATGACCTAATTAAGACCTAATTAGGACACCATTCACAAAAAATGTTTCAACAGTAAAGCGCGCACCACTCTGCTCGCAGACGTTCGTCCTTTATATGCACTTACATGATCATACATAAACATAATTACAACATTCATAATCATACATATTCATAATCCCAACATTGGTTTAACGTAACATTTCCTGACAACTGTCGCCAGTCACGCAGCCTTGATGAATATCCCGGAACGATGACCGAATCCAATCATATGCCAATCCGTAAGGGATTGTCTTGTTTGATGGCGTCCTTTTCTGACCAGGTCAACAGTCGCATAATCTCTGCGTTTGGCTATGCATAACTTTACATGCTGTTACAATGTCACTGAAATAATCCAGGTTATTCTGAAATTTGGACTATTGATGTACAATTTATTAGTAGAGCGAAGCTCTACTGTTCCAGTTGTCTGGGCCTAATGTATTTTAGTGTCGATTTATTCCACGACAATGATGTTAAATTCGTTGAGCTGAGAACATATCTAACGTCATGTGTCTGTTAAAAAGAACTTTCTTCATTGCACCACGAGCTCCAATTTTGAGATTTCTATTTAGATGCTCAGATAAACACAGTTAAATATATGTTTTTCTGTTAAACCATGTCAGCCTTTAGATATGACGCGTGGCCCAGTAAACAGCGTACAGGTCAACCCAGTGAACTACATGATTCACTGAGTCAACAAGTTCTCCTCTGTCCCCTGCCTCTGTCCAGTTGATTAGTTAGGTCAGCTCGGTGACGTCACGCGTGACCCGGCTGTGCGATATTAGCTGTATGCACGGCACGTGCATTAGGCCTCAACGCAGTGACACCGCCCAACAAACACAAGGCTACACAAGGCATTCAACCAATGCTGTTGCAATGTTAGTCCAGCGTCGCCGTCGTTGGCCCATCATTGAGAAACTAGCAGCTCCAACAATTTTCCTCGTGTTTGTTGGGTACATAGCCAGCGGCTCCGGTTATCCTGGAGGTGTCGGTGACGAAATTTTGCTGCATTAGGGGAGGGGCTGTCCAATTAAACTCTGATCAATATAATTATAAATAGTATAAATTGTATTAGAGGTAGGCCTAATCGTTTGTACGTTAAATACATGTAGGCCTACACGTGTGTTTGCATTTTATATTGTTTGTTAATTGAATGTTAGTCTATATGATCTCATTCTGAAATATTATTTCACCTATTTATATAAATTTTGATAATATGATCTTCGGATAAGATTGTAATATATAGTAGACCTTGATTAAAAAACGGGGAAATGAAAATTTGACTAGTCCTAAAATAATTATAGGAATATGCAGGTTTATCGGTGCAATTGGCCTGTTATTGTCATAATTGATCTACAAACACACAATAATATAATACCGGTATTGTATGACAAAGTTATAATAATTGCAAAAAACTTTGAACGGACTTATAGACTTTCGACTTCAGACTTTCAACTTCAAATTTTAGGCGTTAGACTCTGGACTTCAGTTTCAGACTTAGACAACTGACAGACTTCAGATTTTGGTTTCAGACTCGGATTTTGGACTTTGGACATAGGCCTACTTTGGACTTCAGACTTTAGTTTTTGGACTCCAGGTTTTGAACAGACATACATAGTACTTCAGACTTTGGACATAATTCAGACAGTTTTCGGACAGATTTCGTCAGACTTCGTACATCAGACTCCCGATTGTGGACTTTAGACATCAGATTTCGGATTGTGGACTTCGGACATACTTCAGACGTCAGATTGTAGCCTTCATTGTCAGACATCGTACAGACTTCAAACTTCGGGCTCAAAGACTCGGACAATTTATTTGTCACACAACAAAAACAAACATACATATGTAACCAAATAAGCTTAAGAAATACATTATAATATATGTTATGAGGATCAGGAGAACTGCTGATCAATGTGGATCGCCATCATGCAGACCACTTCAGACAGACTTCGGACAGTTTTCAGACTTATGACAGACTTCAGACAAACTTCGGACAGACTTCCGACGTCAGACTCCTACTTCAGACTTTTGACCTCGTCCAGACTTCGAACATAAGACTTCGGATTTTAGACTTCTGACTTTGAATTTCACACTTCAGATTCAAGACTTCGGACAGACTTCGAACTTCAGACATCAGAATTCGAACTTAAAACTTTGACCTTTAGACTTACAGTTCGGATTTTAGACTTTTGCTGTAGGGTCTACTTCGGACAGACCTCGTCCTTCGGATTTTGAACTTCGGTCTTTGAATTTCAGACTTTGGACAATATAGGCTACTTCAGATTTCTTCTGAGTTAAAGAGTTCAGACTTTGGACTTCAAACTTCGGACTTTAAAGTTCAGAGTTCAGAAACCCACTGGGTTTTAATACTTTAAACAGTTAAATAATAAATTAAACACTATTTTCTATGACTTGGTCTTTTGATTAAAATAAGCAAAACAGTTAAGCAGCTTTAATAATTATTGTGAGACAGCTCCATTTTAGCTGTCTGTAGAACAATAACCCTGAAGGTCGACGCAAGCTCCACTTCAGTGCCGTCAGGCTCTAGTGTTCTAAGAACAAACAGCTTCTAAATGCTCTGGTAATGTACAAGATGCTTACAATCTTTGATATCAATCATTTTTATACCCCGCCCGTAGGGGAAGGGGGATTTTAGTCGCGCCAGGATTCTGTCTGGCGTCCGGCGTCACGTTTTCTTGTGGGCGCAAAAACAAAAAAGTACTGGTCAATTTTATTCCTAGCAACATGGGGATGTGCAAGTGATTTTCACCTTATTGGAACTCATTCCAATAATGTTTTAATATGGTTCACAAAACGGATTCTGGGCACTGTTTTTTGTCTCCATATAATGTGTGTCCCAAATGACTATCACTCACATCTTCTCAAATACGGCAAAACGCATAGGTTCAGTTTTCTGTCATTATATAGCCTACAGTTGGCAGACCAAACGTTGTTTCTGAATAAGCATAAATATCTGTATTTGCTGAGTTATTAGGATTTCCGTCGTCGATTTTACGACAGTTAGGGGTCTCGAAATTTTTAACTGTGTGTTGGGCTATTGATTTATACCCTGTAGATAACCAGTAGATTTTACTGAGAACAATGCCTACCTTGTGATCAAACTAGGCCAATATAATCTTAAGAAAACACCACAATGAGAGTTTGAAACTGGGGAGAGCTAGCAGACGTTTTACTCTCGAGACCAAATCTATCATGATATCGATACAATATTTTGCAATAATAGATATTGCCTTTGAAAATCTGACCCTTGGTTTATATGCCTCTGACGCCACAGCTAAAATTGTGGTGAAGAACATTCGGAGATAGGCTGACCTAGATCTTATGCAGATCATAGGACGAGATGGTCTTTTCTGACCAATCACATAGACAATATCTGGGTCACTGATATCGCTGGACCTTCCAATATACTAACGTCATACCAGTAAACATTTGACTTTGATCCAGTGTTGTTGCAATGCTGGGCCAACGTCTCGGTGGTGTCCCATTTCCGATAACATCTGGTGTTGGCTGTTAGCCTGTAGTTGAACTCTAGAGTTGACCTACAGTATCCGATCACTTTACAAGTGAGCAGATACTCCCTTTGCAGAGCAGATGACTACTATAGCACGTTGTAGGGGGAGGGGGGGGGGGGGTGTTAGGCGTAGGTGTATACACACAATGTCACCCCCCTCATCTAGGGCTCTAAAAAGAGAACAAGCGAACTTTCTTAATTTCACAATTAGGATGACACGCTTCTAGGAACTTTCTATTTCTCAAATTATCAACTTTAGACACCTTTTAGACCATTCCACCCAAATTCAATGAAATTACATAACTCTGACGATCTTTCTCAGGGTATGCGGGAGTATGGCGATGGCACACAGACAGTCAGGCAAACAACACGAGGCAAATTGATCACATTTGATCCAAAATTCAGAACGCAATTTTAAGTATGTCAAACATACCAAGTGAACTTAAGTGTACACGAGAGGCATAGGTTTAATAAAAGAAATGTCTCAAATGTTCATTTAAAGGATCTGCCAAAACTAAAACTTTATCGGCCTTTTCCATCCAGATTTCAAGAGTTAAGACACGAGCTATAGGGTAGCTACCGGCTGATTCAACACCTCATTTAGACCACCGCGACCCTCTGTTCGCCGAGGGCGCATCAAAATTAATTAAATTCTAAAATGCTTCTGTTTCCAGGTTCCTTGCCTCCCTTGCCAACCAGACATTTTCTAATGAGTATTATATACTAATGAAATATTTGGATAGGCTAAGAGAAAGCTTCCATACAAGCTTCGAATGCCTTAATCCCACTCTCAGCACCCTTCGGGTGCTAGGGTTCACTCAGCCCCTCATCTAGCTGTATAGTAACACTGCGATTGGCGCCATGAGCACCCCCCAGCAAACACGTGACATTGCCCTTGTGTTGTTTCAAAGGTGGGCCAGCGTCGATGATGATGGGCCAACATTGAATCAACAAATGGTCAATGTCCCTTCTTTGCTGGGAACCCTCCTCCAAATGAGCGACCGCTTGAGACAACGCCGTCCCTGCAAACACCAGACATTGCCCAACATCAGCCCAGCATTGGTTCAATGTCTCGTGCTTGCTGGTGTCCTCCTTGATGACGTAATTATTTTCAGTCATTTTGACAAATCCTTTCACCAACGACCTTGAATGGGGTTTGCGGTAAATTTTGCCACTGGCTCAATATAGGGCCAATGTCGGCAACATTCGCCCACCATTGACTCAGACCAAGGAATATATTCCTTGCTCAGACTGGTAGTTATTGTGTATCAAGCACGCTGTTACGGAAACAAACCTTTTCATTACGACGATCTCACATGAAAAAAGCAAGGACAAAGTATGATGACATATTTAATATAATTTTCATTATTCTAGCTTTCATGGCTATATCATCAAAATCAGTGGCTTTGGAAGAGTGTCCTTAATTATTGTCAGCTGAGTTGTTTGTTTGATTTAATTTATCACCCATTGCCGAGCTCTCTTTTCGTAACTGACGACATGCTATAAAAAGAAACAGTTGACCACATTCCACAGTTTTCACTGAGCAAGAAAAATGCTGTGCTACGACCTCAATGTTGCAAATTACGGCAGGGATACAGAATCCAAAACATCACCCAGAATTTGGGCAACCAACTGCTGAGATGAACGTTATTGAGAGTTTTAGGTTTTAGATACATCAGGGCACCCAAATATTTCAATGAGTGCCCCGCAATACAGTAACAGTGGCAAATTTACCACATATGCACATAACAATCGGGCATAATCTCCTGCCTCTCTTTGCGTCTTTATTTAAGTACACAAGGGGGTCACGGAAAAAAAAAAGGTTTATTTTCATCTTTATGGCTAAGAAACTTTCATTTTTACCCTCGGTGCACCCCTTGAGGAAGCGTAGAGCAAACAAAACTTCACCCAGGTTTCACCCTGGGCAAACTAGTGCACTAAGTGCAGCCTTTTCCGGGTATCTCAGAGATTCCCACATTGTTCTGTCCAAATAGCCTAAAAATAGCTGCAAAGTTATAATGGGAGTCAATGGGAGCCCGTCATTTCGTTAACGAGGCTGCCCATAGAGTTACATTATAAAAAATCACATCGGCCTACGATTAGCCACTGCCAAAATATTATCACACGGGCCCACAGCATGCCTGGTCCACTTACCTCATCAAGAATTTGCTGCAACAATTATGAAATTAAAATGCGAGAGCTGGCACCTTTTTTCGTAATTGTGAGAAATCCAATGATGGGAACCCCAGAAAAGGTGATAAAAGTACCATTTAAAACAAAAATGCTTTTAATTCTACAATGATGGCTTTCTTTTCTACAAGTGATAGTGAGCAAAAATGAACGAACAAATATGTCTTTTATTGCAGTGTCTCACAAATTCACATAAATCCTAAAAAAAAACACGAAAAAAACATCAAAGTGACTTTTTGTGATATACATATTAATATTATCTATTGAGCGACTATTTGCACCCTGGATGTTTACTTACCAGATCTATATTATGCTTGACACATCAACTTTGCTGACGGTGGACAAAAATGAGCAAACGTTGGTTGAACGTCTAAATAAATTATTTACAGGATATTACCACGCTGACTGTAAGCAAATCATAAGTATGTTCCCGAAAGATGTTTGTTTTATATTTACCGCTATCACGGTCCGCAATAAACACTGAAGGCATGACAGTGCATCAGATCACTGAGCGACCAACCACATAGCCTATCTCAAGACATGGGGACGACGTTTTTTCATAACTAGTGGTCGCTTATTGTACTAAATATTCAGAAGAATCATGTTTTTTACATTTTAATTTGAAATAAAATCATTTTCATAGCAAACTACGTATATATACAGATATACTGGTATCAATAATTAAAAAAAACTAACGTTACTATCTTTTTATTTTGTTTTATCATCCTAGATGAGCTAAATGCCATCGTGTTGCGTCTGTCGTCTGTCCACAATTCACAAGAAATGCTTCTCCTCCCTCAGCTCTCATCCGATTTCAATTTTGTTTGGATTGTTTGAAAGAGCGCGTGCATTGACACAGCGTTGGGTCAACATCTCGTGTGGGTCTGCATGCGGCACTGTGTATTGGCGCTGGTTATATTTTCATGTAGTTTGGTGTTTGATGATTGCAGAAGAATTGTAAAATACAAGGATTATGTTGCTGTGTTTATTGGAGCATGTTAGTGTTATAATATTCATTACACGATTTTAAAACAAGTCACTACATCCGGTTTGGAGTGCTTGCACGGTATTTTAATATACTGCTATCATGTGAACTAACATCTTGCACTTGTGCATCTAATTATTTTTAAGTTTTTGCAATCTAATGTAGTTATTGGCGGAAAATATATATTCGTTCTGATTACAGTTTTACATGGCACATTGCTTAACTATGAACTTCAGTCTGATGCAAAAAATAACTCTCAATAATGTTCAGAACCGCAGGGTTCTTGTTTAGAGATGCTAACAAAATTCAAAATGGCCGCCAGAGGTCAACTCTAAAAACTTTTGTGGGCGCTAAAACTTAAAAGTAAAAAATTATTCAAATTTTCCTATCACATTCCCCATGATATGGAGATGTGCAGGTGATTTTTTCAAGGTTTTACTGAAATTCAAAATGGCCGCCACAGATCAACTTTAATTTTTTGGGGTCGTAAAAACTACAAGAAATTGTTTGGTCAATTTTTTTTCAAATTTTAACATCACATTCCTAGCAACATGGGGATGTGCAAGTGATTTTTTAAAGATGCTGCCAAATTTCAAAATGGCCGCCAGAGATCAACTCCAAATTTTTTGTGGGTGGAAAATTTCAAAGTCAGAAATTATTTAAATTCTAATATCACATTCACCACGATATGGAGATGTGCAGGTGACTTTTTTAAGGTTTTACTGATATTCAAAATGGCCGCCACAGATCAACTATAAATTTTTTTTTGGGGGGGGGGGGGCGCAAAAACACAAAAAATTGCAAATTTCAACATCACATTCCTAGCAACATGGGGATGTGCAAGTGATTTTTTAAAGATGCTACGAAAATTCAAAATGGCCGCTAGAGGTCAACTCCTAATTTTTTTGTAGGTGCAAAAACTCCAAAACTTAAAGTCGGAAATTATCACATTCCCCACGATATGGAGATGTGCAAGTGACTTTTTTAAGGTTTTACTGATATTCAAAATGGCCGCCACAGATCAACTTAAATTTTTGGGGAGGCGCAAAAACACAAAAAAATGCAAATTTTAACATCACATTCCTAGCAACATGGGGATGTGCAAGTGATTTTTTAAAGATGCTACGAAAATTCAAAATGGCCGCTAGAGGTCAACTCCTAATTTTTTTGTGGGTGCAAAAACTCCAAAACTTAAAGTCGGAAATTATCACATTCCCCACGATATGGAGATGTGCAAGTGATTTTTTTAAGGTTTTACTGAAATTCAAAATGGCCGCCATGGATAAACTTCATATTTTTTTGTCGGCGCAAAAACTGAAAAATTGAAATCAGTGATAATTCAGATTGTACAATCACATTACCCACCATCTGGAAATGTGCATGTGATTTTACTGAAATTTAAAATGGCCACCACCAATCGACTTTTTAAATATTTGTGACCGCAAAAAGTCTAACTTAATTTATGGTGGGGGATGATATAGGACTTTAGGCCTCTTGTTAACTAGTCTTTTGCATTGTCAGTGTTATTCATCTTATAAATGCTGCTTTTTCAGAGTTTATTTTTCTACTTATACAAAAAATGTCCCTTTTCCAGCAGCCGTTCATCTTGTTTGCAGGTTTTCTTGGCGTCGATACCGTAAAGTGTTTACAGGAACAGATCTTGTGGACTGGTTGACAGAAGTGGGATTAACCCCCGATAGGGAAGAAGCTTTAACCTATGGTAAACAACTTCTAGAAGGCCAAGTTATTGAACATGTTAAACGGCAACAACACTTTCATGATCTGCCGTACATATATCGTTTCAATGAAGACCTGGATTTAACTGCACCACAAAGACAGTGATGCAGTTATGTAACTATCTCAGCTAACAGGGTTAGTTAACCCAATATGGACTTAATGTTGGGCCAACATCTGGGGTGTTGGACCAACATTAGTTCAACATTGGCTCAACTTCACTTATCTGAAAGATACTGCTATATTGAAGTACATGTATACATCTATATAACAGGATGCAATTTTTGATTGTATAACGTAACATTACATGTTTAATGCATTTAACAACATTGTAGCATCCTGCATAATATCCTGCTGGAAATGTACTTCAGATTGAACTAGTTTCTCTGGAATAAATAGCTACATTGAGTACACATTCAAAAGACTATTCTGTTGGTACAATAATGGAAGATTCCACATACATATCCGATATTGGAGACCTTCATTATTTTGCAAAGAAAAGCCACTTGTATTGTAATGTAATTAAAGTTTGAGAATTACAAGAACGCGCTGGGATTTATAACCTAAATTTTCTTTTAGTGGGCACTGCCAAAGTACCATGATTTATCTGTATGATAGCTGTGTATGTGATGAGTGAAAGGTATAGCCTACTATTTTTGTTTCTGTGTCATTGTTATTTATTTGTTTTTGCTTTTACACTACTGTACTCCTGCAATTTTATTATAGCATAGCATGGCGGAACAATATATTTTTTTAACTATAGCTATATAGCCTTTTGCTGAATTGCCTACTTGTTAATTCACTACAGTAAAATAAGTCATCTATCCTGGAACACCTGCGATATTAATTATACAAAAATATTAATTGTTTATTGTTGCATGGTATGACGAGACGCTAGATTATATATTTGCCCTCTCATACCTCATCTAGCTTCAACGATAGATATTTTATCCTAACTGACTTTTCTTGTATCTGGTTGTTGTTTTTTCATATATATATTTTTCTTAATATTGTGTTATGTTATATTCTTTAATCGTTTATTTTATTTATATCAGTGATTATTTTTTTGATCACCAAAATCTGTTTTACAGATTGATTCTATCAATTTTTATTGATCAATCGAAAGAGTGTATGTTTAAATATTATCTTAAGATAATTTTTAATTCTGTTAATTACATTTTGTTATATTAAATATAATAATATTTTATAATTAATATAATTCACCTGGAACAATGTTGCATAATGGGTATAAATGATTGTATTGTTATTTCTTTTTTCATCTTTGTGTATGATAATTTATAGCATTGTATGTTATCTTGGACATGATTTCTAAATAATATTTTGAGCTTGTTACTTCCTCGAAGTAAATATATTTGTGCTATTTTATTGAGATACAATAAATCTATATATTTACATTTTTATGTTTATTCCAAAGGTTATCTTAATAACCGGCCTTAGGTTAGTTTAAAACATATTTTATTGACTAATTGAAGCAATATAGGATTGTAATACATAGGCTTCGCTCAGAAAAAAAAAGAAAGTGAGTGATGCTTGCGGAGTCATGGTTTGAGTACTATGAGTAGTCAGTGGGTGTAAATCTCGTTGGCAGAGCTAGAAAATGTCGTAAAACAAATGATTGGAAGTGGTATTGTCAACATGACCTTATATTGTCGACATGACTTCATGTTGTCATCATGACCTCATATTGTCAACATGACCTCACATCCCAGCAAACACAAGACAACGACCCAAGGCCAGCCGGATGCTAGACCGACGTTGTAGATGGTGGGTCAACTCTATGGCAGCATTGGGCCGATGTCCAGCGTTCAGCGGGATGAGTGATGTCAATGTGACAGCGCTATATCCATGTGATAACATATAATAAGCCCTGAATATATATAACATAAAATTAAGACTATTCGAGTGGCTGTTTTCGTTATCGACGTTTTCTCGTCAAAAAGTTCTAAGGTCATTCAACAAAAAATTGACGGTGAATTTTTCCGTCTCGTTTCGTCGACGACGGGAAAACATCAAACGGCCAATCGAGTAGGATATTAACAATACGAAAAAACGTCGGTGACGAAAACGGCCACTTGAATGGGCCTATTATATGAGTAGCACTCAACCTATGTGATCGACTCCGATAACACTCGTAAGGGTGAGTGATGACGCGGAAGTCAATTGGGCCTACTTGCAAACGCTGAATGTTAAACCATTTCAGCGCTAAAATGTGTGTTTAAATAAAGTGTCAGTAACTATCCGTTATAGCACGAATCGTTACTACACGAATCGGATTTAACACGATGCAACCATGGATCTCCCAATTTTTTTTGACATTTTTCCAGAAAATCGTGTATAAATAATTCAACATCCGATTGAGCATGACATTTTCAGCTAACTTCACACGTTAATCTAGCGCTGATCGGCCATATAGTCCAGGAGCCCGGAAGGTTTTATTTAGCATTGCGAGTACAAAAGGTTTGAAGCAGCCATAGCATGTGTAGAATAGACCGTCAGGATCCCAAAAAGGCAATTATTTAATTAGTGCTAATTAGAGATTTAATTAGCATAATCTGTGCATAAAAAATGTCAATGGCATGATATTCTCAGATATATATAGTGCGTCAGAATAAACGATTCTTAAATGCCAAAGCCTGTACAAAACCTACTTAAGAACCGTTTAAAGATTGGGGTAAAATATTAGTTTGTTCAATTTCTGCAAAATTAATAGTAAATTAAGTGATTGTAATATGTTAATAGCGGTGCAGACCGTTGATGAAATTAATTATGTGTCATGATGTGAGGTTGGGGTGAACGGATGAAAGGGTGAAACTATTTCCACTATCTCGGTATGTGCCCTATAGTGGAAGTACAACACATTGAAAAACAATGTATTATATATGTGAAACATTTCGTCAGAAATAAACACATATCATTCAGTTTTGTCTTATTCCGAAACATAACATGGGTATCTTAAGCTTAAATTAAAGGTCTTTGGACGTTATCATGTGCGAAAGCATAAAGTATCCAATATGTAAGCTATATATGATATTGAGTTTAAGACAACCATAAAAGTTAAATCATATTTTGATGTTTTAAATTAGTCAAATAATAAATTATCGTCACGTGAACTGTCTGTCTCATCACTTGATGATATAACATTGGCATCCTCTAATAACTAAAACATATGTATTATATTATATGCACGAATGCCCACAGCATTATAGTCCTTGTCAATTGCTTCTGTGTGAAAGTAAATCTCCTATTATAAGCTGTAACATATCGCCCTGGAATATCCAGATATAGTATCCTATTGTCCAATATCTCTTGCTTAGCCTATCCACAATTCTGCCATGCCATATATCGAAGCATTGGTCTCGATTTATCAGTTGGAGAATAGGTTTATTAGAATCAGTAACATATCAGCTACCAGTACTGCTACGCATGCTCAGCTCATTTTCCGCAGTCATTAAAAATTTATGAGCATCTACATTTTTCGGACCCTGTGGTCGTGATCAGTGACTGTCATGTTGAAAGCGTGATTCTCCTGGGCAAAACTAATACAGCAATCCATGGCCCACACATTATAGTATGGGCTCGTCTATGGCGATAATAATCCTAACTATCATATATAAAAATAACTACATAAGTGAGTTTTAACGACACATGTGTCGTTAAAACTCACTTATGTAGTTATTTTTTTTATGAAAACTAAAAAAACATCATCAATCAACATCATCAATGTCAGAAAAATCAATAATTGGAGCCGTTTTGCTAATCAGTTTATATATAACAGCAAGAATACATAGCATATCATCTTGATATCAGTAATCAGGTAATGTGTTTGTATATATGTAACAACAATACTAAAGGGCGGGGGCCCTGGTGCCTGCTTGGAAAGTCAGAGATCGCAGGTTCGTCTCCTGCTCTGGCATTCAAGTTTGAAAGACCAAAATGTTTCCTCCAGTCCCTGCTCAATCGTAAAGATTGAATATTGTGGGCAGCCTCTGTGACCGAGAGTTAACGTGTTTGGCCGCAGACCAACAGGGCTCAATTTCGAATCATGTGTCTGGAGGGCAGTGTCACCTCAGTCATATCACCATCCTGATGAGGTTTTTCTGGCCCAGTTTAGCCTATATGTTCACGAATATGGCTTAAAACCCCATTCATTTCATTTTATTACATTTGATACAGCCAACTAACACCTGACTCGACGTTTGCCTGAAAACATTACAGTAACATTTCAGAAAAGACCATGTAATTTGAGAAAGCCTTCTTGGGTCTTTATCCTTGGGTCGATCTACTGTGTGTATTGTGATTTCCGTAATTTGCATTACGTAAGAGGGTGTAGTAAAAGTGCATTACGTCTACATGTGATAATGAGGGATAAGGGCTGCTGTAGATTTCACGGCTGACTAAGAAACATTAAAAGTTGATATTTTACAACTCTGTAACGATTTTGTTAGGCTTATTTAAAGCAGAAGAACTGAAATTGAAGAGTAAAGATTTTGTGAAAATTCCTGGCTAGCTGGGGCCTATTAAAAGACCCAGAATAAATAATAATTAGACCTCCACTCTTGTAATATTAACATTATGTGCAGTAGGCCTACTTCAGCATGTGTGTAAAATCAGCAAAATGTATGATGGGAATCGAACATATAATATAAAAACCCAATGATGGATAAGATATAAATATATAGGCCTACTACCGATCTATACATATTATTTTTTCATGATAATGCATTTTAGAGCATAAATATACATTCTCTAACACATCTGTAGCTGATATTTTGCAATGCTGTTGACAAGCGTTAACGCCCCTGGGCCTCTTGTTCGTGATTATGTGAAGTGTCTTCTGATTCCAGAATCTATCCTTCCGTCCCAGAATCTACCCCCTTTTAAATATCTATATGAGACCCTCCCAGAATCTACCCCTCCCTCTCAGAATATAACCCCCTTTTTTAAACATATATATGGGACTCTCTCAGTATGTACCCCTTCCCCCAGAATATAACCACCTTTTACACATCTAAGATTTATATGCGACCCTCCCACAAACTAACCCCCCCCCAGAATATGCCCGCTTTTAATATCAAGTGACATGTCTATGTGTGAAGTTGTTTCCACAGTGTGTATCGCAATTGTAGACACAGAAAATTGCGAATGAATGATTATCACTTTTGCAGAAACATATTTACTTCTGCGAACCAAGAATCTAAACTACCCCTTTTTACACAACTATGTGCAGCACTCCCTTGATCTACCTTTCCCGGAATATACTCCCCCTTTCAAACATCTATGCGACCCCCCCCCCCCCCCATAATCTACCCGTCCTTCTCGGAATATACTCCCCTTTAAAAAATTATATGCGACCCTCCTTGTAGTATCCTTGATTTTACCAATCTATGTGCGGACCTTGGCCTTGAGGTGGGCCTGACAGACCTTCTATGTCCCAGCGGGGGGGGGGGAGTGCGAACGCGAACGCACCCTCAGCCTACGGCCCTGGTCGCTGTGACTTCATCGAGGAATTCCCATGGGTCACTTTGAATTATGGGATCCCTATCACCATACAGGTAGTACCAGACACGCAGGTTTCAGCGGGCTTCGACCACGGAACGCATTCATGACTAGCGAGGCAGTCAGGTACTCTACCAAAGCGCCACGTCCCTTTCTCTGCCCTGTTTGTACGTGTATGCTGGAATTATACGAGGACATTGTGTTTAACTACCCTGATGACATCACGCAATGTGAGTAGCCTGATTCAGCCGGGTAGTGTTTAACAGCTATAATAACAATAATAATAATAACATGTTCTTATATAGAGCAGTTCCAGTCCGTTGGTCTGCTCAGTGCGATTTACAGTCTAAAAGTTTATTAAAGTTTTAAAATAATATAAGGCATGTTTAAAAGTCATGTGCATGTATGAAAAGATGAGTTTTCAGGTTTTCACAGTTAAGAACAATGACCACGTCGTATTTACAGTAGTTAAGCCTTAATGACACAAAAAAAACGAAGATGATTTATTTTCTTTTATTGGTGAATATCGTAATCCATGCTAAGCACATGCTTGACGATTAAGTTAGGTTAGGCCTACTTATCATATTATATTTAGGCATAAACAAGAAAGACACAACATGGATGTACACTGTACGCGTCCGCCACCTGGTGAACGCAATTAAAGCATGGTATGCAACATGTGGCTGTCTGAGAGTCAACGAGAATTCCGATGGGAGAGGGCTGGGTCAATGTTGTGCTAATGGCATTATGCCGGCGATATTCACCCACCATTGAACAAGTATTGGAACACTGACTCCTGACATTATCAAGGCAGACCTGTTGTTTACAATTTATTCCACAGGCATCGTAAATATTCATCTATTAATTATATATTTAATAATCAAATCTCGTTTGTAATATGGTAATATTATCAAATATTTGGTTGTGAGCATCGATTGTATTGTATTTGTATCTATGGGCTAGTCAATCAGTTCCATATTTCTTCAAGTCACAATATGTTTTCTAGTAGCGACGCCGCGATCTCGATAAGAACGCAGACCAAGCCACACAGACTAATATAACGTTACCCTTTAAAAAGGAGTGGTTCAGGTGTTACTGTGTTTTCTAGTGCAAGAATTTGTGTTCATTTGGGAAGTTTGGCGTTACATTTCAAATAAAATAAAACATAGGTCTACTTACTTATTGTTGTTTCTTTAACGTTTCTTAGCAGATCAACCCTTCAATCGCCAAATTATTCAATCTGAATTTTTACCCACTTGAAGTTGTGTCTCGCTGACGCGATCCACAACTTCAAGTGAGTGAAAATTATTCAGATTTGACAAAATGGAGGTCAACTGTTTTCAAATAGTGCTGATTGATGTCACATTTTTTCTTCAACATGTTTAAAAGGTGATACATTATGTGCTTATAAAAAATGAAAACCCGAATATAGGGCCTATGCGGCACCGGCGGTTAAAGGGTTAAGTTATATATTATTCTGGTAAAATTAAATGTTTTCTTTTTATCAAATGGTAGTGAATACGTTTGCTGATTTAGCCGTGACCTCATTCTCATTCATCAGGTCCACTATCCTTCACTAGCGTCAGCTAGTGGCTCTGATTGATTACACTGTAGAATGTGTTATGTAGAAATATTCATGAATTTGACCTGATTTTGTATCCGGCCAATGAGGCAATACCTAACAAAAATGGTGTCCTTGACATTCTAAAACCACATGGTCAGGCCAAGGAATACACTGTGTTTATGAAATTAACAGCTTCTTTTAACATGTTTAAGAGAGGGTGGGGTCGACCAGGGAGGGGTTTGACTACATCACTAGGCCTACATCTAAAATGTTATATTTCGTGTCCAACTTGGCCTGACATCCTCTGAATATTTAGGCCTGATATATTGTGCTTCTGTCAGTATTTGTCAGCCAGCCATCAAACTTTATTGTGTCAACATGGTGCAAATCGTTGTTTTATAAACGATACATCTATCCAGATATGTTCTATACATACCAGAGATGAGCGTTAGGGCGGATAACAATTTGTTACTGTAGCGGAAAGTGTTTAAAACTGAAAAACAAAATGACCGCCAAATTCACTATGAAATGTGCTATAATTCAATATATCCCCAAACCCCTATCGTCAATAACACTTGAATATCTACATTTTCAAGGTGGCTATCTGTACAAAAACAATCCATTATTGCGCATATTCCCAGATTAAACATAAACATTAGACAAATTGTATGCCCAAGCAAAATAGAAAACTGTTAGGGAAAAATGAGCCATATGTTGCTTTGACACGGACATAAATCGGCAAGCGACGCCAACAATAAGACTTGACGGTAGGGCTTTTACCCCTAGGAGGCAGTCATAGAAATGAACGCATACAAATTAAACCGCCTGCAATAGCCCTGTAAAGCACGACGGTAGCACCCGATCTTTGTTGTAGGGTATATAGGATTTTAAATTGCTGTTGATATTTCAGTGGTAGTCTATATTTTTTCAAAGCATATTAGCCAAGAGTTTATACAACTCTACAGGTGAATATGGACCAATGGTGGATGAAAAGAGTATCGCTAGATGCTATCTACACGTCAAAAGTGATTCCAAAGAGCATTATATATTTGTTGATGTTATAGAAGATTAGATTGATGACGATAATGACATGATAATGGAGCTCACACTCTGTATCGCTCGAGACATTGTATATATATATATATATATATATATATATATATATATATATATATATATATATATATACTAGAATCCAATGTATTATTGGGTCTTTCATTGTATTATTGGGTCTTTTAGAATGACCCAACAATACCCGTCATTTAGTTAAGATAGAAACTTAACTAAATGACGGAAAACTTATTGTATATATATATATATATACTAGAATCCAATGTATTATTGGGTCTTTCATTGTATTATTGGGTCTTTTAGAATGACCCAACAATACCCGTCATTTAGTTAAGATAGAAACTTAACTAAATGACGGAAAACTTATAGATTGGTGGCGCCACCCCCGTCCCCGACCACCGACCCTAAAGCTACTATCTAGAAGGAACCCCGAAGCCGGGAATATGCTATTCGCTTACATCATTATTCTCAGTTTTCAGCCCCTTAGGACACCCCTCGTCCTATCAGTAAGCAGTGACCCCCCCCCCCCCCCCCCCACCTTGACACCTCAGCGTCCACTGCCTGCTCCTCCCCTAACGCCCTGTATGTGGTTACGTAATAGGCCCCACCAATCCATAAGGAAATACGCTCGTGCCTGCGGTGCCGTGCAAAGGCAGAACGCAGGAACTACATGCTTACTAGGAAAGTATTCTGATACAGTTAACTGCTGTTTTTCGAAACGTTAAGACAGTTTCTGCCCTGGATTAAAATAACTCTAGGAGACGATGAACAATCTCTGTTATTTGCCTCAACATTAAACCTACCCAGGTGAGTGTCTCGTGTGTTTTGAGCCGTTGGGTGACGACACGCTACACTGCCCTACTATACTACGATGTCAACACCTGTCGTGTAATCAGGTAATAACATCGTGGCTATAATCGTCATGTGCTTCACGACGGTCAGATTATAGTCTGTTAACCCTTTAACCGCCAAATTATTCAATTTGAATTTTCACCCACTTGAAGTTGTGTCTCGCTGACGCGATCCACAACTTCAAGTGAGTGAAAATTATTCAGATTTGACAAAATGGAGGTCAACTCTTTTCAAATCTTGCTGGGTGTTGTCCCATTTTATCTTTAACATATTTAAAGTGGGGTACTTCATGTGCTAATAAAAAATAAAAACCTCAATATATGCGACACCGGCGATTAAACGGTTAACCCGAACATCTCAGTCCCAGTGATTTCAATATCGTCTTAGGCCTAATATAATACTAGGCCTGCAGGTCACCTTGAAAGACCGTTTCCATCATGCAAAGTTAATAAGGTCAGTTCTTATTTGTAAAACTAACAATTTCCATTTCTGTTACATTTATATTCATTCATCTCTTGGGTATGTATTCATCTCCATGATATTTGTTCACTTCGGCATGCAGATGACAGCAGTTAAGCATATTTCATCATCTATACTGATCAATGCTCATGAACCATATAATAATTTATTATTGGGCCACCCTCTGCAGCGCTGCTCAGCTAGCATTAACCCTTTAACCGCCGGTGCCGCATGTATTCGGGTTTTCATTTTTATTAGCATATTATGTACCACCTTTTAAACATGTTAAAGATAAAATGTGACATCAGTCAGCAATATTTGAAAACAGTTGACCTCCATTTTGTCAAATCTGAATAATTTTCACTCACTTGAAGTTGTGGATCGCGTCAGCGAAACACAACTTCAAGTGGGTGAAAATTTAGATTGAATTATTTGGCGGTTAAATGGTTAATTAGCCTAATAGTCCTGGCTCTGCCATATAACCCTGTATAGTACAACGAGTAGACCTACTAAGAAATGTTTGACTGCTGATTTGAGTAATATGGGGACACCTTTTTGCTTAGTTTTCATATTTTACTAAGTGGAAATTTGACAACCCGGGCAAAAATGAAGTATGGATATTATGTAGTAAAGGATCAGATGTAGCCGTACAAAGCCAAAAGGCAGTATCTGTTTACTTTTAACGTAAGCAGATAGGTCCACTGCCCTTTAGGTCTGCGGGGCAGCATAACATACATTAACCTATATATATTAAATATTTATAAGTCTCTAATAAATATTCAAGTGACTATAATTGCGTTTTGTTGTATGTTTTATAATATCAAACTTTCAGGTATATGGGACTTCGACATTGATGAACTCCAACCAAATGGAGACCATGAATTGTTTTCGTAACATAATTAGTTATATTTAGAAGCCAACGTGGTATCGCAAATTTATTTTTTAACATTTGCTCAGGCTTGACACAATCAGATTAACATTATATACATTATAACAAGTGTGATGGGTTAACAACATTCAATTCATTGGAAAGTATCACTCGTCAACACTTATAAATGTTATATACAACTAATTCATAAAAATACATACAAATACAAATAATATATAAATTATATCACGAGCATTGGCAATAATCTAAATTTCACGAAGGTGAACATTAGGGTTCCATTTCTAAGTATTAGTCTCTGATATTCACGATCTACATCAAGTCCACGTATACTTATTGTTACCCAGCAAAAGCGCAAGCTTAGCATTGTATGGCAAATAAAATCTATTTAGGATTGTGCGTGTTGTCGACAGCATTTTCCCGCTGTTCTTAAATCGCTTTCTTCTTTTGTTCTCTACTGGCCTGTTTGCTATTAATTTTCGCAAATTAGTTGGAAGAGGATCTGAAAGTAATAAAATGGAGGAGTTAATAAATTATAAAATCACAGTGAATTATATAAATAAATTATCTAGCCCTTTTCAATCAGCTCACATTTTATAAACCGCAGTGATGCCAGCAAGACACATATTAAACGGAATGTTGGTAAACAGTTTTTAAACACCATGCCTCATCAGAGATTTTACATTGTGAGAGGAACAACTAATGTGTTTCAAATGTGGGTTGATTTTCTTTGCAAAATAACACATTTTAAGTTATCATATACTATACCATATCCATTTCTGCATGTTATATATAGTTTAAAATATCAGGGCTCCCTCACTTAGACATAATAATAATAATGTTCAATTTGGCGGCGTTATTAAATATACCAAATTGGTAAGCATAAAACTATTATGATTTTAATTTAGGTAAGGCAGGGCTCAGGGTAATAGCAAGATAAACTTTTCTCCAGCGAGGAGATACAACTTAACATATATAGATACGCGGGAGTCGCTGACCTTTTCAGTATTGCAGTTTTTTCCGCAGCTTATCATGCTTATAGACCTATGTTCATATAGAAATCAGAAAGACTACCGCCGTGATCTTTTAATCGTAATAATTATCTTGATAAAATCATTACTAAACGACACGCTGGTTATAAGGCACTCTGCTCTGTAAAGTCAAAAGGCAGTAACTGCTTACTTTTTAAAGAAAAAGTTACTTCCTTTAGGCTTTGTAGAGCAGCAGTGACACACGTGTGTCTCATCTGGCTACGTTTTCTTATTTCCCTCCAGGAAACTGAGTGAGAAAATACATAAAGCCAGTGGTAGGCCAATTATAACCCTTGTCCTGCTAGTCCTGCCTATTGGCCTATATTATACTACTAGTATTTCAAGTTTAAACATAAATAAAATGTCATTGATATTGATTTAATGGTTTGTGGCAGATACTGAGTTTATTATCAAGAATACTGTAATTTGAAAGAGTCTATTTGTTGTAAATGGAATATTTTTCGCAATTTGAAGCTGGGAATTGCGTTAGCAATTTATGGTCAGGTTCAAATAAATGAATTATAGGATACAAATCAAAAGGACGAGATTTATTTTAAGCGTAATCTACAATAAAGCAAGATAATAACAGCTGAATAAACTAATATTATAAATATAATCACATATAACTAACAGTAATATCACATATTTATAGTACCTAATCGTAAGAAATCAACGACGTCATCGACTACTTCTGTACGATTTTTGATATAGGATTCATAGTGGATAAAGTAAAGTTGATTTCTTGGAAACACATTCAACCAGTCTTCAACGTAGATGTAGTACATCCCACCTCTCAGGGTCAGCTAAAAAAAAGAGAACAGGCCCAAGTATAATGTATATAACGTGGTAGATCTACAAAGTATGATGCATAGGCTATATTGTAAAACTGAATGTCTGTAATAGGCAATTTAGTTTTTCAAAGGTATATTTTTTTCGTACTTAGTTTCAAACAGACTATTAACCCTTTAACCGCCGGTGCCGCATATATTCGGGTTTTCATTTGTTATTAGCACATCAAGTACCACATTTTAAATAAGTTAAAGATAAAATGTGACGTCAACCAGCAAGATTTGAAAAGAGTTGACCTCCATTTTGTCAAATCTGAATAATTTTCACTCACTTGAAGTTGTGGATCGCGTCAGCGAGACACAACTTCAAGTGGGTGAAAATTCAAATTGAATAATTTGGCGGTTAAAGGGTTTAGTTTAGAGCACCTGGGGCCTAATATCTGCTCAACTCTTATACCAGCCTTAGAAAATACCTCCATCTGTAATGAAAGGAGTCATTCTAATGAATGTATTTTTTTTATCTGTTGATAGATGCGCAATTACAATCATTTACTGACTGATATCATTTTGTGTTTGTAATCATGGTAATAGCTGTATAACCTACATTATCTATAGAATCTTGACATTGACAAACATTGGTTGTTTGAGTTGTTATCTCCATTTGTCAAAAATGTCACTGATCGAGTGAATCAACAGATTCGATTTATTGGTGCACGCCATTGCCAAAATATATTATGATCTGTGAGTGGACGGACTCTCTTGAATGATCAACTCTCATCATCCAAAACGACTGTTCGTAAGGTAAGTGTAACTTGACTGACGACTGTGGAACGCGTATTATACAAAGATTTATCTTTAATTCTATCGCCAGCGATCACCAGACTGATATCGCGTGAAAAGTAGTAGCTACATATTTATTTATTTGCTTTGATGCTTACAAATTCAATACAGTAATAACAATATGAGTAGTGTATAGAATGTGTATGCATCAAGCCAAATACATAAATCACAACATCATTAAACGCAGTATCAATTGTATCAAACGCAGTGCTGAGATCAATTAATAATATATAGGGGGGAGGGGGACCAGTAGCACCACCTTCTGGTCAAATACAGCCCTCAAAATAGATTTACAGGGCTAGGCCCTATACATGGGACAGATAAGTTATTGCAAATGGCGCTGCTCTAGAATATCCTAAAAAAAACTTTATAATTTCATGGTGGATTATGCTGTTCCGGAGTATCCTTAAAAAAGAAAAGAAAGTGAAGCCAAAATTCCGACCAATCATTCGTGGGAATCAGTCAGCTAGACTAGCAGATATAATGAATTCATAAAAGAAAAGAATAGGCCCTATAAATTAAAGCCAAAATTCCGATCAATCATTCATGAGAATTAGTCAGCTAGACTAGCAGATAGAATGAATTCTTGAAAGGAATGTATTCAAACTATTATTTATGTTTGGCTAATTTGCATGTAAAAAACTACGTAAATAAAATTATTAGATTTTTTGACAACCCATCTAGTCACTGTGTAAGCCAGAGACGTGCTCCCGTCTTTTGGATGGGCATACAGTCAAAATTACGGGCAAAAATCGTCCAAATTACACTGTAAAGGACATAAAAGAGGATATTGCACGGGCATCACATTGACATGTTGACTGGCACGTGGTCAGACAATACATCATGATTACCTAACATCAAGTGGCAGACATAGACAAGTTTTAACTGAATGTGGACACAGTCCTACGTAAGACATCTCTAAATTTTGTTTTTTTATTCATAGATTCAGGTACAAATGGTTAATTATAAGTTTGCGACTTAGAACCACTTTGGATCAATTTGATGCTGTATGTAACCTTTTTTGCGCCGGTGCCGCATATATTCGGGTTTTCATTCTTTATTAGCATATTATGTACCACATTTTAAATATGTTAAAGATAAAATGTGACATCAACCGGCAAGATTTGAAAAGAATTGACCTCCATTTTTTCAAATTTGAATAATCTTCAACCAGCGCGGCATTGCTGCGCATTGTGCATTTCTCCCATCTAAAACATTTACTTACCAAAAATTTCATGCGTTAAAAATTAGCAAATTTTATAAAAATAATCAAGTTGAATAAGCCTTATATCAAAGTGAAAACTTGAAGCTCCCTTTTTTCGATGACCGCGGCTGTAACCCCCCTGTATATAGGACTACGACGTTTCTCTAAAATTACTCTCATTGAAAATATGCCCCATGACGTCATATCATCACCTTGGTATTAAAGGGTTATGTATGCAAATCTGTCACCAGATAAGATAAATGAGAAACATCCTCTGTCAAAACAGTTCGATGGAATTTCGACATAATGTATTATTATGTTATTCACAAAAGAAGATGGTATGTTGGTGCACGATCAATACTGCTAGAAAGTATAGCTGAATGCAAATAAACAACAACTAAGAAAGAGAGCTGCGCATGCTCTTTTAAATGGTAAGAACTATGCATTTACCGTAGAATAACCAACTAATTAAATATTTAAACTGAGATATCCTATGATAACGTAATTATGAATACGGTGACCATATCATATTCCGGATGAGCACAGGGAGTACTAGTAATTATAAGTATAATATAATGGTGTTTTAGAACTGTCAGAAGACAAATGCAAATGCAAATTGGTGAGCATCCAATTTGTACTTTTCAGTTAGGAATATTACCTACCATTCTTCCCATTTGGCCTAAGCCATTGAGGCAGCTATCATAAACACATTCTCGTAGCGGTCTAGATTGACTACACATCTGATAATCTTCTAAGGATTCTAACACCGCCTGGTGGAATCCGGCGGGATCACACACACTGTTCACAACAGCACATCGGTGGTAGTAATGTGAGTAAAGCCTGTAAGATGGCAGCAAACAAATCGTCATAGATTACCACATGTCATATTTTCAACACAACACAAGCCTATTTTTATGAACCTTTTTATGATTTATGTAATTTCTTCTGAAAATCCATTGTTTTGTGGGGTACGTTACATTGTCTTTGTTTTTAGTCATTGCTTTAGTCGGGCGATCAGCTTGGGGGGAGATATGAGACCTACATTCCAGCCTGTGTCCCTTTGGCAAAGAGGTCCAGGGCAAAGAGGACCAGGCTATTTCCAGATTTCCTTGCAAAGGCCATACAGCGACCAACTTTCAATTTGTAGGCGTACCTATTTCACAAACTAATCCCAGTGAACGAATTGATTCAGCTTATTGTTTAATATTATGTCCAACAGAACGTGTCACCATACACGTCAGATAAAATGTTTTTGTTTTTTTCTTTTTTAATAAATTATTTTCAGTGTACACACTTGTGTATGAGCTGGCCCCTAAGCTTTCGGGTAAAGGTGGCCACCATGAATGCAAATCTATTTGGCACATTGCTAGGGCTAATACGTCTCCATAGGAAAAAAGTTTTTAACCGCGCGGTGGGGTTTTGATACAAATCGGCATGTGAAAACTGCACGGATAATAATAATTTCCTTGGTGATGGACCAGCTGGTAATGATGATGGTGGTGGACTAGGTCGTGATGATTACGATGGTGGTGTTGGTGTTGGTGGTGATTGTGGTGGTGGTGATGTAGTAGTGATGGTGGTGATGATTGTGGTTATGGTGGTGTTGAGGGAGGAGGTGATGGTGGTGATGATGGTGGTAGTGGTGTTGGTGGACGATATGTTGATGGTGTGGTAATAGTTGTCCTGGTGGTGATGGTGGTGGTTGTTGTGGTGGTGGTGTTGGTAGTTGTGATGGTGGTGGTTGTATTGGTGGTGGTGGTGATGATGGTGGTGACGATGGTGACGGTAGTGGTATTGGTTGAGATGGTGGTGGTGATGGTGGTAGCGGTGGTATTGGTGGTGTGGTGGTGGTTGTGTTGGTAGTGATGGTTGTGGTGGTAGTGGGGGTAGTGGTGGTGGTGATGGTGGTGTGATAGTGGTGATGACTGTGTTAGTGGTAGTGGTGATGGTTGCGTTGGTGGTGATGGTGGTATATGTTGTATTGGTGGTGCTGGTAGTGGTGATGGTGGTGGTTGTGTTTGTGGTGATGGTAGTGGTATAGGTGGATGTGTTGATGGTGGTGTTGGTGGCGTGGTAGTGGTTGTGCTGGTGGTCATGGTGGTGGTGATGGTGGTTGTGTCGGTGGAGTTGGTAGAGTGGTAGTTGTGATGGTGGTGATTATGTTGGTGGTTATGTTGGCTGTGTTGGTGGTATTGGTAGTGTGGTAGTGGCGATGATGGTTGTGTAGGTGATGATGGTGGTGGTGTTGTTGGTTGTGTTGGTGGTGTTGGTAGTGTGGTAGTGGTGATGATGGTGGTGATGGTGATGATGGTTATGGTGGCTGTGTTGGTGGTGCTGGTAGTGTGGTAGTGGTGATGGTAGTGGTGATGATGGTGGTGATGATGTTGGTTGTGTTGGTGGTGTTGGTAGTGTGATAGTGGTGATGATGGTGGTGATGGTGATGATGGTTGTGGTGAAGGTGGTTGTGTTGTTGGTATTGTTAGTGTGGTAGTGGTGATGCTGGTGGTTATGATGGTGGTGGTGATTTTAGATGTGTTGGTGGTATTGGTAGTGTGGTAGTAGTGATGATGGTGATGATGGTGGTGGTGATGTTGGTTGTGCTGGTGGTGTTGGTAGTGTGGTAGTGGTGATGATGGTGGTGATGGTGATGATGGTAGTGGTGATGTTGGTGGTGAAGATGATGTCAAATAATGACCTCACAAGGGGATTTCGATACGGCAAACGCTTGTCCGTTAAAAATCAATTTCAGATCTCCAAAGGACATACATTTTGTCGCACAGCAATCTCGAGAATTAATCTAAACTGAAAAACGGTGGGACATTCGTGGGATGAAACGGACACCTGTAATGGCGGCCTAATACGATTATTAAATTCATTGCGATCATTTAAATACATTCAGAGAAAACTACGCTGAATAATCTGAAAAATTCTCTAGCGGAATAAAATGTGAAGATATGAGGAGAGAATGTAAAACATACAATGTACGACATAATAGTAGCATGGCTTTCTCTGAACCTAGGGTTACCGGGTTCGAGTCGCGCTGTTGTCGATGATGACTGCCTTCGGTTAAAACATATAAAAACCATGCATAAGATAAAAAATCCTTCAAACATCTGCAGGCCTAAACCTCCCAAAAATGTACTAATTTCACCATTAATACAATTGAGTGTTAGTTGTATATGTTGTGCATCAATTACCCATTAGATAGCTATAGACTGATGATATGAATTATATTTTAGACCCTAATTGAACCAAAGGTGACACTCTATTTGCGACGTAAAGTGACCGCTTGCTCACTTGAAAAATTATATTTGGCAGTTTAGGTCAGATAGATCAGCTGGATTCGATTTATAATTGAGTTAATTGTATATGCATGGACTGTAACCGTTATATGATTTATTTAACTCAATGAATGAACTTAATGATAAAGTTATTGTATATCGTGACTTATAAGCCCAAATGGGCTAGGTACAATATTGTGATCATATTTATGTTGTCATTATGATTTATTTGTACATGTCACTATAATACAAATATACAATGCAATATCATCGAGTTCTCTCACTAAAAGTGGTGAACTCAGTTGATAATTTGAATTCAGCTAAGATCATAATTATTTACAATTGACAGTTATTATTATTTCACCTCAACCCTTGGTATTTTCACATTCCGCCAAAATGTTGAAACCGCTATATCTCGCCTTGTAATCAACATAACTTTATGATTTAAATGTCTACATGTGCATTTATTGCCGTAAGGATTGCATTGAAACAGGTTCTGAGTCACTAAATAGTCACGCTTATAATTTACTTGCAATTTAAGGTATATTGATAAGCAAGATAGCAGGATGTATGATATATTTTAAATAATATTTCAATCATTAACAAATTAGCAATTGAAAATAAATGATATACGTGACTATTTCGTGACTCAAAGCCTGTTTCATTGTAATCCTTTTGTAAAAAAAGAACATTTTTATATAAACATCATGAAGTTATGTTGATTACAAGCGGAGATATTAGGTGGTCGATTTATGCAAACATCCACTCGAACACCCCGGAAAATTATACCGAAGATGGTTTCCAGAGGTTTTGTCACCAATGAGATGTATTTAATGCAGGAGGAAGTCTTTCAAAATCTGACTACCAGAAAAGTATCAAATCCACGATGGCCGCCAATGACTCCATAAGAAGATTGCTATGACTTATTAGTGTATACCTACTGTTTAAGTGTCAATGTCAGTGCAGGCACTGATGTTGGCCGTGGTAACCTTAAACAGTTAAACAACCGGCAATATAGTGACCTTCAGCTATTGTTACTCTGGGGACTATCCGACCAGAGTCTCTGGACGTATGGACATGCCTGGGGTAAATCCCCCAGACATGCCTAGAACCCCTATGTTATCGGGCGAGTGAAGGAAAACGCTCTCAACAACCCACCATGCCCTATTACCCTAATCTCACGTCATAATCTGTACATCATTCATCTCATCGATGGTCTGTAATCCTACTGTTTTTTATCGCATTACAATGTCACATAAATGACCATTAGTGCCAAAACGTGACGTAAAGCAATAATTTACTGGGAATTATACCATAAAAAAGCAGTGAAATTCAAGGACTACATGTACATTGTACATTTATTTTGTTCAGTTCTTCTATCAAGCTAAAAACATGTGTTTATGTTTTTGCACCCCCTTCCTCTGACATAAAAAGGAGCCATATTTACTATGCTTTTGGTATACCATCCACCCCTCTAAATTTCCGGGAAGGTTGAAAAACATATGCAACAAATTAGACGCATAGTACCTGCATAGATGTGATTTTGACTGCATATTATAATTCTTCTAGGTTTTTATGCTCAAAGTACAAAGATCAACTTAAGGGAGACAGGAAGACGTTAAAGGGCAATGTGGAGGCGTGAAACGAACGACGAGGCAGTGCTAAAGTTCTAGTCTATGGACATGTTTACATCATGATCATATAAATAAGCCTGAATAAAATCACCGATTTTTTTATGATTTCAGCCTGAGCCAGTCCTTTTAAACTATGAAGAGCAAGTATATCAACAGCACAGCTCGTTACAACGATCCAAGAATTTCTCGATGTCACGTAAACTTAGTTGGGAATGAGATCGGGAATGAGGACGGGAATGTTTTGTTCCATTGCAACACCGAATGTGTGGCATTAACTAGGTCGTGATTGAAAATGATACGAATAATAATCACTAATCGACATAAGCTGCAATGAGTGCCCTGTTCATTGTTGGCATGGAGAATTTCAGAGATGCTCAGTCAACTGATTTACCCTATGAGGTCGGAAATGTTTTTCTTCGATTTCAACTCCGAGTATGTGGAACTAACCAGGTCGTGATTGAAACAATATGAATTGACCACTAGTTAATTAAAATAAGCTGTAATGTTATTGTGTGAGTGTCATGTCCTGCGTGAATGGCACATTATTATTGTTATTACGTTACTATTTTGCACCACACTTATCAGAGATTCTCCGTGTTCATAACGACTGTGCTTGTATAGTCACGACCTGGCGCAGAGCCACCTGGTTCGCGGATTGTCACATTTTTTTTACTAATACTAGATTATTTTTTATTTGTAAAATACCATATAATGTTTAATATTGTTTTACTACATACTCCAGTAACATGCTTGATGATGACTAATTACAACAACAAGATATAGGCCCTATTTACAGAATAGGCTACCTCAGGTGATATATAAAGCATTCACAAATATTATAATAGCCCCCGCAAATGTCCAAATCATTTTATCAATGTCATTGAAAATTATCAATGTTTTAAATTTAGATTTGTTTACGCCTGGCTAATGGTGTATTATATCCGTTGACAAGGATTGCCAGAAGTTTAATATCGTGTCACTCACCTGTCGACTGGATTCCTGAGGATAACGATGATACGAGAATCAGGTGTGATGTCATGTATCATTTTCGATGAGGTCACCACTGGGGCCATAGCCTCCTCATTTCCCGGGTATAACGGCCAACGATTGATCTCCCAGAACGTGGATGGACTGGCATCAACTGTAGAAACAAAGAAAACCTGGTAACTATATACAGACGGTCTTGGGATGAGTAATGTGCTTTCTCCATCTTCCCTTCATAAAGTGTTGACAATGGATTACAGATCTGGGATTTGCGGTCCAGTGTCAAAACTTGCTGGAATAGCAATGTGTTTTTTCCTGCGCGTGCCATGGTCAATAAAGTAGACCTACTCTTTTAAATTGGGAACATTCTAAGATGTTATACATTAATTAAATCAAACGATTTATTTCAGACAAACAATGCAGCACTATTTAATAGGTATAATGATAAATCCACAGATATAGTAATTTATGATGGATAGATGGATAGATAGATAGGTCTATTCGGGTTATTATCGTACTCTGATCAATCACAGGGCGCCATTATGTCCAATTTACCATGTACGTAAAATTATTTACACATAAAGGGAGTGAGTACATGTACGCGGCTTTACGTTCTCCTCTGTGAATTTGCACAGTTTCGCGACAAGGGTTACCAGTGGCAGCCCTGAACATGTTACGCCTTTAACATTGTTTAACAGTTTGGGGCACTGTACATGATCAACCACGAGGACTGACATACACCTTCATTTTTAAATTGACGACGGAACAATTTAAAAAAATGTTGACAGTGGACATATATTGAAAGCCATGAACAATTTATCGTAATTAAGCATGGACTAAAATTGGGGAACATTAACGTTGTCAAAGCAGGACAGCTTCCAGGCCGGCCGTGACGAAAAATCAGGTGGAATAAAAATGCAGCTGCCCCAAAAGTCCTGCGACCTGCTCGGGAGCCAAGAAGTCATTGGTCAAAACCTCGGAATACTTTAACTTTCAAAAACTAATAAATGAGACGCCTGGAGGCGAGAAAAAATGAAAATGAAATAAATCGGGCTTTAGGCCACTTTTGTGCACATACAGGCTAAATTGGGCCAAGAAAACCTCCTGAGGATGGTGAGATGAATGACATGACACTGCCTTCCAGGCACAGGACTCGAAATTCAGTACGCTACCTCTCGGTCACGGAGGTTCCTCACGATACTGAGTTTTACGCGAGGATTGGGAAGAAACATTTTTGTTTCTTTCAAACCGCCGAGATCGAGAAACGAACCCCGAACTCTAGCGTGAAAGGCAGCGGTGCAAACCACTACCTTAGGGCCCCCGTCCGCCTGGGGGGTTATGCACCACTCCGGCGTTGGTCGGTCGGTCGTGAAAATATCGGCAACGCCGATTCAACGTCGAGGCGAACACTGAAACGCTGCATGCACAGCTGAGGCGTGGGTCTACGCTGTGTCGGTGCTACGCCCCAAATCTCACGCCTGCTCGGGGGTAGTCGTAGAACCAGCGTTGTCGCCAAATGACATTGCTACTGATAGAAAATAGGCAAGCATACACCCAGTAGGCCTATTATAGCCTACACACGACAGTAGGCCTACACCTGTTAACCCTTTAACCGCCAAATTATTCAATCTGAATTTTCACACACTTGAAGTTGTGTCTCGTGACGCGATCCACAACTTCAAGTGAGTGAAAATTATTCAGATTTGACAAAATGGAGGTCAACTGTTTTCAAATGTTGCTGGTTGATGTCACATTTTATCTTTTAACAAATGTGGTAGTCTACTTAATGAGCTAATAAAAAATGAAAACCCTAATATATGCGACACCGGCGGTTAAAGATGGCAGTGATTGTCCACAATTTAGATATCGATGCCCAAATTCAATACCGTCGAAGCTACAACAGATATGAATATATATGGCACTGACTATGCACAACAAGTTCTTTTAGCATTAAGATATTTTGCCCAATTACATACGGAAGGGGGCGGGGGCCCTAGGGCCCAGGGTAGTGGTTCGCACCGCTGCCTTTCACGCCAGAGTTCGGGGTTCGGTTCCCCGGCTCGGCGGTTTAAAAGAAACAAAAATGTTTCTTCCCTATCCACGTGTAAACCTCAGTATTGTGGGGAGCCTCCGTGACAGAGAGGTAGCGTGCTCGGCCTCAGACCGCCAGGGCTCGAATTTCGAATCCTGTGTCTGGAGGACAGTTTCATCTCATTCCTCTCACCATCCTCAGGAGGTTCTCCTGGCCCAGTTTAGCCTATATGTGCTCAAAGGTGGTCTAAAGCCCGATTCATTTTATTTTACATACCGTAGGCCTACCATTGTTACCGAAAAGCACGTTTATACAGAAATATATTAGTCACTATAGCCTATAACTCCATAATTGAATAGTCTACATGCCATGGGGGTGGGGGGGGGGGCTACTATAGTAGACAAATCTAATTACCCATGTAAAATATTGTAATTGATATAAAAACTAATAATAGGTATCATGCTCTCTTTTTGTGTTTAAATTTTCGTCGTTGATCCTTTGAGATTAAATCTTTTGAACTTTTAATTAGCAGGTTTAAGGAAATTTATAGGTCTACTCACAAAGGTCACTGGCACTTAGTGTGTCCTCACCCTTAATAAAGGATGTACATGTGGCCGACTGCGAGGCTTGCAGCAGTTGTGTTTTCTGAGACTCGTCGGGATCTTCCTTAGCAATACCACTCTCTGTGGCACCTGTAATTCAGTGACTGATGGCGCATCAAGACCTATACTATATCTAATAGGATATCTGTGTACACACCTTCCTTGGGTGGCTTTCCACCCCCTGTCTAATTAATTAATGTGCCACCAACTTTTTGCAAGGACAAGTGAACCACGTGTATGAAATTACCGGAAATCCCCTATCTATAATTGTCTATACTGTCAACTTAAAAAAACCCGCTAGAGCGTTAATAAAGACGCTGCAGCGTGGATGCAGCGTCTAACCGACCATCAACTTTGCATGAGGCGTTAGAACGTCTGAGGTTTCAACGCCCCATCCACGCCAGCGTTTGGGTATAAACGCTGGACGTTGAACGCCGCAGTGGTGCATGCTGGAGGCGAGACACTCAAAATGACGGGCAATGGCGGCGTGCATTTGAGCAGGGATTACGATGACATGCCAGCTGATACTAGAGGTAATAATTTATAACCATCTAGAGTTTTGTAGGAGGGCAGCGCGATCAGCTTCATCAACAACCAAAGCAGCAACAGCAGTCAGAGTCATCTCACAGACATTTTTCTGACTTTGGGGTAGGGATCGCTCTCAGTCACCGCCATGTTGAATTTTTCGGGTAAAGCAAATACATCCATCCACGGCCTCGAAGAGGACGGTACGGCAATATTTAACCGATTTATAAGTACAGCGTTTGAAGATGTAATTTGCACAAAATGTACGATAGTTTGGATATTTTTTTCATTTAGAAGGGCGGGGGCTTTGGCGCAGATTGCGGGTTCGTTCCCCGCTCTAACATTCAGGTTTCACAGAAATAAAAAAGTTCTCCGCTTACTCTTTAAGATTTAATATTGTGGGGAGCCTTCGTGACCGAAAGGTAGCGTGATTGGCCTCAGACCGCCAAGGGTCGAATTCGAATCCGGTGTCTGGGGGGCAGTGACATTTTATTCATCTTACCATCCTCAAACGGCTCTCCTGGCCCAGTTTAAACTATATGTAGCCTAAAACCACATTCATTCCTAATTCATTTAAAAAATGGTCCTAATAATGCGCACAAATTATAATTCAAGATCCATTGAGTATCTAAATATTTTTTCGCTGATTTCTCAATTACTCCACAAAAGATGTCAAAGAAGTTGGGGTTGTAACTGCAATATATAATTCTATCCAATTTTGTTAGAGTGAAAATAAATGTGATCACTAAAAAGTATTATAATTATATACTTTAAAATTTGCCGATAAAAACTCGCAACTGCATCCCTCCCTGTATAATGTATATCATATGTAATTCCGTGGGAATCTCATGTTAATTTTTTTCACCTACGTTTTTCTTGTTCAGAATTTTATGCTGATTCCAAAAAGATAGGATGCCATTTTTTGGTCACCCACCTTAGGGTAATTTTTCGACTCCTAGAGGTCATGACCAGATCTAATTTATATATTTGTTTATTTATTTAGGCACATTTCTTACTAGTCGTGTAACACATCAAAATAACCGAAATTGTTTAGGAGAAATCATCAAATTTGAAAAATAATGAAATAACATTTTCTGCCGCTAGAGGTCATCTTAATGTCAACAATTGCAAATTGCCAATGTTAGGAAATGTTAAAATGTTAGGAAAACCCCTTATTTTTTATCGAAAAACATGAGACAAAAATTTATCTACACAAAATCATGCAGAAACCAGAAGTCAGAAACCAGAAAATTATTTGTAACAAAAATATAAAAAGATGTGGTTTTGGCGGCCAATTTTTGTTTTGTTTATTTAAAGGTGTAGGACACCATAAATCCGACATATTCGAATTCAGCACACATAAGTTATGTAAAAACAAGTGGGAGAAAAAATATAGACTTCAATGCAAAGCAAAGTTCAATGTTTCATATTTCAAACCAGGATAAATACACATATTTGCAAAAACATCTGCAATATTCTTTCATTTAAAAATATATATGCAATGTACAAATCGCAATAGCACTCAGTTTTAAGGATGTACACATCTGTGTTTAGAAAACATAGGTCAAATATATACATTGACCACGTTTACTAGTTTGTTTTGTTGTCGATTATTTGTAATATATATTTTTTAGAACTACAATGACGTTTGCGTGACACTACCCCCTTATTTTAGACAGATTGGGTACCCCCACATAAGCGGTCGAAATATACATTTAATCCCTATTTTTTACTGGTAACACATCATTTCATGTTTTGAATATATCACAGATTTAAAAAGTGGGTGTGCATGAGAAATGGTAGGGGAGGAGATGCACGGTGACCATTTCTGGCCTATGGACTATGTGTGTTTAAGATTATGACCTTCACGAGACCGGACATGACCTTTGAAGCTTCAGAATATTTGTTAATTATGCTTTTGACTATTTCGTGCCAATTTCCATTAATTTGCTATATTACACGACTATATTACCTGACTACCTTGAAATACAAGCGTTTTCAAAAATCCCCGTGTGTTTTTAGGGTCGTGACCTTTAAAACCCTGGAAATGACCTTTAGATCCTCAGAAAAAAATGACACCTCATTTTATTTTGTTCAGTATTAATTTTTCGTCAAATTGAACATAGGTGTCATGCAATTCCCACGGAACCACATTACTGACATATGACCCTGCACTAGTACAGCATGGATATAATTCTAAGTATATGGTTGTGAGAGGTCTTCATATGTCACATTTTTATAGTCCGTATGATGACAATTGATCAATTACCTGTAATAGCTGGGTGAAATAAAATATTCTGATTTACAATCTGCTGAATATGCTTGGAAATTTTCCCGAAAAACAGAGAATATTTTCTCCAATCTGTTATTTCATTGGATGGCGTTTCGCCTGAAACAAACGGGAACAATAACGTCGTAAAGGTATACTTTTAATATTGATGAAAAATGTATTATCCAGTATCACGGTTGATTAGGCCTATATTAGATCCAGAATATGCCACAATATTATCACTTCTATTATTGAAGAAATACCAATGTGAAACTGAATTTGTTATGGTTCCATACAGAAGACTTAGACTCTTTTATTTTTACAATCAAAACATAAAATATATATATAACAAATACATGAGTCACATACGGATGTATGCATCGAGGACACATGGTCATTTTTTCCAATCTGTTATAACGGACTATTATTCCGTTATAACGGTGTACTAACTGACTACTTATCCGGTATAACGGTCTATACTGACGGTCCACTAATCCGGTATAATGGTATAATAATCCGTTTTTACGGTGTACTAGCTGACTTATCAACCGTTATGAGGGTCTACTGATCCTTTATAACTAATAATCAATCAGTAGACCTCTATAACGGATTAATAGTCAGTTACAAGACCGCTATTACGGATTAGTAAGTAGTCCGTTAGAGCGGATTGATAATCAGTTAGTAGACCGTTATAGCGGACTAGTAGTCAGTTAGTATACCGTTGTAGCGGATTAGTAGTTAGTTAGTAGACCGTTATAAAGGACGAATTAGTAGTCCGTCATAGAAGATCAGTAGTCAGTTAGTAGGCTGTTATAAACGACGGATTAGTAGTCCGTCAGAGCAGATCAGTAATCAGCTAGTAGACCTTTATAATGGACGGATTAGTAGTCCGTCATAGAAGATCAGTAGTCAGCTAGTAGGCTGTTATAACGGACGGATTAGTAGTCCGTTATAACAGATCAGTAGTCAGTTAGTAGGCCTTTATACCGGACGGATTAGTAGTCCGTCATAGAAGATCAGTAGTCAGTTAGTAGACCGTTATAATGGACGGATTAGTAGTCCGTCATAACGGGTCAGTAGTCAGTTAGTAGGCCGTTATAAAGAGCGGATTAGAAGTCCGTCATAACGGATCAGTAGTCAGTTAGTAGACCGTTATAAAGGACGGATTAGTAGTCCGTCATAACGGGTCAGTAGTCAGTTAGTAGGCCGTTATAAAGAGCGGATTAGAAGTCCGTCATAACGGATCAGTAGTCAGTTAATAGACCGTTATAAAGGACGGATTAGTAGTCCGTCAGTGCAGATCAGTAGTCAGTTAGTAGACCGTTATAATGGACGGATTAGTAGTCCGTCAGAGCAGATCAGTAGTCAGTTAGTAGATCGTTATAAAGGACGGATTAGTAGTCCGTCATAACGGGTCAGTAGTCAGTTAGTAGGCCGTTATAAAGAGCGGATTAGAAGTCCGTCATAACGGATCAGTAGTCAGTTAGTAGACCGTGATAATGGACGGATTAGTAGTCCGTCAGAGCAGATCAGGAGTCAGTTAGTAGGCCGTTATAATGGACGGATTAGTAGTCCGTCAGAGCAGATCAGTAGTCAGCTAGTAGACCGTTATAATGGACGGATTAGTAGCCCGTCATAGAAGATCAGTAGTCAGCTAGTAGACCGTTATAATGGACGGATTAGTAGCCCGTCATAGAAGATCAGTAGTCAGCTAGTAGGCTGTTATAACGGACGGATTAGTAGTCCGTTATAACAGATCAGTAGTCAGTTAGTAGGCCTTCATACCGGACGGTTTAGTAGTCCGTCATAGAAGATCAGTAGTCAGCTAGAAGGCTGTTATAACGGACGGATTAGTAGTTCGTTATAACAGATCAGTAGTCAGTTAGTAGGCCTTTATACCGGACGGATTAGTAGTCCGTCAGAGCAGATCAGTAGTCAGCTAGTAGGCCGTTATAAAGAACGGATTAGTAGTCCGTCAGAGCGGATCAGTAGTCAGTTAGTAGACCGTTATAATCGACGGATTAGTAGTCCGTCATAACGGATCAGTAGTCAGTTAGTAGACCGTTATAATGGACGGGCTAGTAGTCCGTCAGAGCAGATCAGTAGTCAGTTAGTAGACCGTTATAATGGACGGATTAGTAGTCCGTCATAACGGATCAGGAGTCAGTCGATAGGCCGTTATAAAGGATGGATTAGTAGTCCGTCATAACGGATCAGTAGTCAGGTAGTAGGCCGTGATAATGGATGAATTGGTAGTCCGTCATAACGGATCAGTAGTCAGTTGGTAGGCCGTTATAAAGGACGGATTAGTAGTCCGTCATAACGGATCCGTAGTCAGTTAGTGGGCCGTGATAATGGACGGATTAGTAGTCCGTCAGAGCAGATCAGTAGTCAGTTAGTAGACCGTTATAATGGACGGATTAGTAGTCCGTCATAACGGATCAGTAGTCAGTTAGTAGACCGTTATAATGGACGGATTAGTAGTCCGTCTGAGCAGATCAGTAGTCAGTTAGTAGGCTGTAATACAGGACTGATTAGTAGTCCGTCATAACGGATCAGTAGTCAGTTAGTAGGCCTTTATAATGGACGGATTAGTAGTCCGCCATAACGGATCAGTAATCAGTTAGTAGACCGTTATAATGGACGGATTAGTAGTCCGTCAGAGCAGATCAGTAATCAGTTAGTAGGCCGTTATAAAGGACGGATTAGTAGTCCGTCATAACGGATCAGTAATCAGTTAGTAGATCGTTATAAAGGACGGATTAGTAGTCCGTCATAACGGATCAGTAGTCAGTTAGTAGACCGTTATAAAGGACGGATTAGTAGTCCATCATAACGGATCAGTAGTCAGTTAGTAGACCGTTATAATGGACGGATTAGTAGTCCGTCATAACAGATCAGTAGTCAGTTAGTAGACCGTTATAATGGACGGATTAATAGTCCGTCAGAGCAGATCAGTAGTCAGTTAATAGACCGTTATAAAGGACGGATTAGTAGTCCGTCAGAGCAGATCAGTAGTCAGTTAGTAGGCCGTTATAAAGGACGGATTAGTAGTCCGTCTTAACGGATCAGTAGTCAGTTAGTAGGCCGTGATAATGGACGGATTAGTAGTCCGCCAGAGCAGATCAGTAGTCAGTTAGTAGACCGTTATAATGGACGGATTAGTAGTCCGTCAGAGCAGATCAGTAGTCAGCTAGTAGACCGTTATAATGGACGGATTAATAGTCCGTCATAACGGATCAGTAGTCAGCTAGTAGACCGCATAATGGACGGATTAGTAGTCCGCCAGAGCAGATCAGGAGTCAGTTAGTAGACTGTTATAATGGACGGATTAGTAGTCCGTCATAACGGATCAGTAGTCAGTTAGTAGGCCGTTATAATGGACGGATTAGTAGTCCGTCAGAGCAGATCAGTAGTCAGTTAGTAGACCGTTATAAAGGACGGATTAGTAGTCCGTCATAGAAGATCAGTAGTCAGTTAGTAGGCCGTTATAATGAGGGATTAGTAGTCCGTCATAACGGATCAGGAGGCAGTTAGTAGGCCGGTCTAAAGGCTGGATTAGTAGTCCGTCATAACGGATCAGTAGTCAGGTAGTAGGCTGTAATAAAGGACGGATTAGTAGTCCGTCATAACGGATCAGTAGTCAGTTAGTAGACCGTTATAATGGACGGATTAGTGGTCCGTCATACAGATCAGTAGTCAGTTAGTAAGCCGTTGTAATAGACGGATTAGTAGTCCGTCAGAGCAGATCAGTAGGGGGGGGCGCAGCCGGCGCCCCCCTCCTCGTCTAGGGTTCCAAAAACAAACAAAAAACGATCATATTTCGGTCGAAATATGGTCTAGAATGTGTCATTGATGCCTTAGATGTCAAAATTGTCCAGGAGAGCATCCCCCTGAGATCTCTAGAGCATATGAGTGCCAGCTGCTTTTTTATTAGCACAATAAGTACCACATTTTAAATATGTTAAAGATAATATGTGACATCAACCAGCAAGATTTGAAAAGAGCTGACCTCCATTTTGTCAAATCTGAATAATTTTCACTCACTTGAAGTTGTGGATCGCGTCAGCGAGACACAACTTCAAGTGGGTGAAAATTTATATTGAATAATTTGGCGGTTAAAGGGTTAAGCATTAGACTTTAGGCCTAGCACACTTTAGGCCTAGCAGTTTTAGATAACTTACCTAATAGTTTTTTTGCCCACCATTCCGGCTCCTTCTTACTAGCCAGGATTTCTGGATGTAGCGTTAACATCTCGTAAAGATCTGTTGTTGCACATTTCGGCATTCCCGCTATGTAGAAATAGGGGAGACAAGCGATGGATTGAATGCCTGTAAGATCGGGCAACCCTTTGAGCTGGAAATGATTCACTGTCCTTGTCGTGGCATTCACTGTGATATTCCAGCATGGGTTTCGGAAATGTTGAAGACGTGGTCTCTGTAATCACTGCTACATTAATATGGCAAAGGTAGAAATTTAGTTTAGTTTTTTATAATTTACACATAATCATGTTTTCCTGAGATTATTATGGTATTTAAATAACAATAATTATATAAAAAGTATGCTTACCAGTTACGTAATAAAGTCCTTGAACAAAGTCTCTTAAATAGGCCGAAATAAAATATACATAATAATGATCGATTCCCACGATTACTTGGAAAAAAATCCCGCTACTTATCCTTCAAACTACACAGTTCCGTTATATTACGATATGAAGCGGTAATTATTTGTATCTTACAAATAAATAACATTTTTTTGTTTTATCAATTTTATTTGTTCATGTATTTCGCATCTTCTCTTGGCCAGTCTCACGCGAGTGCATACCGCAGGAGCCTGGCCGTATCGAGTTCTACTACTACTACAATCAGTTATTCTGTCTACGTTGTCATCTTGGGGGTGTGTCTGAGATTCAAACCTCATTGGATGTTTCAGATTTATAAATATGTCATAAAAGGTCGCGAAGAATTGACCTCTTGTTCATCTCACATGCACATTTACCTGTTTCCGTTGCTAGATGTATTGTATAGACAAGTTGGGAATCTCTCATTTGGACAGTGACGTGTACCGAAATTCGTCATGGCGGCCAGTAATCATATAGTGGCCGCCATCCAGGGAGCTGGGAACACAATGACATCAGCGTGAGATTCCGAGCTTATCTACCTATCTGATCTATCATACCAACGGGAACAAGCAAGCTATGCCCCCAGCCAGCTGTCAACGTCTGGTCGAGGGCTCTCTGATTGGCCTATCTTGCGACGCGCGACATTAAAGGTATCTGGCTATTTAAAATAGTTGGACCCTATGCTCGATAAAGCAAGGTATCGCACTGCATGCTTGTGGGTAAGATAACTTGTTGTGGAAGATGGTATTTCGTAAAAATGTACACTTTCACTTTCATGGGAATCGACCATATGCACTAAAAATATTTAGTTTGATTACAGCTCTCAACTCAGTGAACACAAGACATCGACCAATGTTGGCTTAATGCTGGCCCCCTGTCTACGACGTCGACCCAGCATTAGGCCAACAATGGTTCAACGTCTTGTGTTTGCTGGTAAATTACCTCAGGGTTAAATAAGGCAGCTTCAACTCGCCGTCTCAGCACACCCAGAAAGGTGGCGTTCATTTCCGGTAAGTCCGAGCATTTCAATTGGTTCACGTGATAGCTGACGACGGCGGATTCTTTGATTTCCTGTTCCAGCGAACTCCTTGACATATCATGCTTCTTCTGTAATACATTTTGCTCAACAGTGATAGATCTTTCTAGTTTGAAATTTCGTCTTGCTGTATGGTTGTTAAAAACATTGTACACACATATCTGAATACATATAAAGAGTGCTAAAAGCTTGAACAGAAAATGTGTCCAATTGTGTGACATAGGCCCACACTTTTCCATGCTGCTGATATCTTATACAGGGTGATAACTGCAGATGTCTCAGTATGCCGTACACATGTGGCTGTGGCTGCTACGTTCTTGTTATTACCTCGGTTGATACTATCCTAGTTTACTGTTGTGCCATCTTTGGCGACGTTGTCCCAGGATAAATAAGGTCTGCATATTGGTGATGTTTTCTACAGACCAGAGATTTGCTTTTACCTCAATCAATATTGTGGATTATCAATTTTAATAACGGATCATGTTTGGATTTTTATCAGCTGAACTTGTGGCACAGACGATTCCATAGATGAATTTGATCTATCTATTTTCGGGAATTGGAGATGAAAAGGTTATCATGTCTATTGGAGACGAGCCAACACTGAGACAAAATCATACCGGTAATGTTTACGCCGCTGAAAAAGATATTATTCTACTCATCAAAGAGCGGTAAAAATGCAGTACTGCAGAGGAATGAATGGTGCTTTAGGCTACTTTTGAGCACATAGGCTGAACTGGATCTTGAAAACCTCCTAAGGATGTGATTTCAGGATAAATTATACGACATACGTCTCTCTCGATCACAATGATTATGAGAACAAGTTGAACAACACGTTTGCCCTTGTTTTTTTGATTGTATACGCTTGTATATTATATACCAACAAACGTTTGCTAGCAAGAACTCGGTACAGTCTGATATAGTGTTAAAGATAAAATAAACGTTTTTAAAAAATACGTTTTTAAATATGAATGTGTACAAAAACCACAAAATATATTTGCATGCATCTCCTTATATTCTAATCGAATTATTCAAATGCTTCTGCACAAAACTGGCTTGAAGCTCTATCCAATTATTTCTCACTGTCCATGAGTTTGAATAATTCGCATTATTATAATAATGACAAGGATTACAAAAATATCCAGTTTCAGCAGACTGTATAAAGCGGATAGGCCTATATTAGATTTTCTTGCATTGAAGCGTCATATCAACATATTGATTCAGAATCAGATCTCTGAAATCATTGTCGAAACAAATACTATTATTTTATCAAATCAGTTTGAGAATAATACTTTCCGAGCGTTCACGTTTCCCTTTTTGTCTGCTACCCAGCCAACATAAAGCATTCGTATAACATTTTTACAACGTCGGCCCAACATTGTATAAATGTTATACAAATGTTTTGTGTGATAGTGACATATATATTAGGCCTATGTGCGCCATGGGACATATTTTTAAAGAGAGTAATTTCATAGAATGAGGCACTGCCATGGGAGTGTAGAAGCCCTAAGCTGCCGTTAGTGTATTTGGATATTGTTTTAGAAAATTGTGTAATTTTCATTCTAAAAGTGGATGAAAATATGATAGAATTGATTGAATGAATGAATGAATGAATGAATGAATGAATAACTGAATGAATGAATGAATGAATGAATGAATGAATGTATGAATGAATGAATGAATGAATGAATGAATGAATGAATGAATGAATGAATGAATGAATAAAGGAATGAATGAATGAATGAATGAATGAATGAATGAATGAATGAATAATTGAAAGAATGAATGAATGAATGAATGAATGAATGAATGAATGAATGAATGAATGAATGAATGAATGAATGAATGAATAAATGAATGAATGGGGCGTATAAGCCACTTATGTACACACATACAGGTTAAGCTGGACCAGAAAAATGTCTCAAAGCTTATAATCAGATGATAAAATTGTCCTTCAGACACAGGATTCTGACGTCTATCATGAAGATCTGAGGCCGAGCATACTACATCTCTGTCACAGAGGCTCCTCACAATATTGATACTTCATTTAGCAACGCTCTAGTATATGACAGCGTGCCACGATTTAATTGAGAAAACGTCGTTCGCGACGCATCATATATCATTGTATATACCTGACTGATAAACAATACCCGATCCACCCCCCGCCCCTTGAGTGACAGCATCAGCAGTAAAACAAGGCCAGTGACACGTGTTCATTGTTCATAATGAGTACGTCCCAGCAAACACGAGACGCTGAACCAATGTTGATTTGATGTTGTGCCACTGTCTACGACCCTGGGCCAATATCAAATCCACATTGCTTCAGCGCCGCGTGTTTGTTTAGTACACATCCTCCTCCTCCTCCTACAGAAACACTGCAGTGGCCGAGCACCTCCGACGTGAACGTACTGCATTAGCAGCTTTTTGAGTGCCTATTGTAATTTTTCATTCATTTGAGGTTTGCATTTCTGATGCAATCGCAAGCATGAAATGTATAAAAATACACTCAGTTAAAAAAACTAGGCTTGTCATTATTTGAATTTTGTTTTTTCTTTTAAATAGATATTTACAGAGCTTTCTATGTGGAGTGAAATTGAAAATTGAAGGTATGGCAAAATCTCGGTAAGCGTGGCCATCTTGGCGGCCATCTTTGATTTAACTGTGATAAATCACTTATCTGATTATCTTTTATATTTTTTAATAAAACATTACAAATGAGTTTCTTGACTCTAAAAACCTGTGCAGTAGGACTGGCGATACAGCTTATCTTGATATCATTGTTTTTTTTGTGGCAATCTTGGATTTATCTCTTATTAAACTATGCGACATTATTTATCGGATTATATTTTTTAAAGCATTACAGATTGTTTTATTGACCCAGTAGGTGTTGACAAAAACATTGATATTATGTGCAATAGCATTGAAGATATAGCACAATCTTGATAGCCGAGACCATCTTGGTGGCCATCTTGGATTCCCCCCTTATTGCCGAGGTGGGGAATGTCTACCCTAATTATATTTTACCTTTAGATGATGTAGTAATTAAAAAACAAAGTTCTGCATAGAAATGCATACCCCAGCAAACACAAAACATTTATATAACATTTGTTACAACGTCGACCCAACGGCTTCGACATTAGTCCAACATTGTACAAATGTTATACAAATGTTTTGTGTTTACTGGGACAGGACCCCCCTCAGCTGATGAATCCCTTCGGGTCCTGGGTTCTCTGATCACCTGAACAACATGGATAATTACACCATATCATTCTACGTGGTATTTATTATTAAAAGGGTCTATCCAACTGATTGCATTGTGAAAGCACAATTTTATTGATATATATATAGCCTTTTCGGTTCTAGATTTCCGAGCTCAGCTGATGAAGTTTTACGTGGGTGCTAAGAGTAGAGTGAGTTATGTGGCGCGACTTCCAAGAACATATACCAGCTCCTTCTTCATAGTAATACAGTTTATTCAATCATAGACATGTCAAGGTGCAGAAATATAGTACCAAAGTAGGCACCGATAATTAGGGCCTACATGTATTTCCACCATATCGTCAGCCTAAAGCAAAAATAACCTAACTCATTTTTTGCCTAAAATGAGTTATTTGTACCAAACTTACCGCAAAAACACGACGCATCTTTTCAATTTGGTCGCTAGTACTAAAAATAATTATATAATAATCTCATAGGGTGAGTTAGGCCAAAACTGCATTAGTGAGATGAGTTAGGTCATTTTTGCTTTAGCATTAATGAGATAGACCAACATTGCATCAAACCGGTAGGTAGTCTAACCATACTTCAGAAATACACAGTAGGTAATAGCCCTATTAATGAATGAGTTTTTTCTATTATATGAAAGTGAGATAAAAGTGTTAAAAACTAAATTTCACTTTAGTATTGCTTTGTTGTATACACCTACTAGCCTACCAAACCCCTCCCCCACCAATTCCACCCGTTGAATTCATGGTGCCCGTAGCTTATCTTAGGATATAAGGGCTAGATCAAGGTTACATTTCATCAAAGTATGAGCGTGAATGCGACTAATTAGATGATATATATATATATATATATTAGGCCTATTCACCAGGAAGTACATTTTCTTAGTACATTTTACTCATATTTTGTATTGGATGCCATATGGAGATTTGCTGGTAAAAACAGATTTTGCTGGTGACAATCTTTTTAAGGTCAAACTCAAACAAATGTGATGAGGCAACACTCTGCAGCTACACTCAAGATATTGCATGATTCGACTTCGAAAAATTCCGCAGGCCTATCCATCACACTCAGTGTTGAATATTTAGGCAGAATGCCATACCTGAGAACATTATCCAGGTAAAAGGCCCTAATTAGGCGACATGGTGTAAATACTAATAATTGGTGTTTATTCAACTAAAAGTCATGGCAGCCAAAAGGCTGAAGAATTGTCATTTTACATAAAAAATGAAATACAATATATACATGGTGCGATATTCAAAATACAACAATTTGCCTGGAGCTGAGGTTAGATGTGCTGAAAATATGTTTCTACTGTTATCAGTATGTATTTTTGCCACGCAGGATTGAGAATTTGGATATGAGGTGAATCTCTCAAATCAGATTTAACTGGATTTTCAGGACTATTAGTACCTTAGCCAAAACCACGAGGTTCCAGGCAAAATGCCGTAACTGTAATTAAATGGCCATTTGATAGAAGAACATTTGTTCGATCGTGTGTCGTTTAACATTTTATTTGTGACAAACTTGGCTGCACTTGAACTATCTGAAAATAACTCTCGACCACAAATATAAATCCTTCATTATCTCAGTTTGCTTTCGCCAGGCAGCATTGATTTGATGTAGGTGAACTATTATTATGTAGGTGAACTATTATGGCTTCGTCATTATGTTGTCTGTCGGTGTGTACTCTGCAAAAAATACATATCGTTCGGGGAAAATGGATATGTGTTGGGCCGTAAAGTCAATGAGTTTACTTTCCTATACATTGAACTCAACTCCTTTTATGCCTTATAGAGACAAAAGACAGTATCTGCTTACAGATAGTGCTCCTTGGCTTTGTATAGCAGTATTGAGTTTGCTGCCAAGATATGAGTGAGCTGTAAAAACCCACGTCTTTATAGATACATCTCTCCTAGCTGCACCCTTCCTTCCATCACCTCAACTTCTCAAGAGCAAAATTGCAGATTTTGAACTTGCATCTATTGGCCAAGTCATTATGTCTGCAACTTATTACACGAGGTTTCTCGTGCCCCTGCAGTGAATTTGGCCTCTGCTGTCCATGCAGTCAATATGCGTGTGGACTAACGGACTGAACTACATCAAAACCTACACCAGTATCTGTGCTCGTTGGGAACATACTCTTGGTTTTGATATTTACAAGCAAGTTTATTTCAAATAAGTTATAATTATAAAACTTAAACATAGCCACCAGCCTGACTTAGGTAATAAAATTGTCTTAACTATCTACACGTGATGACGTCTCAACCAATCAATTATCTTAAGACTGACTTAAGTCTACTGTTGGTGAAACCGGCCCCAGATTGTCGTACGAACTGGGTCAAATAGACCAAGTTTGCATGCCATGTCCCCATCATCATGTCACCAAAACTGATATGGTCGTCCCAATGGATCAAAAGTACTATGTTTGATAATTTGCAGACGATAATTTTTATCATTTTTTACGAATTATTAAGATTAATAACGTATAGGCCTATATCTGGATTTTAATGCCGACAGCGTGTGTTGATCCGACATTGGGAAATGGTGTAAAAGGTGCGTTTAAAGGTAAGTTTGAAAATTTGTGTACAACTGTGTACAAATCCATGTTCACCCTTAATGGCTCCCTTGAATAAACAGGGCTGTACCATTTAAACATGAGGCCTTGTACCTCTGTGGTTTAATTAAACCGCGAAACGCTGAAGAAGTAAACCAACATTCGGAGGTGTGGAGAGCGTAATTAGCAATGTTTGGTGATACAATTATACAATTTCAACAATATAGTTCCATATACCGCGAGATTATAGTATACAGTATATATATATATAGTAAGTTGTCAGTTGTCAAGTACGCTTTTGATATTTGACCGACGTAACGGGTGACTCCTGATGTGCAATGATCATTAAAATCGCCAGGCTGTGTGTGTTTAATATAGATAAACATAGTATGGTGTATTACAGAAATGTATTTAAATTTATACAAATTACATAATGTCGTATTGTTATAACAGATAGGTACAAAACATGATTTTGGTGAACTATATATAATTTGAATATTGAAAAAAATATATTAACCATTTAACCGCTAAATTATTCTATTTGAATTTCCCCCACTTGAAGTTGTGTCTCGCTGACGCGATCCAAAACTTCAACTGGGTGAAAATTATTCAGATTTGACAAAATGGAGGTCAACTCTTTTCAAATCTTGCTGGTTGATGTCACATTTTATCTTTGACATATTTAAAATGTGATACTTAATTTGCTAATAAAAAAATGAAAACTCGACTATCTGCGGCACCGGCGGTTAAAGGGTTAAGTTCCAGCTGGATATATTGAGAGAATATTGTTTTCTTAAAACCCACCCACTCATCCACAGATCCATCCATCCACCCATCTATCCACCAATCATTCCATCCATTCATCCATTCTTCTCTCTATATATGTTTTTTGCTTTTAGTGACATCTATATAATACCAAGGAGGGTATATCCATATAACCTCCTTGATAATACGTAATAGCAGTGTGTGTGTGTGTGTGGGGGGGGGGGGTGTATATAGGTGAAAAGGCGATATCAAATGATTTCTGTACTATGTTGATAGCGTTGAGCATGACTGTTCCACTTGAACCTATGCCTTGACCTGTGCTCGATAATGTCACATAAATATAATCGCTTGTCTAGAAATTCTATATGTCAAGATTGGCGTATATTAGCTTGTAGTGTAGGCTATAAATGTATCTGGTCCAACAAAGACGACCATGACATTCTGTAAAGGTGATATTCTAATGACAGCATATGGGAAGATACTGCTAAGAAAGGAGAATACTCTGACTATAGTTTGCCAAATGGATTGGTATGTCAGGATATGACATTACAATTTCGGGATATGGTATATTTAGGCTAGAATAAAATTTATAAAACCCTAGAATGACAAGTTATATCGCCATAGTGCTCAGATATGACAATATAGTGTCAGTATATTGCATTATAATACCAGTAATATGAGAATATACTGTGGGCATAATACATTATAATGTCAAAATGTGCAATTACAATGTCAGGGTATGACATTATGATAATAAGATATGACATTATAATGTCAGGAAATAAAGTTGACTTTTCGGGATGTTTCTTTTGATTGTCAGGATGCGGCACAATATTCTAATGTATATACTATCAAACTCAGGATATGGCATTTTTATATAGGGAGATGACAGTATAATAATAAAACAATAAAACTTCGAAGAATGGCATCAACATGCTGGAATAGCATTTCCATATATTGCATTGTACATGTTTTTTTTTTAATTTGATTATGGAATGTTATGATAGTTTATTATTTATCTAGAAATATTTAATTTTAATTTTGTGTAATTTATACAGTATAATATCAGGATCTGGTAATGCCAGTACAGTATATTCTAATTTTACAATAATTAAAGCAATAAATGGGCGAATATTACACAATAATGTCAGAATATATAACATCATATTGTCAAGATTAACTCCATTGTCAGGATATTACATTTGAGTGCAGTTTGGTGTTCAGATGATGACAGTTTATCGCATGAAACTTTTTTATGGGTCATTTTAATGTGAGGGTGTGATATTTTAATGGCAGCATATGTTTTTGTAAGACAAGATATAGCTACATTATTTTAAAATCACTGCATTATACAGGAATATAAATAACAATATAAAGATGTCCTGTATAGCCTATTTGGCAGTACTCGGCTCTGAGGGATATTCTATCTACGATATGGCATATTACCCATGTCCAGTAGGCCTATATGACAATATTATAACATGTATAATGTCGGTATATGTCATTTTAATCACATTTTAATATTCTCGTGTCCTCAAAAGGTGGGGATTTAGGAACATATTTTCAAAATATGGAACTATAATCCCAAAACACAACAATATAATATTTAGATATGACAGCGCAATGTAAAAATCTGAAATTACAAGTATGTATTATGATATCCATACATCGCACCATAATGACAGTAGCCTATATCATGCATATGGTGATATAATTTCAGGATATGGCATTATTTTGTCAAGATAACATTTTGTATTGTTGGGTTTTATCATAATAGCACCACAATATGCCAAGATGTTGTCCTACAGTCAGTGTGGGCTATGTCGTGATCCGTTATGTAGATTATGTTAATCCGAAATGGGCTTTTCTATATGCTTGAGAAATACATTACGCACACCCTTTAAATACTACGTACCTCTGTGTTGCGGTTCAGCGACTATGGTTATTAACGGGAAAGGCAATTCGTGGGTAGGCCTAATCATTATATCCCGCTGATGAGCTATTTTACATCTTTGATTAGCCTTTTAACTCCAATATAATTCATATGTTTTACACAAATTACAAGCTTTCTTCTTTTTTTGCACCAGGAGCGGTATTTGTAAACATGAGTGTTTTCTAAGAACACAGATGATTAACATAATATTGCCCCGTTTCTGATACATTTGGATAGGCCTACATATGTGTGCACGGTTAAATTAATAACCATATTTTTGTTTATCTTTTTCGCATTGACTAATTTTATTCTTGAAAACTAAATTAACGTAGGCTATCCACATGTACATATCCGCTTGTTCTTCTTTTTTCTCTAGGCCTGTGCACGATTTTTAGAGCTCCCAGGGAATATTGTACTTCCTTTCAAACTAGCGATGACGCGCATGAAGGGGGTAGAGTTTTTTAACCCTCACCCTTAGCTTAGTTCCGAGAAACCTCATGTGGATCAACAATTTGAGTTGTACGTACCACCGTGCAAACTTATTTTTATGTTATTCTCGAGCAAAGTGGACACCAGCAGAATAAATGGCATAACATACACTGATTTATGTGCACATGGTTTGAGTAATGATCGTTCAAGTAGTCATTACAAGTGGTTCTAGCTAGACAAAAATTGAAGGTGTTAGAACATATTAAATATCATTTTAAAAAGGTCTAGAAAATAAAATTAAATATTATTTAAAAAATAACACCTTTTCTTCGAATCAGCATTAATAATTATGTTAGAATTAAAAAAATTAAATTTTGAATTAAATTTAAATATCTTTTTGATTCAGATACCAGAAGGTCGACGGAATCTATTTGGCTCCAAGTTAATTATTTCAGACAAACTGTTCACAATAAATAAACACTTGGATCGTCAATATATGTAATCGTTTTTAATTTTGATCAGGACAGATAACCGTAAAAAATTAACAACACACTTAATGATGTGTTTTGAAGTAGCTAGACATAACTTAAAGCAGGTACAAATTGAAATTAGACTTTGTGCTTAAAGGGTTAATTTACATTTATGTATAGATATTTTTATATAAATATACTAAATGTACTTTTATCAACACTTAGGAATTTATATGTACAGCACAACATATAATACAACACAATACTGTCATTTACAGTATCAGCGGTTTCAAACTATAAAGTAAAAGCTAGGCTATTTTATCACAACTTATTTTGGTCGTACGATAATAGTTTGTCCCATATTAACCTTTTCGAGCATTTGTTGTCAATATTACCTAGTCTAACTATGCAGAATATATATGACAAGGCATAAATGAGAAGGTATGACATTACACGGTGTTATCTGAACAAACCCTTCAAATTGATGTGCTATGGTAAGAAGGTTATTTTTAAGTAATCAGAAAATATCAAACTTCTAGACGTTCAAGGGTGTAAAAAATAAAATTCAACCTTATTTTAAACATTACGCCCGATTTTTTTCGATTTCAAATCAATGTATGTTACAATTAATAAATTATTATTGAATTAAACTCGAATTTCATCTTTTTTTGTCAGATTCAGGTAGCAGAGGGTAACATATTTATCTTCAAAATGAGACCAAGAAACATAATTGTCATAATAGTTAGGCGAACTTTGTTATTTTGTCCCCTTTTGAAATATAGCCCACCGACTAATATAACCTGGAGATCAACGTATGGGTGGATGCCAGTTGAGATTTTGTCTCTAAATAGTCAAAAACTTAATTTCAAAATGGCCACTATTTGTATAAATCCGGCATAAATAACACGAGCTAGAAAGTTTATATACATGTGGTAATTTATTTGTTGCAATTGTTCCAATTATGTATGAATGCTATCTGACGAGCAAATGAACGCATGGGTGTATGGTATCCAGAAAATACTTGAAATGTGGATCAATTTTGAATAAAAATGGTGGCTATATATACATGTTTTATCAGCTATTATGCAGTGCTATATGAATCAACACATTGTACTTGTATGCATGTATGCACTCTTTAATGCTATCAAAATGTACACCACAAACTTATCAAGCCAAAAAAATCCATTAAAGCTAGAATAGCAATCATTGTTGATATGTGTACAAATCGAAATTTTCGCATCAAATACTTTATTCACAATTTCGTCTGACCTGGACTTATTTGATATGGTATACCGTTTCGATAAAGTCAAGGTTGATATAGCGGGCCCTATCACTATACGGTAGCCATGCCTACAGGAGTCAGATATGTGTCCGGTTTCCCCACCGTACCAGCAGCGGGAATTGTTATCACTATTTAGGTCTTTTTTATTGTTTGTGGGGCGCTAATTGGGGCGAACCTTTCTAAAAGCAAAATATATCAATTTAGATAACTATTTCCGTAGTAAAATTATTTTAAAATTGTATTCACATTGTCACTTTTATCTGATGTTCGGGGACATAATATATAATATTCGAACTGGAATGTACCCTCATATTAGTACATTTAATCAACTGTTACTTTTTATCTTTCTTTTTTTTGACTGGTACATTTTATCCTTTTACTTTCTATCCTAGAATAGTAATAAATACGGGGGACCCATCGTATACCTGCCATAAAGGATAAAAACACTGAACATAAGCCCAGTGGTATGCCACACACAACTCGTCGACACCATTAAGGTAGATATATTTTTTGCTTCATTGAACAGGCTTTAATATTTTTAAGCCGTTATAATTATTTCTAGTTTACTTTATTTTGTAAATTAAAAGTTAAATGACATTGTAATGTTTAATCAAGTTTAGTGGCATCGCTGTGATATGCACATATATATTATTGTTGGATAGATATGTTCTTGACATTGAGAAGTCTACAATAAGACTTAGGCCTATATGTCATTGCATAGTAACACATCTGTTATATAATATTTACAATACTACAAGTATTAAAGAAGCAGGTCGTGAAACAGTAGCGTAGTAATTTTAAAATCAAGACTTGACCTGATGAAGATCAGTATACACTTAACAAATAATAGCTACAATATTAATATTAAGAATATCAGACACGTACAAAGCTTAGCATATAGACCTATACAAGCGCTTAACTTTATTATAGCTACCCCTCTTCTGACGGTGAAATGACAGATACATATAATTTATTTCATTATTTTTTTCATTTTTCTCGTTTTATTATTGGTGCTGATGAGCAACCCCTATGACATCACCATTAATCTTTTTGATACGACAATGTCTTAATAAATGACTTTAATGGATGTGGCTCACGGCGCTCACCTTTATCATAGACGGTATATAATTGCAACTAAACAGTATTTGATGCAAATTTTGATCACACATCTTCCCCGCTCCCACTCCTCGGCCATTCTCATGTCTGCGTACGTACCATGGACCAAATTCCTGCAGGCGCGTAATTGACATTATTAAAGGGGATACCCTTAAACAAGTTCCCAAGTTCCCAAGTTCTGAAGTTCCAAGGTTCCGAAGTTCCCAAGTTCCGGGAACTTCAAGTTCCCAATTTTCAAGTTCCGGAACTTCAAGTTCCGAAATTTCGAAATAAAAGTTAACAAAAAAATGTTTTTTTCCTATTTCAACAAAAAACACTTTAGATACTGCCTTTTGCCTTTCCACGCATTATATAGATCGCCAAGCTGCGCGCATGAATCGAATGGAATTAAATGTGGTTTTCTAGACCGCGCACATTAATTGTTATGTTCAAATGACGAATTAGGCCTCTATCATGTCTATGTGTAGGCCCGACGTTGACCCAAAGTTGAGGTAAGGTTTGCCCAACGTCTGTGACCTTACAGCAGCATCAATCCAAGATCGGGTCAATGTCTGTTTGATGGGAGATTTACAGCTGGTATTAGGCAGCCATCCACAGAAGAGTTGATCTGAGTAGGCCCAGTTGTTTTTCAAGTTCAAAGACTATTATAACATGCCGCTATATATATGCATTGAAAATATATAATGATATATAGGGCCTAGGCCTACAAATCACACCTCGCAGATGACAATTCCCAGCAAACACCACGCCCTGATAGTCCAGTTGTCAAATGGCATTTTTTTACTCAAGCGTGTTTCGCGGTATGGACGATGTTTTATGATCGATTCTGGTTCTAAGGGATGTCCTGAGCAGGAATCAGCCGGGTGCCACTTTGGCACCCTTGGGCGGAATTTTTTAAGGGCAAAAACAAAATGGCCGCCAAATATTTCAAGGTCAAATATGATTTTTCAACAAATGAAGCCAGGAACAAGTGTAATACCTCATTTTCATGTGATTTTGACTGGGCAGTCCATTTCTTGCATTATTTTGATGACTCAAGGTCATCTTCAAGGTCAAAAAGACAATTTCAAGGTCAAAGAAGCAAAAATACAATTTTTAACAAATAAAGATAGGAACATGTGTAATACCTCTTTTACATGGGATTTTATCTGAAAATGAATGTATGGTATTATTTTCTTCATCCAAGGTTAGCTTCAAGGTCGAAAGTCCTTTCCAAGGTCAAAACCAAAATGGTTGCCAGATATTTCAAGGTCAAATATGATTTTTCAACAAATGAAGCTAGGAACATATGTAATACCTCATTTTCATGTGATTTTGACCGGGCAATTCATTTCTTGTATTATTTGCATGATTCAAGGTCATCTTCAAGGTCAAAAGGTCAAATATCAAGGTCAATCAAGCAAAATTACCGTTTTTAACAAATAAAGCTAGGAACATGTGTAATACCTCATGCAATTTTGACTGGGCATTCCATATCTGATATTATTTTGATTATTCAAGGTCATCTTCAAGGTCAAAGGGGTCAATTTCAAGGTGAAGTAGGAGAAAATATCATTTTTAACAAATAAAGCTAGGAATGTGTGTAATACCTCTTTTTTGATTGACAAATCCAATTATAGTATTATATGAGTGATTAAAGGTTATCTTCAAGGTCAATTTCAATTCAAGGTCATCAAAATTCAATTAACAAATATAAATAGCAAAAAGTGTTGTACGTCTTTTTAGTGTAATATTGACAAATAATCCATTTCTGCTACTATTTTTATAATTAAAGGTCATTTTCAAGGTCAGTGTGTCAATTTCAAGGTCAGGTAAGCGAAAATATGATTTTCAACAAATAAAGCGACGAAAAAGCATAAAAGATCAATGGAGAGGCGGTAAAAGGTGACAGAGAGGCGGTAAAAGACAATGGGGAGGCATTAAAGGATGTCGACGAGTTGCTAAAAGGCGCCCCAGAGGCGCTAAAGAGCGAGTAAGAAGGGTTAAAAGAAAATGAGTAGTCATTAAAGGGCAATGAGGAGGCATTGAAGGGCAATGAGGAGGCGGTGAATGGCAACGAGGATGCGTTAAGGGGCAAAAATGGGGCGTTAAAGAGCGACAAGATGCATTAAAAGGTGGCGGGGTGGCATGAAAGGGCTATGGAACAGTGACAAGGAAGTACGTTAACGGGTGATGGGGCGGTGCTAATGGTTGATGGATAGGTGTCTAAGTGCAATGAGAAGGCATTAAAAAAGACAGAGAATCGTTAAAGGGCAATGGAGAAGCGTTAAATGGTGACTGAGATACGTCAAAGAGCGATGGAAAGGCGTTAAAGGCCGAAAAAGTGTTAAAAGTGATGTAGATGCATTAAACTTTGATGGAGAGGCACTAATAGGCGCTGCAGATGCGTTAAATGGCGATGCGAATGTGGTAAAGGGCAATGGTGAGGCATTAAATGGTGATGGGAAAGTTTTAAATGGCGATGGGAAGGCGGTAATGGGTGATGAGGAGTCGTTCAAGGGCGACCATGAAACGTTAAACGACTATGGAAAAGCGCTGAAGGGCAATGGGGAGGAGTTGAAGTGTGCTGGATAAGCGTGTGAGGGTGAGTTGAAAGTGTTAAAACAACGGAGCATTGCTGAAGGGCGACAGAGAAGCGTTAAATGGTGACTGAGACGTCAAAGGGCATTGGAAAAGTAATAAAGGTTGATGGAGATGCATTAAAGGGTGATAGAGAGACGCTAACAGGCGCTGCAGATGAGTTAAATGGCGATGGGAAGGCGTTAATGGGCAATGAGGAGGCGTTGAAGGACAACGAAGAGGCGCTAAGGGTGACGGGATGTGTTGGTGGGTGTCATGAAAGGGTTATTGAATGGCGTTAGAGGGTCACGAGGAAGCATTAAATAACAGGTGATGCGGTGGTGCTAAAGGGTGATGGATATGTGTTTTAGGGCGATGAGAAGGCGTTAAAGATGACGGGGAATCGCTAAAGGGCAACTGAGAAAAATTAAATTATGACGGAGAGATGTCAAAGAGTGACAGAAAGGTGTTAAAGGGCCAAGAAAAAGTGTTAAAGGTTGATGGAGATGCACTAAAAGGTTGATGGAGAGGCGTTAAAAAGATGCTGGAGATGCGTTATATGGTGATGCTAAAGGGTTAAAGGGCGATGAAGAGGCGGTAAATGGTGATGGAGAGGCATTAAATGGTGATGGGAAGCCAGTAAAGGGCGATGAGGAGGCGTTAAATTTTACCGAAGAAGCGTTAAAGGGTGACGGAAAGGCGTTAAAGGTATAAAGGTAGACCCAAAAGCATTGAAGGGCAATGAGAGACGATAAATGGCGATGGGGAGGCGTCGAAGGACCATGGTGAGGCGTTAACGATTGATGGTAAAGCTTTAAAATGTGATGGAGAGTTAAATTAAAGAGCAATGGAGAAGCGTTCAGTGTGAAGAAGAGGCATTAAAGGGCGACAGAAAGGCCTTCAATTGCAATAAAAAGGCGTTAAACTAAAAGGACGTTCAGGGCGAAGAAGAGGCGTTAAAGGGCAAAAGAAAGGCCTCCAATTGCAAAGAAGAGGCATTAAACTGAAAGCTATGAAGACGCATTATTGTCTCCCTTTAGTGCCTCTCCATAGCTCCATAATGCCTCTCTCTCACATTATAAGGCCCTCGGTGGCTCTGTAACGCCTCTTGTGGCCCATTAACGCCTCCTTATTTCTCTATAATATGCCTCCTCATTGCCCTTTAATGCCTTTTCATTGTCCTTTATCGCCTTCTCATTGCCCTTTAATACCTCCTCATCGACCGTTAGAATTTTTCATCACTCTTTAACACATCTCTAATTGCCATTCAATGCCTTTGAGCCGATCTCTTCACCTTGAGCTTGTTTGATCATTTAAACCAAACAGAATTAGATTATCCAGTCAAAGTAAAACCCAACACAAGGTATACGTGCTCCAATTTCTAGCTTATACGCTAAAACATATATTTGACCTTGAGGATGACTTTAAATCACCAAAGTAATAGGAAAAAGACATTTTTCGCTCAAAATCCCACGAAAAAAAAGTTTTTTACACATGTTCTAGCTGTCTTTGTTAAAAATCATATTCTCCTTTACTTGACTGTGAAATTGACATTTTGACCTTAAAGATGACCTTTTATCATCAAAATAGTATCAAGAATAGATTATTCAGTCAAAAAACACGTCAAAAAGACGTATTACACTTCTTCCTATTTTGTTTCGAAAAGATCATATTTTTACATTTTGACCTTGGAAATGACCTTTCGACCTTGAAAATGACCTTGGATCAACAAAATAATACCATAAATGGATTTTTCAGACAAAATCACATGAAAAAGAGGTATTACACATGTTCCTAGCTTGATTTGTTAAAAATGGTAATTTTGCTTATTTGACCTTGAAATGGACTTTTTGACCTTGAAAATGACCTTGAGTCATGAAAATAATACAAGAAATGGATTGCCCGGTCAAAATCACACGAAAATGAGGTATTACACTTGATCCTGGCTTCATTTGTTGAACAATCATAGTTGACCTTGAGATATCTGGCGGCCATTTTGTTTTTGACCTTGGCAATGCCCTTTTGGCCTTGAAGATGACCTTGGATCACCAAAATAATACCATAAATGGATTTTTCAGACAAAATCCAACGAAAAAGAGGTATTACACATGTTCCTAGCTTTATTTGTTAAAAAGGGTATTTTTGCTTATTTGACCTTGAAATTGACGTTTTGACCTTGAAGATGACCTTATATCATAAAAATAACACAAGAAATGGATTGCCCAGTCAAAATCACATGAAAATGAGGTATTACACTTGTTCCTGGATTCATTTGTTGAAAAAAACATATTTGACCTTGAAATATTTGGCGGCCATTTTGTTTTTGCCCCTAAAAAATTCCGCCCAAGGGTGCCAAAGTGGCACCCGGCTGATTTCTGCTCGGGATACCCCATATTATCAGAATCAATCATAAAACATCGTCCATACCGCGAAACACGCTTTAGTCAAAATCCACTGGACTATGACCCAATGCTGGTTTTACGTTGGACGGTGCAAACAGCGTCGCGCGTCGAGGAAAGACCTCATAAGCTCTACAGGCTTAAATAATATATGCCATCAATCACGACAAAGACCCAATACCAGTAAGTGTTTAAAAATGTTGTTCTATTGTCGGCCACCACCACTCGAACTCGAATATACTATATCTGGGAAAATATCATATTGTAATACTCTTCATTTTAGATTTTGTATAATAAATTTGCGGTTCTATTGTAAATTGTATTTCATACCTGTAGGCCTAGGGCTAGGCCCCTATGTATTTAATTTCACATCGTGAAATGTTTGCCAAGATCGCCTATAAACAAAATATAAATATGTGAAAAACTAACTTTAGTCTACAGCACTTAAAATTAATATTGGGTACCAAACTGTTTTGCCGACAAAAACGATTTTTGCAAATATTGTTTTAATATATTTTTTCACTTATTTTGGAATTTCGGAACTTGAAGTTCCCGGAACTTGAAAAATGGGAACTTGAAGTTCCCGGAACTTGGGAACTTCGGAACTTGGGAACTTCGGAACTTGGGAACTTGTTTAAGGGTATCCCTTATTAAAGTATGCATTGTTTACCTTCTTTGCTGCTTGTATCTGAAATGTTCGAAATATTTCCCTAGTGATATTTCCCACCCAGATTGTTTATAGTCAAGGAGCTAGTTTTTCTAGGGGCTCTATATAGTGAGTTCGTTCAGCCGGCGTAGTATATACATTCTGAACTGACAGAAATGGTAGAATTAGTCGGGTTTATTGTGTATTTTTGTTGTTATTTCGTAGCTTCCTATCGTAGCCATCTTGGCTTTTTAAAATGGCCGCCATGGCTATTTTCGCGACATTTTTAAATCTAATGCACATAGAGTCTTGATGTTAAAGTTTAATTTACAATTTTTTAGGTCAAGGATTCCAACTACAACAAGTGTATCTAAATAGTCAAAATGGCTCGACACGTCTAAATGGGCAAATTAAAAGCTAATTTGGAAATATCTACAGTTCTATTTGACATAGACTCGTAATTTTGATATCTACAACTATGTTTTCTGGGTCAAATAATTGAATGAAACCACTCTTAAAAACATGATGTCATTTGTATATAGCGAATTTGGAGAAATTCAAGATGGCTGCCGGCAAAAATTATTTTATGACCAAACCACAATTTGTGGTCCATATGTTGAAAACCATATAAATCTTTGCTACCATTGTATAAAAATAAAAAAATATATAGTCATGACGCTTTATAAAATACGTATTGATATCTTTTAGTTGTAAATGTAACCTGGCTAATATATCGAGTTTTAATAGACATGAAATTACAATTCTATTGTCTACACCTATGTTTTCTGGGTAAACGAATCTAGTGAGATCACTTAAAACATACTGGAACAAAACTAAGAAGCAAATTTGAAATCTTGAGGCATTTCTATTATAGCGAATTTGAAAAAAATCCCAGATGATTGCGCACCTACCTTCCTAGGCCCAAAATGTAAAGGTTTCGTTACAGTGAATTTCATGAAAGTGGCGGCCATTTCTATATATTAAAAACTGACATTGTATAAGAATTATTATAGTAATGAGGACATGCATTGCTATTAAAAGTAGCTTTGTGTCTCTGAATTTGACATCGTGCAGTTACCAGCCTAAAATCCAGAAATGAGTATTGATATAATACCTTGGACATTTAGACGGGCCAATATCTTGAGTTATAATTGACATAGAATCACAATTCTGGTGTCTACACCTATGTTTTCCTGGTCAACGAATCGAATGTGATAACTTCAAACATATTGGAACATTATTATGGCGGATTTGAATACAATGCAAGATGGCCACGACAAAATATATATAATTGTTATATAGTATTGAAGACATGTACATGGTTCAATAATACTCTTTCTTGTCTTTGAACATTTATATGTTACTCCAATACCAACTTGTACATATATTTGAGTCGTGGTACCCAAACATTCTGATGGCCAAACATTTTCCGCAAGTGTTTGATTCTCAGCTTTCACAGATCATTGAATGTACTATATACAGCGTTGTTACAGACTTACAGTTATGTGTAAACACATGCGATTTAAAAGTGTTGTTGAGTTTTGTGCTGTGAATTCCTTAACCAGTTCATTCATACTGATAAATCCACTTTATGTTGGTTGTTCTGGTGTGCTGAACATGATTTATTATTGTTTTTATATATGGTATACATTCAACAGACAAAGGAAGGATAAATAACTCATATTTCATACTCCTTTTCTACAATAAAGGATAACCTGTGGTACTGCTTTTTTGGTCTTAGAGCAAGTAGCTGTAAAAAAATTCGGTTGATATGTAGCAACACATAAAATATAGCTTGTGAATTTACAAATATTGTATATAGCTGAAAGCCGTCAATCAGTTACAAATCGTATGTAGTTGATGGTAGTCATGTTAATTGGGCAACAGTATTGCCAGGCTCATTAGTATAAGCGTACTGGGCAGAGATTTCACAGCACAATAGGCCTACTCTTTAGCATTTGCAGATCTCCGTGTGTTTCCAGACTGTGACACCACTAGTGCTCCAGCACATTATACAATCATGCTCTTTATCAGATGGCTATGTCATTGTATATGGAAGAGTATATTATCCTATAATCAAACATGAATCTAGTCATTTTTGCTGTAGTTAATTGGTTCTCCCTTCACAACAGGCTGTTCTGTTGCCCTGTTTGCCCCACATGCTGTAGTCGAGGAAACAGAATGCATAGATAATGAAAATAACATCTGAAATGAATATCACAAGAACTCGTACGATGACATAATAACTCATTTGTACATTTCTTTATTTTCTTGGTCATTATATTAGGCCTATGGGATTCAGAGAAATGGAATGACTAGGCCCCTAACCTTTTTTATTTTACGATTTTTATAGTTAGCTATATATAACATTATAATAATCAGTAATGCTAATCTTTCGGAAGATGTAGACACCTCTAACATGAATAAAAAACATTATGTTTTCACTGGTTGATAGCAACACTCCTTTCTGACAATTACATCATATAGCAGTTTAAAGACACACATGTGCTGGTCTTCAGTACTACAACGAATATTAATTTCTATGATTTCTACAAATATTTTTTTTATGATTTCTATGATTTATATGGCAATGCTAAAGATATGTAAATATATTTTTTCTATATAAATACAATGTGATTCAAAAAACATTAGTTGGAATTCATCGTGGATTTTTTTCAAATTTGCCTGATGGTTTTGCTCTAGTCTATTTTAATGCACTTGATTTGTTGATCTAAAAACATGGGTGTAGACATCAGAATAATAGTGACTCTGTCAAATTATAACTCTAGATAATGGCCCGACTAAATTTCCAACTTAGGCTATCAATACACATTTCTGGACGATAACTGCATAACATAGAATATCAGAGACACAAAGCTATATTTTATAACTATACCTGTCCTCATTACTATCACATTTGTTTCCTTTTTATAGAATGTCAGAAAATGTAATTCGGTTTTCAATATAGACACTGCGATTTTGTCCTAAAATGATATTCACCGGCGGCCATCTTGGATTTATCCGAATTCGCTATAAAGGTATGACACAATATTTTTCATGAGTGGTTTCACTCGATTTTTTGGTGTAGACCAAAATTGTGATTCTATGTCAATTAGAACTGGAGATATTGCCCCGGCTAAATTTCCAACTTGGGATATCAATACTAACTTCTGAACGATCACTGCATATTAAAAGATCAGAGACACAAAGATATCTTTTATAAGTATACCTGTCCTCATTACTATGACATATATTATTTATTTTTATACAATGTCAGCAAATATAATATGGTTTTCAATATAGACACTGCGATTTTGTCATAAATTGATTTTCACCGGCGGCCACCTTGGATTTGTCCAAATTCGCTATGGAGGAATGACATGATATTTTTATAAATGGTTTCACTCGATTTTTTTTACCCTGAAAACATTGTTGTAGACACCAAAAGTATGATTCTATGTTTATTAGAACTGGAGTTATTGTTCAAATTAGATTTTCGTGGTGATCATTTTAAAAATCCAAGATGGCCGCCATAGGCTGTTCAGAAAAATGGAAACATTGGTTTTTAGATTCAGTGGAAATCAAACGAAAATATAGATATTGACATAGTGAATCTGACTAAATGGACCTTTGGCAACAACCCCAGGTAGTATATACAAACAAATTGTGGTATAAGTTGTTTGTACAGCCTATTTTCTAACACGGGGGGTGTTTTTTGCATTGTTTGTCAAAGTTGAAGCCAGGTTCGGAAAATAGCCATATTTTTGCAATGAAAGAACCAATTCTTACACTTTTGGTATCACTACAATCAGTATTCAATTATCTAACACATCTCAATAGTAAATACCCTATGGATTTTTTTGTAATTTTTTGCAAGAAATAAAACAGAAATTATACTAAGAGTATCAGCTAAAATACATTATATTAACAAAATAAGCAATGCTTCGGGAAAAAATTGATTCCATGGGTGTAACTTTAAAGTGACTAAGCTCACTTGATGTTGCATACGGTCCTGGTGATTATTGATATATTCTAGTGGTCATTGAGACCGTCCAGACCTGTTTAGATTTAGGGGTAGAGTTACGTAAATTCCCGTTACAATGATATCTTGCATGTTGCAGTGGAGTAAATAGTCATCTCTCCACATATTTTCTGACAAATAATTGCACAATTTTTGTTTTCTGCATGATTTAGAGTTGTAAATGAATGTCTCATGTTTTTCGTTTAAAATGACCTTTTTTTTACCTTCAAATTCAAAATTGTTACCACCAGCACAAAATTATAGCGTTTTTATGCATCCAAACATCCAAATAATAAAACAATTAGTTTAATGAAAATTATTCGATGAAATTTTAAAAAATAAACTAGTTAATACGACAAATTAACTTACAAAGCATGCAAAACTAAGTTTATTGTTTAATGGTAAATATGCAAAATGACGGACATCTTGGATTTTACAATACAATCTACGTGAGACGATGACAAATAAAAATCAGACAAGAGTGTTCCGGTCCCCAAGCTATGCAAAAAGTATAAATTGAGCACTTCCGTACCACAAACCAAAAAAAGAGGTTGGAATTTACATTTTTGATAGCCTTTTTGTTTTTCGTTCATCTGAGGGTGAATGTCGCGTCCATTTTTTTTTTAATTTACCAGTCAGTAATGTTTATTCCTGATCCACAAAGTCACTTCAAATAATTAGTCGTATTATCTTTAGCATGTTCAGCGATATAATTATAGTAACAGTAAATATTAAAAAAACGGCGGACGTATTGAATTTCGAGCTTAAATAAAGATCATTTCTTTCTAAAGACACTCGATGTAAATTTATCGAATAAAAATCTTCCAGAAACCTTAAATTGTGCTTTCATGTGCGATAAACCATAGAAAATACGGGTTTTATTAACATTTTGGCGACCATTTTATGTTCTGCTAATTTAAAGGTGAATGTCACCAAATATAAAATATTATTCGAATGTTTCGAATTCAGCACACCAAAATTATGTATAAACAAGCGGATACAAAATTATACACTTAAATGCCGATCAAAGCTCAATATTTAAGATTTCAGCCCTGCCTAAACACACACATTTTCATAAAAGGCTGCAATATTCTTTCATTAAAAACACATTTGTCATATTTATAATTATAAATAACACTCTTTTATTAAGCATACATATATTTGGTTCAGAAAACATAGGCTAGATATCGATATGTCCCGTAATTATGTTTTATTATGTTGTTTTCCTTGACCACGTTGACTCGCGTATGTGGACAGACGACTATTTCCATTACTGCAGTGTGCAATATATCATTATATTTAATATGGTATATCGCATGTGTCGATTAGTGACACAGAATAACAACGATAGACGTTCACGTAACAATAACCCTTAATTCCAGATAAGTTTGGGGGTACCCCCATATAAACGGTCGAAATAAAAAACTGATACCGCAATGTGATTGTACATACTACCTGGCATTGTTCCTGTATAGCTATTCAACCATGTTGTCAATTCAGATCTGAGATAGTCCGCCGGTTGAACGAATTTTTTTTGTGTCTCTGCTCCTGGACTATTAATACAGCGTTCAGGATACTCAGCGTATTTTATAAAGTGCCTAACATCATCAAATGGTATTCTGGGTATAGTTCTTTTGTTTTTCAGTTGTTGTTTCACTTATTGTTTCACTTGACATATCCATGTTGACAAAGAATAAGGATGATGACCATTCACCATTGCTACACTTAAAGGGATCCAACAGAAAATATCCACACAACGGTATTTTACTGTGTAATGCTTATAATTTAAAATTCCGTTGTTATTTTTTGCATAAGAAATACAGTAATAGAAATAACTCATGTTGAACTTGATATATCTGCACCCAGCGCCACTTCTATGGAGTACGCCATGTTGGATCAGCCTGTCATAGGGAATGCACTAGATCACGGGGAGGGAGGCTAGATATGAGTGACGTCACTTACCGCATCCCGGCCGCACAGGCATCTGGATCACACACACCACATGTAGTGAAGAAGTGCACCAGTAGCCTGATTTTTAAACCGCTCCTTAATTGTTATTTTTAGTTTTTGAAACTTCCCGCTGGCCGCTGCCACCACCCCCTCCAAGACCAGTGCGCCCACACCTGCGCATATACCTGGCCCTGACTTGACACCCCATGCCTGATATTAGGCCATTCCTAATTAGAATCTTCAGCGTTAATTATTAGGAATGACGAGACTGTAATAGGATTTATGTTGTCACACAACTAGATATATCCCGGTTGTACATCTGTCTTCAAACATAATAGGCCTACACTGGTGTCAACATTAGGAAAATAAAAGTTTTTTTGTTTATTTTTTTATTTGTGCGGCCTTAATCAAAAGGTGAGTTTAAAAAATACATTTTCGGAAGTCTAAATTCAATGTAGAAATTTATTTTTTTCAGCTACAAAAATCTAAATTTTAAGAATAACCATACCGATATGTAGCCTAACTATCTATCCATCATGTTTATGTCCACAAATATTTTATTTGTTCAAGAAGATCTATGTCAATGAGTATGGCAACAGGAGAAGAGGAATATGAACAGCAGAGACTTTTCTCTTCGTCTCACAATCCCACTGTCGACATATTCAATTCAGGTAATGTAATCAATTTTCACTATTTATAGATCGTATATGTGCTTGCAAATAAAAACGCTAAAGCATTGGCTGGTACAATATCATAACCAGCAGTAACCTTCACAAGATCTGATAACTACCACATAGCTATTATCAAAAATACATTTCTGATGTTATGATATTGATATTGTTTAGTCAGCAATATGTCTATGACCTGTGAGCATACAATATATTCATAAAATTATTCAGTGCAGTGCATCAGAGGCGGGTGGAATTAAACACAGGACATATATCATGAAATATTTCTTATACAGATAGCTTTATAAAAAAATAAAGATAGATAAATAGACAATATAGATAAAATAGATAGACAAGATAGATAATATTATCTGTTTTGTACAACCGAACAATTTATCAAACTTGTCCATTGATAGATAATAGATAGCTATATATCTATTACGGAGATTGTGGTACATTTGACATTCTAAAATAAAGTGGTATTCATCTTCAAGCTGTTGAGGGCGCGAGCCCTAGGGTAGTGGTAATTAGCACTGCTGCCTTTCACATTAGAGTTCGGGGTTCGTTTCCCGGTCACGGCGGTTGGAAAGAAACAACAATGTTTCTTCCCCATCCACTCGTAATACGTCAGACCTCTGGGGGCAGAGTCATCTCACCATCTCCTGGCCCAATTTAGCCTGCATGTAAAAGTGGCCTGAAGCCCGATTCATTTAATTTATGTCAAGCTGTTGACTGTCCTACAATGCATAACCTTTTATTAAATCAAATCGTCTGGGCTTGTGCCAGCAACAACGGCTAAAGTGTTATTTTCTCAAGTATAACGCTATAATTTGGGAGTCTCGCTTTTAGTAACATCAGATACCCATGACTGTAGTCTGTAAAGCAGTTTTACAATACCGTAAATGTTCTACCGCTTCAGCTTCATGGAAACCCCATACTTCGCACCCGTAATGTAAAATAGGAAAACAACTTTATCAAAAAGAGAACACATGGAATTAGCATCGGGATTATGGAGACTGGCCGTTGCTTTTTGTAGGCTGAACACATCCTTTGTTGCTTGTATAGTAGACCAGCCAAACATCCAAAAGACGTCTGAAAAAAACTACGGCATGGACGGGTATTAGCAGGCAACCAGGTCGTCTATATAATTGCACACGTGCCGGTGGATTCCACCCTTGATTTTGATTTTGAAGGTCTTTTCAGGAGTCACAAAGACGTCTACATGTACATGTATAATCTGAACAGTAACTAATATATGAATATAATATGTGAATAAAGTGTATAATATACAGTACAGTCATGCCTATATATACGGGTAGCAAACACAACACACAGGAGATACTTTCTGGATTGGCCCAACATCTGCAACATTGGCCCCGCATTGACCCAAGATTGCATGAATACATTGCTTTTTGGGAGGATACTATTGTCTCACTCCCCTCATGGACTTACTGGTTGGCCTGACCACTATAAGTAATGTGAAATAAATGGAAAGAACTATATTATTCTACAACGTTTGGTGGAGCTGTGCATCACCCCACTCGTCATTCATTGCAGTCACATTTCACAGATATTTCAATACTTATGCAGTCTATTTCTTTAGATTTACGCTGCACCTCTCCTAGAAAAAAATAGATAGAGACCATGAATCCGGTGTGCTCTGTTTAACGGAAGAGACCATGCCCTAATACCCTGTTATGTTTTTTTTTGTCAAACAAATGGAGGACATGTGCGGTTAGCTTGAGAACACCCCAGTACATTCCAGTACATGGCAAAGCATTGATCAAGAGCATGTTGATCGTGTCATAGCAGTTTGGGGGTGTAGATGTGATTGATGAGACTGCCCAGGAAAGCGACAGTGTAAAACAGACCGCGTGCAGCATAGCCCAGGACATTGTATTTGCTGTATCCAAGAAACGCAAGCTAACGCCAAAGCATATTGGTTTATGTCTCGCTCTAAACCAAGCTACACGTTCTGTGGTTCTTGTAGACTTATTCCACGCTGTTAAAGGTGTGGTCAACTGTCAAAATTCGCAGGACAAGGGTCCCCCAGAAGGCAATAGTGCCCGTGGGTAAACCAAGGCCCTATTCCATAATAATACTAAATATCGTCGTTGTCCAGGTAGTAATGCATATGTGGTGTTTTGGCGAAAATCACTTTTTAGTACCACCATGGGCATTAACATATGCTCCTTATGTTGGTAAAAAAAACGATTTTTCAAAAATCGTTATTTATTTGTGTAACTTAAGTCTGAACATTTTAGAAATTCTGCGTATGTGTACTCATGTAGGTAATAATGCGTATGTGTCTATTTCGGCCAGACGCATTGGCGGTAATAATGTGTATGTGTATTGAAAATAATATTCTATCAGATTCATTGGCGGAAAAAATGTGTATGTGCAATAAAATATGACACATACGCAATATTACGAACAATTGCATTGTCTATTATTTACATACGCAGTATTACTTGTCTGAAATATTGCGTTTGTGTACTTAATCATGTATAGTAGTCTACACATAGGATGTAGCATAGACATGTAGACATACTGCATTAATGCTCTCAATAATCAAAGATAGATTGTCATACGGATTTGTAGGCATAGTAGGACATATTTGTGATGACGGATCATTGCATATAATTTAGCTCAAATCCGCAATTTTAAAGTGTAAGCAGCGAACTGGATGATTTGACCCAGTGATGATAAACTATAACTAAACACGCAATAACGATTTTAAGTGTCAAGATCATTCTTATATATTACAATTATTCACGAAATATATTCACTCAGGGTTTGAAATATATATCATACCGTACAAAAGTACATTTTTGTAACAAAGACTATTATATTCATGTTAAAAGTTATTTCAATCATACTTTAAATCCACGGAATGTTATCCGATTCATATATATGATAGTAATATAAAATACTGAAAAATTGTTATATGTCATACATAAAAATATGAGATTTTACATATCAGCATAATCGCAATAATATATTATTTATGAATCCCGGAAAATTAAATTGCATACATGCTTCTCACAATATGCTTGAAATTTAGCAAATTAATTGTCATTTTGATATGTATTTTTTATTTATATCATACTTTAACCTATTGGCAATCAACACATTAATCATGGTAAAACAGAGCGACGTTTTCGAACGAACTAATAAGTAGCTGAAAATAATGTGTTTGACAGCAATTATTTGGGGTTTCTGCGAGTAATATTGCGTATGTGTACCGTTTCAGACCAGTAATAATGCGTATGTGGTAAAAACGGACATGAAATACTGCGTATGTGTTGAAAACGGACAGGAAATATTGCGTATGTGTAGTTTTTGGACAAGTAATACTGCGTATGTGGTATTTTTTTAGTCAATCCTCATTTTTAACTTTATTTTTGTGTGATCAATGCTGAAAATTATCGATAGTATCCCAATAAACCTAATTCAGGGCAAATGACAGATGAATACAATCTATGGGTTATAATAGCAGAAATAAACATTTTTTCTCAATTATCTCGAAACTGCCAAATTCCACATACGCAATATTACCTGGACAACGACGATATGCGTTTCATACCCGAAGCCTCATTAAGAGCAAGTTCTCAAATCGCAGCAAGTTCATATATACTTGAGCAACATCTATGAGTTAATAATTCAAAGCCCTTGGCCCTTGCCCCTACTTGGTCGCTGACTTGCAAACAAACTGACTGCATTACTGCGGGGATGTGGAAACTGCTTGATCCCAAGCTTGTATTGACACCCAGTAAACACAAAACATTTGTATGACTTTATGCAATGTTGGGCCAACGTCGAAGACGTTGGGCCGACGTTGTATAAATGTTATACAAATGTCTTGTGTTTGCTGGGCAGAAAAACTTTCTCTCAAACATTGTACATTTATTCAATGTTGGTTCAATGCTGGACCAGCGTCGCTGACGTTGGCCTAGCATTAAAACAGCATTGGATCAATGTCTCGTTTAAGTAGTATCTAGTAATCAGTTCAGTGGCTATATTAATGCCATCAATCTGTACTCAATATGCTACTGTTAGCCTACACTTGACCGTCCCAGGCATGCACATTTTGCAGTTGAATGATTCTTAACCACACAATCGGTATCGACGGCTAATTGATACAAGCATAGCGAAGAGTAGTCTTCAGAGGTTCGAGGGCAATGGACATGAAATGTTTACATACCAGACAACAAAGTAAAAAATCGGTGGATACACTGCTTCTGTGACATCATATATGTACGAAGCTACAATAGATGGCAAGAACACATTTCACTGCACTCAAATGATCGAATGACAGAGAGGCCCTGTTCCGGAGCATAATCCACATCTGAGAACCCAATCTCCAAAGCTATTAAGCATGATGCTGTACGGGAGTTCAAGGCGATTGACCAGGCGTTCAGGGCTACTGGGAACAGACCAATATCCGTACCTTCATTTAGTGATGACCAACATGGAACGCCATTCCTGCCTTTTATGAACGGTTAATTTCTGCTTGAAAGTCCTGGCAGATGGCTGGGATCAGGAGTGTGATGGTTCGGTGGTTTCAACTGATGGCTTGAAGCTATTTCCCTATGCATAGGGCCTACACCTGGCTGGACGGGTTCGTCTCATGGCTCGGTACACACACCTGATGGTTGGAAGGGTTCCTCTAATAATTCTATGCACATACCTGATGGCTGGATGGGTTCTTCTAATGGCTCGATGCACAAACCTAATTGCTGGGCGGGTTTGTCTCATGGCTCTGTGCACACACCTAACAGCTGGGCGGGTTCATCTAATGGCTCGGTACACAAATCTAATGGCTAGGCGGGTTTGTCTTATGGCTCTGTGCACACATATAATGGCTGGGCGGGTTCCTCTAATGGCTCTATGCACACACCTACTAATGGCTGGGTGGGCTCGACTAATGGCTCGGTGCACACATCTAATGGCTGGGAGGGTTCGTCTCATGGCTAGGTGCACACATATAATGGCTGGGCGGTTTCGTCTCGTGGCTGGGTGTGTAGATGCAATGGCAAGGAGCTCTTACCTAATGACTGGGCTCGTCCTTAGTGGAGGGGCTTACACGCACTGTGTCCAGTGTATTAGGGTTATGTTATTTACCCACTTCTTTTGAATAGGCTAGACTTTGTTCAAGAATTTCAAGGATTGTTTTTGGCCAAAACCCAAGATCCAAATTTTAGATCATCAGAATTAACTGCTCAATTTAACCACTTTAGTTCCAAATGTAATATAGAGGAAACGGGTATTACCTCATGGGTTCCAGATTCATTCAGGTTGTTCTTTCTCAGTTAAGACTGAGATTTAGCAACTTGAATAAACACTTGTTCTCTAAAGGTTGCATCGATAATCCACATTGCGGGTGTTCTGGCGGCTCTTCAACTGTTAAACATTATTGTATTGATTGCCCCATGCAAAGCATGCAAAGCATAAAGAAGATTTATTTGAAGTATTACATAATTATGCCGATGCTAAGAGTACCTCAGCAATTTTGAACATTATATTACAAGGTGTTAACAAAAGAGATCACAATTTTAAAATTATCGAAGCAGTATCTAAATATATCTATATATATTCACATAAATAAATCTAATGCTGGCCAACTGTAACATGCTCATGGACTTTGTTAAAACGATATATGTATGTCACAATTATTTCTTTATATTTTTTGCCAGCAAACCAACTTTTATAACCATGTCAACTACTAAATATTTCATATTTTTCATTGAGTGCTTATTGTCATACTGTTCTTTTTAATATTAATGTTTATTCTATTTATTTTGTCTTTTCAGGAGAGCATATTCATTAGTGTAATACTATGTTGTAATCCTCAGTAAATAAATATGTTTAAACTAAGACCTAGACAAGGACTAATCAAATTTGACATTTTCAACGCACCATCGAGCCGTGTTGAAACTATGCGCTGATGAATAATTCAGCCCAGAACCCAGCCCCCCCCCCCCCCGCCCCCGGAGATTGAAAAGTGCAACTCCTAACAGTCAGGTTGACTATAAATCTTAGGCCCCTAGTTGACTTAACAGCCTGCAGTGGGTCCCATATAGGTGACTTGAATTTCCGGGAACATGGGAACTTCGGATCTTGAACCGTCCCCGTATAGATTACTTTTTCAAAGTAGAAATATTTGGTTATTAGTCTACCATCTAATGGGATAAAAAAAATTGTTGTTGTTGTGAGTCGAGGGTCGAGGGGTTGTGGGTCGAGTAACGTAGCCTACTTACAATGATGTACAGACAGACAGGGATATGCAGCTGTAGAGTAACAGTATGGTGACACTGACACTGTAGTTTGATAATTATAAAAACTGCAATTGTTGTTATTGATGAGGCTACAGTTTTGGCCGAAACACACCTCTTTTAAAATAGGTAAAAAACAATCCTTGAAATTATTGAATATAGCATATACAAATTGACTAAAATACACCCAATCCAAATACACTGAAGACAGTGAGTGCAAACACTTACCCCGCGTCGTCCCCCCCCCCCCCCCCAGTGATGACGTGCCGCCATTGAATCCATACGCCCAGCCACGAGACGAAACCGCCCAGCCATTAGGTGTGTTCATAGAGCCATGAGGCAAACCCTCCCAGCCATTAGGTGAGTGCATAGAGCCATGAGGCAAACTTTCACAGCCATTAAGTGTGTGCACCGAGCTATTAGATGAACCCTCTCAGCAATTAGGTGTGTGCACAGAGCCATTAAAAGAGCCCTCTCAGCCATTAGGTGTGTGCACCGATCCATGAGACGAGCCCTCCCAACAATTAAGTGTGCACCGAGCCATTAGACGAACCCTCCCAGCCATTAGGTTGGGGCACAGAGCCATTAGATGAACCCTCCCAGCAATTAGGTGTGTGTACAGAGCCATGAGACGAACCATCCCAGCCATTAGGTGTGTGCACATAGCTATTAGACGAACCCTCCCAGCCATCATTATGTGTGTGCGCAGAACCATCAGACAAACCCGCCCAGCCATCGGGAAATTGCTTCAAGCCATCAATTGAAACCTCCGAGCCATCACACACCAGTCCTGATCACAGACATCTGCCATGACCTTTAAGCAGAAAAAAACTGTTCATAAAAGGCAGGAATGGCGTTCTATAGACCAAGCCGTGAATGTAGTAGCTTGGTTTGAGAATAATACTGACAAAATGACACTGGCACACTACAAAGATTTAGCTTGGGTAATATTGCGCATACATGATGATAAAGAGAACAAGTCAGTGCCTGCATTGGCACCATTCAATGAAGCTACAAGCATCGTGGATCCACAGTTAACAACGGCAGGTATGCTACCGATTCTTCAAGTACCAACGGATGACAACAATATAATGACAACAGTCATAAACCACTTCATACAAATTTCAACGCACATTAATCAGAAACACACAATGATCACAGCTGACCAAACATTGTACAGCAGAGAAAAGGAAATAGTATGGTCAAATCCTATATATCAGAATGTGATATTTCTCTTGGGAGGACTTCACATCTGCTTCAACTTTCTAAAAGGGATAGGTCAACACATGGAGAGTGCTGAACTAGACGATCTGTGGACAGCAGAGGTTTATGCAACAAACACCGCATAAGCCATGTTAAGCGGAAAAGCATACTACCGTGCTATGAGAGGACATCAATTAACGTATGCAGCCCTCTGGATTATCAAGTGGGCCATGTTTGAATCGTGGCTTCTTAAACATGGCCGTCAAGATTGTGTGGGAGTCAAAGAATCAGCAGAACACATGGCTGTTTACAAGTACTGGCAGCCACAAAGAAGAGTTGTGTGACACAATAAACTAGCTGACTAAAATTCTACGAGCCAATTGTGTGCAGGATCTCCTGGACGAATTAAGTACCACACATTCTGGAAATCCCAACTTCAGACTATTGAAGTCGTACACGGAAATTGTACAAATCTTGTTAGATTGTATCCGCGCTTAAAGAAATGGTAACTGGGCTCTACACCTGGAATCCTTCACGGCAATGCTGCCATGGCTTACTATATACCACCACACACACTATGCTCGGTGGGGTCCTGCATGCCTTGCAGACACGAGAAACCTTGAGAAAATGGCACTAGAAGTTTATACTGAGTTTGCTGCATGGAATTTCATGGTAAAGAAAACTAAACGGCGTTTCACCTAAGTTCCGGCTGACCAGGCAACTGAGTGGATAAACAAGATTTGCAAGCAGCAACATGGAATAATTGGCATTACACAGAATGATCAAGCCAGAGACAAATTTTGTATCATATGGTCTGAGAGATCTCGTGTTTCTCAGGACACCAGGTGTTTATTCAATCTGGAAGATGGCCAAGATGAGGATACTTTCCTACGTTCTGACAGTATATTTCTTTAAAAAATGAAATGAAATGAATCGGGCTTTAGGCCACCTTTGTGCACATATAGGCTAAATTGGGCCAGGAGAACCTCCTGAGGATGGTGAGATGATTGAGATGACACTGTCCTCCAGACACAGAATTCGAAATTCGAACCCTGGCGGTCTGAGGCCGAGCACGCTACCTCTCGGTCACGGAGGCTCCCCACAATACTGACTTTCACACGTGGATGGGGAAGAAACATTTTTTGTTTCTTACAAACCGCCGAGACCGGGAACCGAACCCCGGACTCTGGCGTGAAAGGCAGCGGTGCTAACCACTACATCTTTAAAATCAAAGTGCAATTTTGATGATGTGAGGAAACTGGTCGACCATCTCAAAGTATTTGATGTGTAGAGTGCAATTTGCGGATGATCTTCTAGTGATGACTGACGTTGATTTCAACAAAGACATTGACAATATTCCCCTGGTCTCACTTGCTACTAATGATAATGCACCCAGTGACGTGGTCATTTATCTGCTGACAGCAGAACAGCGGGGAAAGCAGCATGTACTTGATAACGTGAAAGAGAGACTGGACGAGAAAACGACAGGTTTTCATGATGTAATGAAAAAACTCAAATCAAAGACATTTGTGGATTTATATAAAGTCACTGTTTCTCCAAGACAGAATGTTGAAAAATCAATCAAAACTGACTGTCAGTTATTGCAACGCTTGATCAGCGCTGTTACAGGAGGGAGACAAATTAAAATAGCCAACATCTTGAAGCATGAACTATCACCAGTACCCTTGTCTTAGGCCAAATCTGATGGAGATATGAATGTAGGTCCAAAGGCAGAATTGGGTAATATTTTGATGAATGATGTTGCCGTACCATCGCAAATTCAAGCGCTTGGAAAACATCATGGAGGTGTTCATTGAACGTGTCACTAGCCACTTTAGAGAGAACAGAACTAGGGTTGATGTGGTATTTGACCGCTACATTGAAAAAGAGTCAAAAACATTACCCGATCAAAGCGAGTGGGAAAGAAGAAGCCAATTGGCAAGCTCAACAAAGGACCACTAGTCCTACTTTCACAAGTACTTTTTATGTCTAATAAATATAAAAAAGATGAGAAAAGGGTGGAGAGAAAACTTCTTGGAGTAGGTGGGTCGTAACAGTAAATGTTATGAATCAGTGAAGACGTGTGCTCTGTGTGTAGCCCAAGTGTGTAGTCCAAGTCCCTTATTAGAGAAAGAGAGTAACGAAAGGAGGCGTAGCCTACTGGCGCAGCTGAAGCGTGGTTGATGGAATAACCCATAGTTAACACTACATAACCCCCCCCCCCCCCTCCCTACCCTCATACACCCCTTTCACGTCACTCATTTCCTTGTGTGAACTTCGCGCTCATGCATTTTATTATACCTCAATTGAAATAAATCGAAATACCGACAGGAGGGTGATATTTTCACTCACGTGATATAAGCCTGACATATAAGTGCGAGAGGTTAGTGCAATAGTTGGACCCGATTGGGCTTATTATGTTTAAGTAGACAGCAGCGACCCAGGCATGACGTTTGAAGATACTCAGGAAAAAGAAATGGAGGACAGAGAAGGCTCTGAAGTATCTGTGTCTACCACTGGCAAGTCCAAGCTGATGTTCAGGGTGGAGGAGCGACCCCCTCTACACATAGCCCTCGTCTATGGCATACAGGTGAAATGTTATCCATTTATTTTTGTTACTTACCCAGTAAACGCGAAAATTTGCTTTAATGTTGCTTTAATGATGGGTCAACTTAGCAGACGATGAACCAACATTAAACTGACATTGGTTATTGTGTGGTGCTAAACATACATTTTACTTTCAATAACCGCTATTTAAGTGACTAAGCCTAGATCCCACCAAACTAAAAGCAAATTGCGATCCCACATCGCGGGTATTCGGGTGATCCGGAATGATCTTAACATATCTTGCCATACATTAACAGATCCAAGGATGATCGAGGAGGGCAAAGAACGTTTTGTAATGTTCAAAAGTTATTTTCCAACCGTACGACAAAATCTATCGTAAATCAATGTTAACTAAATCGCAAATAAATTTGAATGAATCCTAAGGCATCGTAAGGCATCGCAAAGATGTTTACACGATCAGGGTAAAACAAATTGTTAATATCGTATTACGATAGTCCATGATTTCCTAATATCTCTTATTCTATAACTCGCGTATGAGTCACGATATATTGCGATGCACTATGATCTACTAGGATCCCTTACAACAACATTGCAATCTACTTGAAATTATACAAGATGCAAGCTGTTATATGTTTGAAGTTTTAAAGAATACATATTTTGAAGTTGTTTTTTGAAGTTCTTCATTTTAAATACATGTGTTTTAAGAGATTTAAAATGAGTCAACACTTAGGGATCATTCGGATCAAGCAGTCTTAGTTGTTCGGAGTAGAACTTTTACTTCACCACGAAGACAGATGCTTGTCAATATAATCATAGTTTTTGCCAAAATGATTGGTGTATATGTATATGTGTTTTCATAACTATAAAATTAAAATTAAACTTTTTAAAAATTCTGTAAGAGTTTGAGAGGTGGGAATAGCAGCTAGTATAATATCTTTATGAGTATATTTTATTCTCACATATGCATACATGTATATATATACAAAAAAACATACTATACTTGTATGTTAATAGTAATGATTATATTTTGTGTAACATTTTATATTAGTATGTGGCTGATAATCTTAATCAATAGTAAACTAATCATACTCTGGTCGTGATTAATCCTATTACCATCCTAAACACTCGTAAGATAATGGTCCGTAATCGTGCATATTTGTATGATAATCGGAAATAATTGGTAAGTGATTCCCAGAACCATTGTACTTTATTATCATCAAATTTTTGCTCAAATTAGACCTAAAACCGTGCGATCATTGTTATAAAATTGCAGACATCATTTTCGTAGAAAATTCGCCCGATCATTTTACAGTCAAATTGGTGTATTGATCGCAAGAGATTGCTATTTTATTCTAATCCGGTGGGACCTAGGCTTATTATGATCACATGTAGGCCTATTACGACAGCTTTACTATGCTCATATCATTTTATTGTAGCAATCGGAATGTTGTATGTTGTATGGCAACGTCAACTTAAACAGTGAAATTTCACCACCTCATGGTGGGAAAATGCAGGGTCCCGTATGTTTGTGCAAAATATGAAGTTGGTCAAGGTGGTCTGCATGATCATGAGAGCGGGAATCACGGGGAGTTTTAGTATATTGTTTCTAATGGTATTTCGGAGGTTTCCTGAAAAATTCAGCTTTTGCATATTTTTTCCCCTTCAAAACCTAATACTATTCGCCTAAAGTTTTTAATAACGTCACAACCATGTCAGAATGTCTATGCTTTGCGTGAGGTATATAGTGGGTGACGGGGATTAGCGATATGGTCAGGGGACTCGTTCAACGACCGACTAACCCTAAAATACTTACTCTATTATAGTATAGATTGTCCATTGTGGAAATAATATTATCAATGTAATTTCAAGTTACTACGTTTGTTCATGACCCATTTAAAGCACCTCCCTTGCAGTCGCAAATTTACGGCTCATTGCAGACCCATATACGACACGTGTGTGTGTTTGCGACTATTTGGCGCACACGTTCTATATTTGCGATGCCGCTAGTGCACACAACGTTTGCTTTACCATCTATTTACGAGTAACGTTTCTCTCGCGACTGTGTGGTGCACGGGGGGGGGGGGGGGGTCTTATTTGCAGTTCAGTGATTTTGAACAAAATGGCTGCCAGTTTGCATTTTTCCAAGAACAGTTTGGAGGAATCACTCATCATTTGATCCTTAGATTATTAGTGGGAAGATAGTTATTATGCTTCATATTGCTTACAAAAATACCTATTAGAATGATATGAGTGTGAATGAGGTGCATAGAGTATGATAATCATCTATGATATAGGCGTACAAGGCTGTTTGTGACAGGGTTTTGTTCAGAATGTCTCTACAATTTAAATGCTAATCACAACTAAAATCGTGTTTATCTTATTTTTTATCAGTATCTCCGACGTTGTTCCAACATTGTACAAGTGTTATGCAAATGCTTGTGTTTACTGGGTTGAACGCAGCTCAGCAAACACGAGGCGTTGAACCAGCTGTGCTGGTTTGATGCTGGGCCAGCGTCGCAGACGTTGGGCCAGCATTGGACCAGCATTGGTTCAACGTCGTGTTTACTGGGAGTGGTGACAAGTGTTTCGCACCAAAACTGAATACTAGTATTTACTGTCCACAGGAGCCATTTAATAACATTAATTACAAAAGCCATTAACACTACATCTATTAGCTATCAACCCTTATCGTTATGCTGCTGGAGGGGAGACATCTTCAGTTTTTTGTTCACAAAATCTAGAACCTTCTAGTTTATATGACATGGAAGAGGGGTAGCTTTTTTTAAATTATGGACAGCCCATGTATTCCTCAGCATGATGATATATATTTATATAATTATATTTAGTGGTAGGCCCACTATAAAACTTCACACAAATGCTAACTGTAAAGTGAGCATATAGCTTCTTAAAAGTAACCATAATAGGTTGCTTTGTTACAGGTTGTACTGTCGACTATGGGGGGTCCCATGATGGTGGTCCATGTCATTTACAGTCGTCTCTGTGCTCAAGGGGATCATCTGCTACTGGCTGAGATGCTCTCTACTGCCATTTTCATGATGGGCATTGCTACATTTCTTCAAGTGACTATAGGGATAAGGTATTATCCTATATAATTCACATGTGACCAAGTCACCTAGCTATTGTAATTGAATAAGTACGTTAGTAGGCCTACATGTTCATAAATCACTCCAAGAATCTATAGATTCCTTGGTTGTACAGTATATTTTATATTGTAGTTGAATGTATGTATACATGTATACTAGTAAATACATTAACCCTTTAACCGCCGGTTCCGAATATATTCGGGTTTTCATTTTTTAGTAGCACATTAAGTACCACCTTTTAAACATGCTAAAGATAAAATGGGACATCAATCAGCAAGATTTGAAAACAGTTGACCACTATTTTGTCAAATCTGAATAGTTTTCACTCACTTGAAGTTGTGGATCGCGTCAGCGAGACACAGCTTCAAGTGGGTGAAAATTAAAATTTGATAATTTGGCGGTTAAAGGGTTAACCCTTACAGCGCCGCACTATAAGAGTAAAACATAATTATAATGGGCCCATAACATAGGTATTCTAATGAAGCGGAACGAGCTGACTAAGACATGTATGATGCTCTCATTGATAACAACCCTTTGGTGTCAATGGTTTATTTATTTGAGCGCTGTGTGGGTTGAAAGTCACTATTGGACGTGCTGGGCAATACATCTTCTTGGAGAGGGTAATAAATGCTCCTAATAGTGTTTACACAAGCACATCGTGACCTCATGCCTTTCTTATCTTAATAACATGTACACGTCTGATAAAGCATTGCTCAAGTTCAGTCAACGCATTCAAGGCTATCCGAGCTCAATAGACCCTTTGCGTTGGATAACGTAATTAGAGTTGCTTTGAGAGTTTTTAGACCTAGTTCTCAACAACACATTTTCTACATTTTTTAATGATGAGTTACGTACAAATATAAAAATATTTTTTAAAATAATACTGGTATGACACTATAGATCTGCTCGCTTATAATAATAATCTCTCTTGATATCAATAATATGTCGTCCTCGTCTAGATATTTCAGCTGGTATGCCATGTACAAAAGAATGTCAATTCCAATAATTTGTTTAACCCATACATATCGACATAACATTAATTTAATAAATATCAATAACACCTCACTTCCCACTTAGTTGTGAATCGTCACTTAATGTAGAAAATTATCTTAGAATTTTAAATAAATTGCCTCTGTGAAATTAGCTGTACCGAGCAAATTTTAATTCGGTAATGTTCAATATTTTAGCTTATTAGGGTCTTCTCGATAAGCATCAAATTCAATGCTTGCCTGACGTTAATCTTCCGTCTGCTACCCTGGTCCAGCATCAGGTCAACATTGGGTGATAAGTGATACACATTTCTCATTGATAATATTATTGTTCATGTTATTTCCCAGCAAACACGAGACATGGACCCGGCCTTGTTCCAATGCTGGTCCACCGTCTGCGACGCTGACCTGACATTTAAACAACATTGTGTTAACGTTCGTCAGGTTCAGACACGATTCTTAATGAGTGGAATATAAAGAGTAAATGTTTCTGTAGTTAGAGTTAGGTCCTGCAGATATCGAAGGTTCGATTGATTGATCAACAAGGACATCATTTTCGAATGAGAATCAATTTTCCGAATGGTCAGTTTGTCACGTTGTTATGATGGGACAATCTTGGTAGTATTAATTCTTTTGGTTTAACCCTTTCAGGCCTGAATTTATCATTGTCATCTCCATCCCCTACAAGCCGCGAATTGCTGTCGCAATTCTCGACTTGTAGTGGATGAAGATGACTTGAAGTGGTTTAAAAATTAAAGAAAATTGCCATGTATTGTTAAACCAGGTTCATAGAAATTTTCATTCATTCTAAAACCCTTGGTAGTAGGAAAATTAGGTATGTTTTCAGGGATGTATTATGATGCTTCGTGAGGGCTTAAAGGGTTAAGCATAGCGGTATATGCGTATTTTTTATCCGGCATGCTGTTTGTGACTGGGTTTTGTTCAGAGTGTCTTTACAATTAGAATGCTAATCACGACTATAATCGTTTTTATCTTTTTTTTTAAATCAGCATATGAATAACTTTGAATACAACGGACCACCTATGTGATAGAATTCAGACGACGTCCTTCTGTGAGATAAATCATCCACGCATTAACAGTACGCCACTATTACCTAGCCTTCTCAGATATTTACGCATGAATTTGGCACACTAGTGGCGTTTTAAATATACAGATGTGACATGTAATGTCTTACATTCAGAATAAGTACTTATACATTTGTATAATAAGAGATCAGCAAGTGAAGTCTATGAGATCAGGCCGTGACTGTTCTCAGAGACGCGCTTCTCATGTTGTCCCATGATGAGAACAACACTTAGTCATTATGCTGCGCATTTCAAATACCCATGTATATTATCTCAAATTTAAGCTGAGGAAGTTCGTATTGTGTTACACCGTTTTTTCTAATCTACAACTTTTATTCCAAATATGCCATGTGCTGCACAACATATGAGGGAGCTTAGAGTAATCAACACAACAGTTTAATAAATGCCACCATCGCCATATAACATTTAAGTGTGACCAGCACACATCATTGTCACACCCTTTAGGGGGCTTACTAGTAGATAGATACCTTTGCTTTTACAGTAAATTATTACAGAAATGTTTTTCAAAATAACATAATATATAACGCTGAGTTTAGGTTGCCAATGGTACAAGGCAGTTCTCCCACGTTTCTCGCCCCGGTGCTAGTGATGATGCAGATGCCGAGCTGGAGCTGTCCAGAAGAGTGCCAAGCAGCTCCCACCAGCCAACCCATCAACATGTCCTCATACGCACCCACCACTACACAGAGTATCGCAGGTGATTATTCAAACCAAACCACCAGCAAAGCTGGGAATGTCGGATGCTGTTAACATGGTTAAAGTATTTTAATGCAAATTATGAGAAAATAGAATAAAATATAACACAACATAAGCATCGTCTTTGAGCGTTTTTTTTACGTCACGAAATTGAATGCCCCCTCAGGCAATTTAGAGATATGCTGAATGCCTAAGCCGGAACACAATCCCCTACATACTAGTTATAGAAAGTGTATAGGCATGTTACATTTGTACTTGTCCCAGGCAGTGAAGCATAATATGCATATCAGTCTCAATCTTTCACAATCTATGTTCACCTTGTCCCACACTAAACTATTTATGTATTTAACCTGTATTGAACTACGCTTTTCACTTCTCTTTAATCATAAACATTCTCTAGCAAATACACTTAAAGCTTGCAGTTGAAACTAATTGAGCAGCATCCACTGACAATATAAAGAATGGCAATATTTAAAGGTGGCATATCACCCCTTATAGAGTTTGAATAAATTTGTGACAAATAAATCAAAGTTGCCACAAGATGACACACAAGTGTTTCCTTATATGGGGTGATTGGCTATCATGTAACCCTCTGAGAGAGGCACATGATAGCCAATCACCCCATATATGGGGTGATTGGCTATCGTGTGACCTTCACAGAGGGTCACATGATAGCCAATCACCCCATATAAGGACATAATTATTCATACCATGTAAGGGGTGATAGATCACCTTTAATCAGTTCAGATGAAACGTTATTTTTATATAGTACCTCAAGACGTTGGGCAGTATTATGTTGAATGTTAAAATCGACATAATCACTGAAGACATTGATTTGATCTGACATGCATCATTTATCCTGGAAGACGTGAATTTACTAAAGGCAAAAATGTAAAGGATTCTGTACTTTTTAGCTGCGACCTAGCAGCTCTATAAACGCCGGTGTCTGTCTGTCGTCTGTAACACTTCGTTCCTGGGCAATATAATTAAAGTTTTTCGACCAATCAACTTCTAACCCGGCACTAACACTCATGGGGGTCGGGGCAGACCTGATTAGTTTTACACGAAAATCGGCCCATTATCGGCCCTCTGGTGCCCAAAAAACATACGAAAATCAGTCAAAATTGAGGTTTCCGGACGCTAATGGGAATTTTTTTAAAACAATCAAATTCTAGCCTGGCACTAACACTCATGGGGGTTAGGGCCAGACCTGATTAGTTTTTCACGAACATCAGCCAATTATCCGCTCCCTGGTGGCCAAAAAACATACGAAAATCAGCCAAAATTGAGATTTCCGGACGCTAATGTGAGAAGTTTTTGACCAATCAACTTTTAACCTGGGATCAATACTTATGGGGATAAGGGGTTTCCGAACGCTAATGGGAAAATATTTTAAACATTCAACTTCTAACCTGGCACTAACACTCATAGGGGTTAGGGCCAGACCTGACTAGTTTTTCACAAAAATCGGCTCATTATCTCTGGTGCATGGCCAAAAAACATACAAAAATCAGCCAAAATTGAGGTTTCCGGACGCTAATGTGAAAAGTTTTTGATAAATCAATTTCTAACCTGACACTAACACTCATGGAGGTTACGGCCAGACCTGATTAGTTTTTAACGAAAATCGGCCCATTATCGGCCCTCTGGTGGCCAAACAACATACGAAAATCAGCTAAAATTGACGGTCTCCGGACGCTAATGTGAAAAGTTGTTGGACAATCAACTTCTAACCTTACAATTGCATTTATGGGCATGATCTGCAGAACTGATTAACTTTTTGAGGATATCAGGCCATTTTTTGAACTGATTTGTTTCTCAGGAAAATCGTCGCAGCTACCAAATCCCTCCGATTTGCACTTGTTAAGATTATAAACGTAATATCGTCGCCTCGGAGCTAAAGGATCCTATATGCCACTCTGACAAGTGTCAGATAGGATTCTTTAGCTCCGAGGCGACGATATATCGGATTAGTCTTGTCATTGTTTTTTAAATGATATAATTAAGAGGAAAATTATAACTTTTGTGGACAGTTGCATGACGGTGGTATCTTCGGCTGTTTTTGTCAATACATGCGTCATATCAGGGAAAATAATATTCAACCAGTGATGTTGAGTTTGGCATGAAAATTCAAACCAGTCAACTTGCTGTTCATAATCATGTCACTGTGAACAATGATGTGACCAATGATGATATGAGGTGTTGATGCTTACATCAGAAAATCATATGAACACGATGACCAGTGCAGTTTTCAAGGAATATACGTCAGCATTTGGGAATAGACGTTTCTCAGTGCTCGGAACTTTTTTGGCCGATAACTCTTCAGACTTGATATCAGACTCTAAACCTGATAGCAGACTATAAACCTGCACCTTTACATGTTTGACGCAAAACCAGCTATAAATGAATGAGTAACATCAATGCGTAACACAACATTAAATTAGTTAACAAATGAGAACAAAGCAGAATAATATATAAGAAGTTTGTGCTTATACAGTTTGTTTTACTGCGGGGTTTTTTTCAGACAGCACGAGCGATACTTCTTCCGCTATTTGTACTCATGAGATGTGGAGACCTCGCCTGCTCGAGGTGAGTCATTTAAATTTAACATCTGCTTATCAGGCTTGATTGAAAACAGAACAGCTGTCGGTAAATTTTAGTTTACATCTATTTGACCACTAATATGTTGGTAAAATGTTATGTGAAATACGAAAAAAGTTATCCGTATCAGTTCAAGATAATAAATATATAATAAAAATTTCTTTTTACACAGACAGTTTTTGTGTTTACAGATTTAAGAAATATTTTATTCACGTAAGCATGTAAATAAAGTGAATTTTCACGTATACAAAAATAAAACGATTATTTTATTTACCTAAACGTGCAAATAAACTATATTTTTTTAAATTAAATTATATATAAAAACTTTATGCTGGCTCCATGAACTGATAATTTGTAAGTTATTTATACGAAAATACTTTATGCTGGCTCCTTGAAGCTGCATGTAGAAATACACTATACCAAAGAAAAACGTTTTTATAGTTGTCTTATATTTTCTCCTAATTTGGTTTTGTCATATTTTCGTACATTGTCAATAATATAAATTCATGCAGGCCTACATTTGATTTTTTGGGGGAAATATTATTATGTGTAATCTGTTCTAAAAATCAAAGATACATAAAGCTGTAGATGAACACATCAGGATTGGGGACACGTACATTGGCATACTTGTGCTTACCTGTTCAACACATGTTATAATTTATGTTCATCTAATAATAGAACATTGTTGTTATAGCCGCTATCAGCCCTGTTTATGAAAAAAAAAACAATTCTACCCAAATTAGAAATTGTAATTGAGTCTATGAGTAAATTATTCAAGATTTATAGATTTGATATTTCGTCTTTCCTATGAAGGCTATTTTACCCACATGGTGGAATATTATTATTTCAAACAACAGTTATATTATAATTCAATATATACAACCGTTTTGCCGTGCAATGTCAAAACCAGGAACTGCTTATTTTACATGTAAGCAGCTAATGGCATGTGGCTTTGTATAGCACATCTTGTCTAACCAAGGCTGAACCATTACGTAGAGCGTAGCCCCAGCTGCCGCAATACACCTGATAGTTGAAGATTTGTATAGTAATAGCAGCGTTGTGTACTTTCGTTGTCGGTGATCTCAACGCTTTAAGGATCAGTTTTACTTTAATGTATTTTAGTTTAGTTTATATTGTGTTTGTATGACTGTTTACTGATGATGTTATCAGCTTTCTGGAGCTCCGGTCTGCGCGTCAGTGTTTATATTGTTTGTATAGCTGTTTACTCTTGCATGATGTTATCAGCTTTCAGGAGCTCTGGTCTGCGCGTCAGTGTTTATATTGTGTGTATGACTGTTCATTCTTGCATGATGTTATCAGCTTTCTGGAGCTCTGGTCTGCGCGTCAGTGTTTATATTGTTTGTATAGCTGTTTACTCTTGCATGATGTTATCAGCTTTCAGGAGCTCTGGTCTGCGCGTCAGTGTTTATATTGTGTGTATGACTGTTCATTCTTGCATGATGTTATCAGCTTTCTGGAGCTCTGGTCTGCGCGTCAGTGTTTATATTGTTTGTATAGCTGTTTACTCTTGCATGATGTTATCAGCTTTCTGGAACTCCGGTCTGCGCGTCAGTGTTTATATTGTTTGTATAGCTGTTTACTCTTGCATGATGTTATCAGCTTTCTGGAGCTCCGGTCTGCGCGTCAGTGTTTATATTGTTTGTATAGCTGTTTACTCTTGCATGATGTTATCAGCTTTCAGGAGCTCCGGTCTGCGTATCAGTGTTTATATTGTTTGTATAGCTGTTTACTCTTGCATGATGTTATCAGCTTTCTGGAGCTCCGGTCTGCGCGTCAGTGTTTATATTGTTTGTATAGCTGTTTACTCTTGCATGATGTTATCAGCTTTCAGGAGCTCCGGTCTGCGTATCAGTGTTTATATTGTTTGTATAGCTGTTTATTCTTGGTGTTATCAGCTTTCAGGAGCCCTGGTCTGCGCGTCAGTGTTTATATTGTTTGTATGGTTGTTTATTTTTGATGTTATCAGCTTTCTGGAGCTCCGGTCTGCATGTCAGTGTTTATATTGTGTTTGTATGGTTGTTTATTCTTGATGTTATCAGCTTTTTTGGAGCTCTGGTCTGCGCGTCAGTGTTTATATTGTGTGTATGACTGTTCATTCTTGCATGATGGTATCAGCTTTCAGGAGCTCTGGTTTGCGCGTCAGTGTTCATATTGTTTGTGTGACTGTTTATTTTTGATGTTATTAGCTTTCTGGAGCTCTGGTTTGTGCGTCAGTGTTCATATTGTTTGTGTGACTGTTTATTTTTGATGTTATCAGCTTTCTGGAGCTCTGGTCTGGGCGTCAGTGTTCATATTGTTTGTATGACTGTTTATTCTTGATGCTATCAGCTTTCAGGAGCTCAGGTCTGCGCGTCAGTGTTCATATTGTTTGTATGACTGTTTATTCTTGATGCTATCAGCTTTCAGGAGCTCAGGTCTGCGCGTCAGTGTTCATATTGTGTTTGTAGGACTGTTTATTCTTGATGTTATCAGCTTTCAGAAGCTCAGGTCTGCGCGTCAGTGTTCATATTGTGTTTGGAGGACTGTTTATTCTTGATGTTATCAGCTTTCAGAAGCTCAGGTCTGCGCGTCAGTGTTCATATTGTGTTTGTAGGACTGTTTATTCTTGATGTTATCAGCTTTCAGGAGCTCAGGTCTGCGTATCAGTGTTCATATTGTGTGTGTAGGACTGTTTATTCTTGATGTTATCAGCTTTCTGGAGCGCAGGTCTGCGCGTCAGTGTTCATATTGTGTGTGTAGGTCTGTTTATTCTTGATGTTATCAGCTTTCAGGAGCTCTGGTCTGCGCGTCAGTGTTCCATTGTCTCCTCGGACTCACAGGGATCATTGGATGTCTCCGTAACTGCATAGGTCCGCTCACCATCGCTCCTGCCGTCAGCCTGGTGGGATTCAGCCTGTTCCCCGTGGCGTCAGATCTATCTCACTACCACTGGGGCGTCACGGCAATGTAAGTTAACCCTCCCACCCTTACAGCGCTGAAATATTTTTGTATAAACTATGGAGATTTGAAATCATCACACATGTCTTATCTAGCTCTTTCAGGTTAATTTGAATACATATGCTATGGGTCTACGACCATTATAAATATTTTAATTTTTTCGGTGGGGGGACCGATTTTATACGTCAGAATCTGACGTCTACAGACGTCAGATTCTGACGTATAAAGACGGTCCCCATGCTGAAAGGGTTAATCCCTGTGGTCGGATTTATGCACCATGGACATGACATATACTAAATCAAAGTCATCGAATGAAAAGTTGTATAATTCTTAACACGTATGCGGTCTGCTGTGAATACATAAAATCATATATAGCACACTATATATTCAGAACAAACCAATCGGTAATTTTGTATACATGCATGGTTGTAAAATATGTAATACAAATATTTATAGTTTAAAATCAAATAAAATCAATTACAAGACAGGATATTTATTATGAGGGTTGTGGATCTATCTAATACCGTTATACATGAATTTCATTTAGTTAATATACTCTTATTCAAACTTCAAATTACCGTTAAAGGTGATCTATCACCCCTTATATGGTATGAATAATTATGTCCTTATATGGGGTGATTGGCTATCATGTGACTCTCTCAGAGGGTCACATGATGAGCCAATCACCCCATATAACGAAGCACTTGTGCCCCATCTTGTGACAACTTTGGTTTATTTGTCACAAATTTATGCATACTATATAAGGGGTGATATGTCACCTTTAATAAAAGACTAAATCACTGAAATAATATGACTTATAAGAACGCCACAATCACATTGTACTGCACTATTTTTGGCAATGTAATGCCGGAATATATTTTTATTTTTGCAGAACAGTGATTTTCTACTTTCTCTACGTCTTAGTGTTTTCGAAATTTGATGTGCCTTTACCCAATTGGAACAGAAAGAGAGGCTGGCATTCAATTGCTTTCCCGATTTTCAGAATATTTCCTGTAAGTAAACGTATCTCTTATATTGGATAAAAAATATAAATATAAACACTGTATTTTGTCCCCGAAATATTTGAGTACCAATATCAACAACAACACATCGTCTGGACTCCAAAATCACATTCAGCCAGAATAAGTCAATCTGTCATGACTTGATAGATTAGTAGCTATTTTAAAACAAATAAATACGGCGGCGGCGGACCGTGTGGAATACAGTTGGCATCCCCCCTCGGCGAGGGCTGCTCAATTAACAGGTAGTCTTATTAATCAGCGGTTTGTTCGGTTGAGTCATTTGGTTGATTAATTAATTGATTGGTTGACTAGTTGTTAATTATAATTATTAGCATCCATAACGGATCAAGAGACAAAAGGTAAATTTAGAAAAATATGGGAGTTCGGGGGCCGGTAATCGCCAACAAATTTTAAAAATATGCAGTTCAAGGGGAGGTCAGGACCCATCTAACCCTCCCTCTGTGCACGCACCTGCATTCATCCATTCATTCATTCATTTATTTACTTCGTTCAGTCAGTCAGTCAGTCAGTCAGTCAGTCAGTCAGTCAGTCATTTTTTCGGTATCATTGTTTTATGACAAATGCATTTAAAAAAATACTGTCCATTTATATATGTGAATATTTGATATGTATTTTATACGTACGTCTCTTTCAACTCAATTCTCAGTGATTATTTTAATATGTGAAAGATAATAAATGATTACTACTACTACAGTTCAATGATATTAGACATGATTTTCCCGGCAACAGCCTCCATATAGCCATCTCTGAAAACTTCCTTCGAATTTTAAATGTTGATTTTTGCGATAAACGGCGTATACTACGACTTAAGGTAAAAAACAAAGAGTTTGTGAAAAATATAATACTCAACAATAAATTATAGATTAGCTATCACTTTAAAACAACGATACATACAATTCACACCAAAATGTTATTATTTTGGTAAAAAGATATATAGTTTGATTTATTATTCTGTCAAATTTCCAAAAATGTGCCGGCCCAAGTATTGTAGGCTACTCTACTCTAGCCCCAGTGGCTTAAACAGGTTTTAGCCACAGATTGACCGCATACAAAATTGTGGGGAATTTCTTTGGACTGTCATATCGGAAAGTATCGCTCGACAATCAGATCGAAAATATGTTTTTTTCAACTGAATCAGTAGCATTTCAGTTCCATGCCCGCATGCTCAGCTCAGAGGTTGCACAGTCATAAAAAGTTGTGGACATTTTTCGGACCTTGGGGTCGGGATCTCTCCCAGTCACCACCGTGCTGGATTTTTCGGGTAGTGGTAATACATCAATCCACGGCCTCGGAGAGGACAGCACGTCTAACTCTATTCCAGACCACGCTCACTCCGTTATTTTATTATAGGGTAACGTAATTAACCCTTTAAACTCTCGCGATGCATCAAATCATCATTTTGCATCTCTGAGAAATTACCTAATTTCCTACAACTAGTGGTTTTAAAGCCACAATTTTCGTGGAATTGTTTTAAAAATAACAGTATCTTTTTTTCATTTGCCACCCACTTCAAGTCATCTTCATCCACTACAAGTCGAGAATTGCGACAGCAATTCGCGGCTTGTAGTGGATGAAGATGACTATGGAAAATTCAGGCTTGAAAGGGTTAAACGAAGTCAGTCATTCATTGGAGTGGAGTACTGTATTTGGTGCAAAGTACCGATCACTCTGAAGCAAATTTCACTGGGCATCGTGTTCACGTGATTTCGTGACGTAGATATGAACACCTCATCATTGGTCACAATATTCACGTGATTATGAACAGCGATCTGACAGGTTCTCAGCAGCGCGAGGATTAAGGTACACCCAGCAAACAAAAAACATTTGTATAACATGTGTACATTGTCGACCCAACGTCTTCGACGTTGGTCCAACATTGTCCAAATGTTATACAAATGTTTTCTGTTTGCTCGGCAGTTATTCTCTTGTGTTGTAGATGTTGCTGACCATGTTGACCGGCTGGCTGATATGTGCCGTGATGACCGTCACCGGTCATTTACCAGACGACCCCAATACACTAACATATCACGCCAGGACGGACACTAAGATAGGTGTGATGGATACAACTAAGTGGTTCTTTTGGCCTTATCCAGGTGGGAACTGATAGCATTGACACCGAGATAGCAATCTTCCGAGTCAGAAAATTAACTTTATACTTCCATTCAAATGTATTTCCAGACCAACAGCTAATTAAACGTCTTTAAAAGTGTGTTCAACTCATCCTGACATTCGATGAATTTTCAAAGGCAATCTGGGCCTTTTTTGATTGCAATCATAACATGTTCTCCAGAATTATTGCCTCATTGTATGCATATTTGTCTATTTACTTTGCTCAGTAATTACAGTTAAACTCTTCTCAACTGACCTTACTGGTCTGTAGTCAGCAATCTAGCCTTTTTAGCCCGCCTTTTAATTTTATTTAAAAAAGTTGGGCTAGTGCAATTGAAGTTCGGCGTCGTCGGCGTCGGCGGTAACATTTACTTGTGGGCGCGATAACTTGAAAAGTTTTTCATATATCCTTCCCAAATTTGTTATGCATGTTACTAATGTCCAGTTCTCGGATATGAACCTTTTACGTCAATAATTTGACCTTGTGGGCGCGATAACTTGAAAAGTTTTTCATGTATCCTCTTCAAATTTGTTATGCATGTTACTAATAAGTAGTTCATGGACAAGTTCAATAATGGCTGGAAAAAATCAAAATGGCCGATTTATTGCGATTTTTCGCATTTTACGTCAATAATTTGACCTTGTGGGCGCGATAACTTGAAAAGTTTTTTATGTATCATCTTCAAATATGTTATGCAATAATGGATGGAAAAAAAATTTAAATACCCTCCAGCACGCAAAATGTCGCTGGCTCATCATGGATGTGTGATGTCAATGTTCAGTACATCCAAGTGGTACCTGACCATGTAACGGACAGAATTTGGGTGATTTGTAGCAAAGAATAAGGGGTACATCCCCCCAATGCAGTATATGATTAGATCCAAGTGACGTCATTAGTATGTACATCTCTACTCAATAGCAGATACATCTTGACATCTTATCTGTGAAAACTTCATATCTGCCGGTGGGCTGAGGGTTTTATATTTTAATAGTCGATTCTATACGTGACAGTGATTCCAGAGATGGCATATAATCAAGTTTATTTAATTGTGTCATTTAATTGTGTCATTAAATTGTCTGACAAAAAGTAATTTGCACAGAAAAACGAGTCTCAGCCATATCATAAACTCAAGGGAACAAATCCTAGTTCATTCCCCCTTATAGCTCAGTATTGCTCGAAAAAATTAAACGTACCAGTTTTGTCACCTCGTTCTGGAAAAATGCATTGTCACCAGAACCCCTGCAATATAATACAGTTGGAAATGGGTGGTTCCTAGAAAATGGATGTTATGCAATTAAATGTTATGAAGACCAACCTGTCTCAAATGATTTATGTAGTCACATTGATTGAAGTTGATGATGAACTCTACTACTCATCAGATGACGAATATGATAGTGTTAGTGACTGGATATCTAATTCAGACCAATATGTAAATATCAATCTTTATTACAATGCATACAGCTAACTACGTTTGTCTCCAACAAGTGTTCTACGTGTTAAAAACAGCAATAGCTCGTCCCTTCGGAGTTAGACGGTGCTAAACTGGCACTTTGAAGGTGGCAGTTTATCATCTTACAACGCCAAGAGGACGAGGTATGAAGACTGTTATAAATTAGCATGGAAAACTATTGATGTCAATAGAAAGATACAAAATGATCGAATAATTGACTTTTCAACATTTTCAACAGAGGAAAAAATAAAAAAAAACTAACTAAACGCACACATCATATTGGTATATACTGTATATCCTAAAATCCCTGTGTATATTATACTCGTAATGTGTTGGTCAATAAGTTTAATATGGTACCGTATATGCCCGTGTGGGTGTATTTTGAATGGTTCCATTTACTAAAATTCAATTCTGACGTCTAAAGTTGGTCCCAGGGCTGAAAGGGTTAAATTATATAAAGGATTGTGATTTTCTTCTGCATGACATTGATTACCCTATATCACAACAGAGATTCACAAAAAAAATAGCAATATAAGGATCACATATAAGTTTAACTCACAATTTATGCAAATTTGTACAATGTTTCATGATTTATATTAACCCTTAAAATGTTGAAATTTTTTCGCATAAACTTTTGTGATCAAAGGGTTTTTTCAATTTGTGGTCGTTAATAATGTCTTACTTAGCTCTACGGGTCTACGCCCATTATCAAATATTTTAATCTTTCAGTGCGGAGACCGACTTTAGACGTCAGATTCTGACGTCAAAAGTCCGCGCGAGGGCTGAAAGGGTTAAAAAAATATTTTGTTGTCTTATTATTGGATCACATGTTTCAGACAGTTTAATTTGGCACCACATGTGCTTATGTAGATACATTTAAACAGTGTTACGAGTTAAAATAGCGATTTTACGATTTTTGTATAAAAAACAAGCAAACAAGTGATAAAATGCCATTTTCTGAGAAAACGCAGAGTCTGCGGCATTTAAGAAATGGGTTTTCAGAATCAGCACGAAATTCTGTGTTAGAAACAATCTTCAAACCTTTTGGGCTCAGACACGTAATTAAAAGTGGTTCATCTCACAGTCTATAGGGTATGTGTAAAAGAAAAATAGTAAAAACGGATCGTTTTTGTGACCATTAGTAGGCATATCGTTTAGTACACTCATCATGGGTTGTAGTATCTTAGTCTAATGCATAACCTGATCATATCAACGTTGGTATCCAATGATTCAGATAACATCTAGATGACTTCTTGCAGGTTATTGGGGCATGCCAGTTGTCAGCGTCAGCGTGTTTGTTGGTATGGTAGCGGCGGTTATGGCGTCAATCTTGGAATCCATAGGTGATTACTTCGCCATGGCGGGTGTATGTGAGGAGCCACCTCCTCCACAGCACGCCGTAAACAGGGGGATCGCCGTGGAAGGACTGAGCAGCCTGATATCAGGACTTCTTGGAGCTTGTCACGCCACCACGTCCTACAGCGAGGTGGTCGGCATGGTCGCTATGACCGGAGTAAGTTATTTTTATTATTGTTTTTTTTTAATTAACACGCATTATGATCATTTATTTATGACATTGTCTCAGCAAGCAAACAGGTGAGGTTAAACCAATGGTGGCTCAATGCTTGACCACCATCTACGACATTAGACCAATATTAAACAAACATTGGGACAATGTAACGTGTTTGATGGGAGGTCGTTGTGCTCTCACACAGCACAGTTCACAGATCACATCCGATTTAACACCACTAAACTGCATTGTATTGTAACAAGCTGTAAAATACGTTCCGGGTTCCGGTTTGCTCTGGTATAGAGTAGTGCATTTCGAGATAGATTATTTACCCTGCACATGTTTCAGATGGCCAGTCGCTTCACGTATCAGATAGCTTCGGTGATCTTCGTTCTGTGCGGGGTGTTCGGGAAGATCGGCGGTGCCATGGCAACGTGTCCCGATCCTGTGATAGGAGCCATGATGATCGTTGCCATGGGGATGGTGATCTCCGTGGCCTTGTCTTGCCTGCGCCATTGTGATATGACATCAGTACGTAATATGATGATCCTGGGAGTGTCCCTGTTCACGGGACTCATGCTCCCGTTTTATTTGACCAACAACCCAGGTGTCATTGACACAGGTAAGTCCCCGATCACATCAATACCTAGCAAACATGAGGCGTTGGCCCAACCAACGTTGGGCCAACGTCTCATGTTTGCTGGGTATGTCCAGATATGTTCTTTACAAGCAGTACACTCAATGTTTTTGTGCTATGCTATTTTTAAAATGTCCATAGTAGCCATTACAAATTTTGTAAGATGTACACACAAATATCGTGATACTTACCGGCCTAAATAATTTTATTTTCCGAACACTTGAAGTTTTGTCTCACAACTTCAAAGTGTGATAAACGTACTTTAATTTGTTTAATTTGAGACCCAAACGTTGTCATTCTTGCTGATTAGCCAAATATTCCCTTACAAAGCATGTTATGTAAGGTGCTAATAAAAACGAAATCTGAAGCGGTCGATATGAAGACGGTAACAAATATAGCACTTTTTATCAATATACTGCGTTAATATGCCACATGCTTTACTTCTTTATATGGGAAAAAATACAAACCAAATTAAAACTGTAACTGAAACAATCATCACACAATGTTGTTTCAAAGAAATTGCCATGACTTTGACCAAGTGATGGGAGGGCATAATGTTAAAGTAAAGTAATCCAGGTCTAATTTACACTCACATCAAGTTGAGGGTCGCGTCAGCGAGAGCTTCAGGTGTGTGAAAATGATTCACATTTGCTAGATTGTATGCCGATTATATTGAAATCGTGCCAATTAAATATGCTTTCAAGATTGTTGTTTAACCCCGCCAAATTATTCAATTTGAATTTTCACCCACTTGAAGTTCTGTCTCGCTGACGCGATCCACAACTTCAAGTGAGTGAAAATCATTCAGATTTGACAAAATGAAGGTCATCTGTTTTCAAATATTGCTGATTGATGTCACATTTTATCTTTACCATGTTTAAAAGGTGGTACTTAATGTGCTCATAAAAATGAAAACCCGGCGGTTAAAGGGTTAAAGTGGTAATAATATGGTTATGTTATGTTATTATAGCGATGGTCGGTGTTTAAACCTTACAGCCCCGGAATCGACTTTCGACGTCCGAATATAATGTCTGTGGACGTCAGATTCTGACGTTTAATGTAAAAACCCTTTGGTATCCATGGTTTGTATAAAAATATGTCAGCATTTTAAGGGCTAAGGGTTCTCTCTCTATTGTGATACTTATTTTATGGCAGGTAATACTGATCTGGATCAAGTAGTGACAGTATTTCTCAGCACAGGGATGATCGTAGGCGGATTACTGGGATTCCTACTGGATAACATATTTCCAGGTTAGAGATCAACGAATTTTACTATTTGATTTTTCCATTTTTTTAATTGGTTACGTTTTTCAGTCGCATTATTTTTTAAATTTAAATTTGCTGCTCAATCGGTCTATATCATGTGATTAAAAACATCAAAATTAACGTACTTTTTAGGTAAATTAACAAGATTTTAAGATTGTGGTTAGCTGGCAAAGTGACCCATTTTCTAATACATATTATTTATTTATCATTTATATTATGTTATCATGGTATAGAAAGCGAAACAAATGATCATTATTACACTCCTATTTTGTATTACATGGAAACGTCATAATATTTAATTCTATTTTGATCACTTGTGAATGTAGTAATATTTTTTTTTTATATATATATATTTTATTACGTGGGAAATAAATTTTTCCTACTTTCTTACATATGAACGTAATGTAATTTTTCATTTTTAGTTATGTGGGAATGTCATAATGTTTGTTTATATTTCCAATATTTCTCAAATGGGAACGTAATAGTAATTATTTTTTGTTATGTAAGAAATGTTATAAATGTTATAAATTCTTTCATGGCGGATATGAGTAGACGAATTATGGTGTAAATTTTCTGACCGAAATTGTAACTTTTTAAAACCCAGAATTTTAAATCAGAAGGCATCTAATAATTAATAATAAAGGTAAGCTATTTTGCTTCCCCCATAATAGCAGAACTCTTAACGACTACAATTTACTACATTTTCTTTCTGGTGAAAAGGAACACGAGAAGAGAGGGGTCTCAGTAAATACCACGCAGTTTCCGGTGAAGACCCCGAGAATGACCTTCAGATGATGACCTCCGTATATGACTTTCCCCTCATCAGCAACTGGCTGAGACAGCACGTCTGTTGTAAATACATACCAGTGATGCCTTCATACACCCCGATTATTTCCTGCTGCTGTAACCGGTGTCACCGTGATAATGCTAACAATAGCCTGCAGTCTGATGAAGTGATAGATGCCAGCCATGGGCATGTCACGGACAATAGTACCAAATTATAAAATACTATATTGTGCGGAGTGGCAGCCTAGAAAACACGAGATGTTAGCATAGTGTTGGTCTATCCCTGACAGCGCGGGGAGCGACTTTAGTCGTCAGAATCTGACGTCCGTAGACGTCAGATTCTGACGACTAAAGACGATCTCCGCACTGTATGAGTAAAAATATTTCTACTGACCGTAGACCCATAACATAGGTATTCAAATGCAGCTGAAAGAGCCAACTTATTGGGATTTTAATAAACCCCGCGTGGAGAAGAAAAGTTGGAGGAAAGGAAGGTAAAATAATAATAAAAAAAGTACTCACATTTTTAAGTCTTTGAGTTCAGCAGTTGCCAAAATTGTCCTTCTTCGGCGAAGTTTATTAAAACTTAATAACAACGGGAGAGTTAAGGGGTTTTATTGGTATAGGTAATATGTGTTAAAGGTAAAATATGGAAACTTGGTAAGAGGTAGGTGTGCTGATGGTGAAGGCAAACGGGAAAGTGAACGATGTAGTGACAAAGAGTGTATGTCTTGGTTGTACACTAAAGTCTGTGGGGTGTCTCTGGAAGTTGTACACAACCACAGGGTGCATTCAAATGACAGACATCACAATTCCAATAAACTAAGACATTTAGGATGATTTCAAATTGAAAAAAACCCTCTGGTTTACATGATTTTTATTTTAAAATTCAGCGCTTTAAGGGTTAATGTTGGGCCAGCATTAGTAGTATAGTAAGTGGTTATTTATTCATATACATTAGGCCAACGTTGTGGGAACGTCTCGTTTTGGCTGAGGTCTCAGATTGGTCCAGATTGGACTGGAGTGGACATTACTGGCTAGCAAGAATACAAGTCTGAGAGAGAAACACCAGAAATGGGGCTGTTACTCGTATATACATTGTGATTGGCCAGCCCCATTTCGGCTCAATTTAGAACCTCTTCTTCTATTTACCGACAGACAATAATCCCAGTAAATACAAAACATTTGCATAACATTTGCACAACTTCGGCCCACCGTCTTCGACGCTGGTTCAACGTTGTACAAATGTTATGCAAATGCTATGTGTTTACTGGGATGTGTCTCCGACCTACTTTTTATGGACAACGAGCCAGAAATACATAAACACTGATAAAGAGGTCAGGCAAAAAGTGAATTCCGGTGTCATGCCGGCCGGTGAACGGACACCCATTTAAAATTTGGGCTTTTCCACACCAGTGTTCAGGCTAACTACTACAGGTTTGAAGGCGGTTTGTCAATGTCACCCACCACACAAGTCTGTATCCGTCACTAAAAATCGGCGTAAATTTGCAGTCCGTTGCTGCATTTTGCGACACTACTAAACTGTTTTATATTTTACCACCACAATATGTCGTCTAACATGTTTACAATACTCTGAGGTTATATATGGACAAATGTTAAGGTTGGTAGACACTCATGTCCCACTTACGTGAAATCAGACTGCATGATAAATTTATTTGTTCACGGTGCAAGAGGTTACAAAAGGCCGTATAAGCCTTTAAATGTGTTTTATACGTCCGTGCAGTAGACGTGGCAAAAACATATGTCCTATAATGGGCCACAGCTTCGTCTAATTGTCTGGTTAAGTTCTCCTGACCAGCTGGCCTGTCTGCAAAAACGACAGAAAACTGAACTACTCACATGTCCATCTATATTGAAACACTGATGACAAGGTGAACCATATAAAATGCCAATTAATTTATTTAACTGTCCAGGCTCATGAAGTCGGGAAGCACTATCAGCTGCCACATTTTAAACTCCAGGAATGTGGCGTGCTGTAAGATGAAAATTAAACTTGGCAGATAGCCAGAAAAGACAACGCATCCCTTCCATGACGACTGGATGTCTAGTTGTCCCACGATTAATCACTGATACTGCCGTTGTATTATCACTCACGAACCACTCAGAAATGAATACTTGCCTCGTCGGCACCAAAATCCCGATGCATATTTTATCAACCTATTTAAAACTTCAGATATAGTGAAATTAGAAAACCTTGCCATATTTATCAGACGCGCTATAGCACTGAGAAAAAAAAAACTACATGTATATCAAAACGAATAACAGTTTTTATCTTCTCTCGCGGTGATCCATACACATAGACGTCAGCCACACCATGCATTAATATGATTGTGTCTATATATATAATATATATATCATGTATGCTATGTATTTTACTTTATATATTATTGTTTTCTGTGTATACCAAAACGATGTACTGCATTGTATGAAATAAATTGATTGATTGATTGATTATGTATAAGTGTTTGTGATCCAAGTATATTATTGTACTTCACTACTCTATTATTTCGTTATAAGGTCAATCGATAGCATAATATTTTCAAGATATCAAACTTGATAGTAGATTCCTGTCAAATTACACTAGTTACCTATATTTATTTAATTTTACTTTCCACTGCTGAGAAACTACCTTCATGGCATTTACAAATTTACAGGATTATAATGACTAGCCACATTTATTATCACACACTACTCGTTATACAGCTGTACTGAGAATATACATTTTATAATTGTATGATTTTAAAATAATCCTACCAGATCACACTTATAATATGTTTGATATTGGAGTATTAAAAGTTGAAATGTAGAATTGATGTCCCCCGTTAATTCTTGATTAATGATGTATTCACACTATGATGTATTGATTAATGATGTATTCACTAGGTGGAGCTCCTATCTGTGGTAACCCTTTAAGCCCTCACGATGCATTAAAGCATCATTTTACATCCCTGAAAACAGACCTAATTTACCTACAACCAAGGGTTTTAGAACGAAAATATCCATGCAATTGGTTCACCAATACATGGCAATTTTTTTAAATGTTTAAACCACATCAAATCATCCTTATCCACTACATGTCGAGAATTGCGACAGCAATTCGCGACTTGTAGTGGATGTAGATGGCAATGGTAAATTCAGGCTTGTTAAATGAGAGGGGAGCGGGTCCAATCTCTTGCTGAGTTTGGTGGTTTAATCCATCGGCTGTTTGTTGCTATAATCTACAGTTATTTTCTGCATTTTCGTATAGTTTATTACTGAGTGATTACGCTAATTGTCTATTATAGGCTATAATTAACAGCACTGTATATTTTACATACCCAGACCGTCAATAAATAAATTGTAAAATATACATTGTTTATTACTGAGAGACTGGGATAATAAGGCCAAAACAATCTTACAATAATCGCAAAAAGATTGTGGGGTTTTTTCAATATAATTATTGAAACACATCATAAGGCAAGCTAAAAGCAAACATACCAAAATGAAAAACTATGGAAATAATCACACAAATTGAACATCTCACTGCAATGATTAATTTAAATTTTGTGTCATTATTGTATTTTGTCTAAAGTAATTATGATCTTTTTTTTCCGTTTTCTCAGGCCTATAATCATGAAAATGTTTTAAATTCATTGTTATATGTTCTGTGACAGCGGTATATTTTTCACAATAAACTATATCGTATACAGATTTGTGTGTTAGCCTTTCATACCCCAACAGACACGAGACGCTGATCCAATTCTGGCTCAATGTTGGACCGGCATCGCAAATTAAACTCTTATTGGCTCAACGTATCGTGCTTGCTTCTGTTCAAAATAAAAAGAGGGAATCAACATGAACCAAGCCTAACCGGCACGAATGAAGACAATTTCATACATCATTCAGGCCATAATTATTTTAAATGCTTATACAGTTCTGTGAAAAATGTTGTTCGAACATTTTTGAAACCGCATCGACTGATTCTTGCACATTTTTGAACATTTTTGTTTAGCACGAATGACTTTGAATGACGAAAGTTTTGAGCATGACAAAACAAGAATGGTCCCGAAAAACACATGAAGATGTAAATATGGCCTGCCGTATACCGTGTATAACGCTTAGTCGTAGGGCACTATTTTCGGGTTTTATTTATTTTTAACACATTAAATACCACATTTTAAATATGTTAGAGATAGAATCAACCAGCAAATTTTGAAAAGAAAAGAGTTGACCCCAATTTTGTCAAATCTGAATAATTTTCACTCACTTGAAGCTGTGGATCGCGTCAGCGAGACACAACTTCAAGTGGGTGAAAATTCAAATTGAATAATTTTGGCGGTTAAAGGGTTAATGACCTTTTGAAGTTTCGCATGGCTCCTAGTATCTTATTCACCAGGTGGCGAGATAGCAGGCGCACCCTATGCATGGTGAATCGGTTTTACAGTGTTTAGAACACTGCTATTATATGGGCAAAGCCCGCGACTTCAAGAATCATGTGACCCCAGCAGTGTTCTCGTTTGTAGTGACCTGCACTTATGTTTAACTAGTTTTATCACTGAATTCATGCATAGACCTTTCAGAAAATGTATAGTTATCCATAGCCTAGACAAGAAAAATTGTGTTTTTGACCACTGGAATGCCATAAAAATTATATTTTTGGCATGTCGCCAGCTTAAATTTTGTCTTAGACAGGTCACTGTTCATGAGTGGGTGCAGTTTTTGGAAGATAAATTGTTTCAATTTGACGAACATATAGTAGTGATTGTATTGGAAAAAAGAATTCCCAAAAGTAGTTTATTGTCCCTTGATAAACTGAATTAATCTTCATGTCGCCACAAAATAACATAATACGTTACACTTGAGTTAGTTGGTTGATTTTATCTGCCAAAAATTCTAAGATCAACTAAAGTTCCTTGCTGTGTGATGAACGTATTATGTGTGTGTGTTTTTGTGCTTTGAATTGTTCATTAAAAAAATGATTAAAATTGATGTTTTATACTTGGTATCTCGACTTCTTAGAACAAGAATTTTTTGTATATGTTTTAAAATAAAGTTGCAAAAAGAGGTTTAGTGAGAAGTTGATTTTTTGATATGTAGCTCGTGGGAAAGTCTTGAAGTGGCGGGCTTTGTCCATATGACTGTTTTGCATGAATCGCATCGCAGGTTTTGCGAGAGGTACTTTGAGTGAGTGATGTCACTCACTCACTCACTCACTCACTCACTCACTCACTCACTCACTCACTCACTCACTCACTCACTCACTCACTCACTCACTCACTCACTCACTCACTCACTCACTCACTCACTCACTCACTCACTCACTCACTCACTCACTCACTCACTCACTCACTCACTCACTCACTCACTCACTCACTCAGTCACTCACTCACTCACTCAGTCAGTCACTCACTCGCATAGCCAAAATTGACCAAGTTACCCGCCTTTAAAGTAGCTGCGTTGTTATGCTTCAGTGAACCATTTCCATTGCGGCGGACCCCACTCCTGCGCATGTGTGTCATTGCATCGAATCATGACGACCCACCTGTTTTAAGTCCCTCCAGTGAAATAAGGAATTATTTGAACTACGGTAGGCCTACATGTTTGAGGGCACATAAAAAATATCCAGACTGCCCTATGGCCTAGAGATCAAGTAATCCAAGTCAAAAATTCGATTTTTTACTGTTAATGTCATTTTGGTAAAGGTAAATATATAGAAAATAACAAACTCAAATATCAAAGCCATTGGTTACAAATTGCAAGACTTATTAAGCAATGGCTGCTGAAATGTTACAAAACACCCCTTCTATGGATCAGTTTGTACCATGCCAATCATCACCATTTTCTTTACTGGTGATGAAGCACAAGGCATATTCATAACTAGCTTGTGACATAAAAATTATAATAAAATTATTTGGAATTTCAAAAAATTATTTATAAAATAAATGAAATAAAAATTGAGGTATGGGGGTTTAAAATGCTATTTAAAATTCTGTTATATTCTTCAGGGTTTTATTTATCACGCCACGCTTAGCGTTTCTACTTATTCCTTGGCCATGAACATTCCTGTATGGCCGCACTAATTTGCATATTTTTCAAAATGCTCAATGATGCCAGGGTGGCATCATCCAGTTTCTGAATCTGGAAACATCTATAGATAACATAAATGCATTAGAAATCCATCGCTTTTATTTGTCATGTATGTGAATGAATGCGGTTGTCGTATGCATAGTCGGTTTAAAAATGCATTCTATTAATTAAAACTATTATTTAATAATTATTTAGGGTTTTATTATTTTATTTGATGATATACCACGTTTACCACGTCTCCTTCCTTGACCATGAAAAACATAGGTATAGAAACAAGACTTGTGGAGATATGCCTTATCATGAAGATATTGCCAGAAATTGATTTGTCTGTCATCAGTTAATGGCAACACTAATTGGCATATTTTTCAAAATGCTCAAGGGTGTCAGGGTGGCATCATCAAGTTTCTGAAAACATGAAAAAATATGCTGTTAACATCACTTTGACTAAAAAACTGTGACTATTCTCATTAGCAGACTAATATGTAGACATTTTTAACACAAAAGTTTGACCACCTGCAGCGGAACTACATTTCATTTCCAAGTCCCAATATTTAGCATAACATATCATCATCTGCATCACTAGTCATGTCTACGTTTGAAATATTTACACAAATGTGTCCATTGCACCCACTACACATTACAGTACAATATATGCCTATTTTTTTAAAAATACCGTTTTGCATATAGGCCTATGCATCAATACATAAGACACCAGCTTGTCTTTCAGGCAGAGCAGGCTTGTCAGTAAGTACTGGTATAAGTATCGCATTTGTGTTCATCCAACCCAGTCAAGAGCAGAAAGAACGACCCAATGATTGTTGAACAGGATGATATGTTTTATATGAAATGAAATGAATCGGGCTTTAGGCCACCTTTGTGCACATATAGGCTAAACTGGGCCAGGAAAACCTCCTGAGGCTGGTGAGATGATTGAGATGACACTGTCCTCCAGACACAGGATTCGAAATTCGCGCCCTGGCGGTCTGAGGCCGAGCACGCTACCTCTCGGTCATGGAGGCTCCCCACAATACTGACTTTCACACGTGGATGGGGAAGAAACATTTTTGTTTCTTTCAAACCGCCGAGACCGGGAACCGAACCCCGGACTCTGGCGTGAAAAGCAGCGGTGCTAACCACTACCCTAGGGCCCCCGCCCTGTTTTATATGAGTTCTGTCTCAATGCGGCAGACATATATCTACACTACAACTCACTTTCGCCCGCACATCTGCAGAGCAAAATGTTCCCAAGCACGTGAGATGTCATCTGCATTAGAATTGCTATCTAGAAAACTCATTCTGTGAAACGCAGTGACGTCATTGGAAACTGTTTTGAATAGGAACTAGGTGTTATATAAGACCCCCTCCTCATACTTGATTGTGTTAGCTAGCTCGGTGACAACAATGGAGGTCAAGGCTACTGAGTTTCACAGAATTCAATTCAGCCAGGTTGTCACCGTTGAAGAGAGATGTAGGCTCAGGAGCAGAGGCTCAGGAACGAGTTCATAGAGAAAAATGGTTCCATTTCCTGGTTGCTGCTAATGAGAAGAGAGAACCTATGCCACAGTATATTAGGATCAATATCAACGTCCCAGCCCCGTACTCTCACCGCTGATAAAAATTATTTTGTCCTGACGTTTAAACTGAATAGTTGTGCATATTCTGTCCTGTGATAGATTCTGAAGCTATTTTTCCGATGGAACAGGTCTGATCACAGTTGACTGTTCATTCATAAGTGGGTTGTAGTTGTAAAGTATGTGATTTTTTGTGTGTTTTTTTGGCGGCCATCATAGATTCTACACTAAATATTATGATTTGGCAATCAAAAAGAGTTTTTAATCAATTCCTTGGTTATGAAAATGTATGATTAACCAAGATAATTATGATCAACTAAAGTCAAAGTCTAGTTAAGTTTATTTGTTTCACAAATGTTACAATGAGTGTGCAAAATACAGGGTTACAACACAACATAATACAAAATATAACAACAGTACACAAAAACAAATATCAGCATAATACACTAGTTACTAGAGCATACTTATGAATTAGGCCTACTACTTGTCTGGCTGTGGGTCCATATATTTTATTTACGGGTATTCGAAAATTCAATTTGCAGTGTAGGGGCCTACAAAGTTTTTTGTATTCTCTTTGGGTAGCAATGTATCCCTAGCATCGGCATATAGGGGGCACTCTGCAAGGAAAACAATTTCGTTTTCCACCTTGTCTGCACAAAATTTACAGAAACGTTCTTCAGCCGCTAAAGTGGTGTTGGCTTGGCACGTCCCTCTGTCTCTACTTGAAGATCGTGTGTGCCTATACGAATTTTAGCTATAGCCCTCTTTGATTGGTTGTTAAGGCTACAGCTTATATATTTTTCTTCCGTATATTTTTCCAACCCGAATATACCCTCTAGTGACAAATTTATAACCCTATTTAATTAAGACAATAAAAACATATTGTACAATTTCGGACATTTCGCGCGCCCTCCAATGTAGGAAAGATTTATTGACAAAAGTGATGTGGTCCATATCGTGCGACAGAATTCTTTGAAGGATATTTTATTTTATTCAACCATGTATTTGTAATATGTCTATATAATATGTTTCAGTACATGTAAATGTATGTGATTTCGCCGATACAATGTTAATTGTTGTGCAAATCAATTTGATTTGATTTGATATTCTGATTTGATTTTAGCATATGTCCTCAGTTTGCCACCCCCCCCCCTTTGTCTGATGTACATAATACTATGTTTTTAGTACATGTAAATGTATACAGACTTATTTGAATGGTATTTTATTTTATATAACCATATCTTTGTTATATGACTATATAATATGTTTTAGTACAAACAATGCATGTAAATGATTTCGCCGATACAATGTTAATTGTTGTGCAAATCAATTTGATTTTATATTCTGATTTTATTTTAGCATATGTCCTTAGTTTGTCCCCCCCCCCCCCCCATCTTGCCTGATGTACCTATAGTATTTTCGATATAATAACTGAGAAAAAAAGAGACTTCGTAAAATTTTCTCAGCTTATTTTAAACTATTTTATAAACATTGTTTTCATTCACCGAAGCTTGTTCATTCCATGTTTGGCTAATACCACACGTATTTAACGTTAGCTTCACGTAAGTGACCCAGTTTGTCAAGTCTATATTGTCATTTTCTATTTCCTCTCTGTATGCCTTGAAAATTAGTTTATCGGGAGATCAATAAATTTTGCAGTATTCAAGTGTGAGTACTGCCATATATATGGTCATATGGTAGCGTCCAAGTTCAGCCCTTGTGGCCACATTAATGGACAGTTTACTTACCCCTGATACGTATTTCGAGAATTTATTATGGGCTTGTTCGAAACGCATCGTGTCTAGGTGATGAACATCTTTTGACCTTAACATGGGAAATTCATAACCTCATACTTGACATCCAAATAAAAGTATTGGTTTCACCATTATCATGATTGTGTCAAATAAAGGGAAGGGAAGGGGTGCACTGTATCGCCTATGTAGTGTATAGGGGCTTATGTCAGTAAATGTGGTTCCGTGGGAATTGCATGTTAATTCTTGACGCCTATGTTCAAATTGAAGAAAAAATAATACTGAACAAAATAAAATAGGGTGTAATTTTTTTCTGAAGCTCTAAATGTCATTTCCGGGGTCTTAAAGGTCATGACCCTTAAAACGTGAGGGTTTTTTGTTTAAATGTTTGTATTTCAAGGTAATATAGTCGTGTAATATAGCAAATTAAAGGATATTTTTGGTCCTGCTTGTTTTTACATAATTGGTGTGTGCTGAATTCGAATCTGTCGGATAAAATTATATATTTGGTGTCCTTCACTTTTAAATAAGCAAAAAAAAAAATGGCCGCCAAAATCGTTTCTATATATATTTTTGCTACAAATTATTGCACGATGTCTGGTTTCTGCATGCTTTCGAGTTGATAAATTTATGTCTCATGTTTTTCGATCAAAATGACGTTTATTTGACCTTCAAATTCAATATGGTTACCGCCAACAGACAAATAAAAGTGTTTTTATGCACGTGAACTATAACATCATAAACAACATTTGTTTAATGCAAATCTAAAAAGTATACTATATGTATTACGATAGACGATGAACAATAAACACCAGAAATGGTTGTTTCGGCCCCAAAGTCGCACAAAATCAATAAATTGAGCAATTCCGATCCACAAATTAAAAAAAGAGGTTTAATTTACATTTTGATAGCCATTTTGTTTCTTGTTCATAAGAAAGTAAATTTCGCTGCCATTTTGGCTTTTTTCTTTCAAATTTACTCGTCAGTAACGTTTATAGTCCCAATCCACTATGTTACCACTATTACGTAATATTATCGTCAACATGTTTAGCAATATACTTATATATATAGTAACAGTAAATACATAAAAAAGGCGGATGTCTTGGAAAAGGTCAAATAAAGGTCATTTCTTTCCAAAGACACAAGAAAAAAATTAACAATTAAAAATCTAACAGCAACCACAAATTGTGCGTTTATCTGCGACAAACTATAGAAAATATGGGGTTTTCTTAACATTTTGGTGGCCATTTTGTGTTTTGCTAATTTAGAGGTAAACGTCTCCAAATATAGAACGTTATCTGGCAGATTCACATTCAGCACACGCAAATTATGTAAAAACAATTAACTACAAAAGTATAGGCCTACACTAAAATCCTGAGCAAAATTGCATGTTTCAGATTTCAACCCAGGCTAATAAAACTGATTCACATAAAAGGCTGAATATTCTTCCATTAAAAAATATGTATGATATTTATAAATATAAATAACACACATTTGAAAGCATACACATATCTGGGTTCAGAAAACATAGGCCAGATATGGATATGTCCAATAACTATCATTTAATTTGTTGTTTTTAATGACCATGTTGACCAGTTTGTTTTGCTTGTTATTCTGATTATTTTATAATAAAAACATGTTTGAGCGTATTTGGAGAGACGACTATTTACTCTACTGCAGACAGGTTTGGGGGTACCCCCATAAAAGCGGTCAAAATATAAAGTTCGTCCCTATTTTTTACTGGTAACATCTCACTTCATGTTTTGGACATATCCAAGCTTAAAAAAAGTTGGTGGGGTGCGTAGTTGGGGGGGGGGGAAGGTGCAAAGTGACCGATCCATGGACTAATATGTAGGCCTATATTTGAAAACTGCAATAGTTGACCTTGAAATGGGGTTTCAAAATGTTAGTCTATTTTTTTTAATTTGATGATATTTCCTGAACAATTTCGGTTTTGATGTGTTACACGACTAGCAAGACATGTGTTTAAAAAAAATTGATAAATGAGATCTAGGGGTCATGACCTCTAGGGGTCGAAAAATGACCTTACGGTGATCTAAAAAAAATGACACCCTATTTTTTTGGAATCAGCATAAAATTCTGAACAAGAAAAACGTAGGTGACAAGAATTAACACGAGATTCCTACGGAATTACATAAGACCCTACACTAATGTTCCCATGAACTAGGCCCTACCAATATGTTTTTAGATATGCCCACCTAATCATTTCAATTGGGAAATGGCGGCCATCTTGGAAAATGACGTCCAAATTATGCAAATCGCACGCACGTTTGACCTTGGTTTCATGAACTAGAAACCCTAATGATTGTTTTTGTACACAAAAAAAAAGATAAACTTTTCCCTGCTTTTATTTCGCGGCGCGACGCAGCGCGGCGCAGCGCGGCGCGGCTTGCAGTGTAGCCCCTGCTATGATAAACAGTAAAGTTTATCTTTCTCAAGCGCGCACCTACTGATTTTTTCGGCGCAGCGCGGCGCGGCGTTTGGTGGGGCCGTAGCTTCAGTCTTTGGGCTCTACGGGTATGAAAACTAAACTTTTTTCTTCATACCTGCTGCAGTACTATAAAGCATGTTTTTGTTGCAGAAATGTTTTATTTGGATTTTTTGACCACGTAAACCATGGCATAGATAAATAAAACATGATTTTGATCTAGAAATGGTTTCTTTGTAGGCCCGATTATTCCATTCACCAGGTAAAAGCTGGGGCTAGAACTTATATTTTATTTATGTATCCTTTTTTATTTTTTGTAATTACGGCCATTGCACGCTCAAAAAGCGGTTTCCACAGGGTTGATTTTTTCATGACCTGACATATCAGGGGACATAATGTCTGGGTTCATGGCAATCACCACTGAACTATTTTGCCAATCCTTTCACCAGGTGGGAATAGTGTGCGCATTGAATGTAATGCTCGCTAGATGGCTCTACTGCTTGTCTGCGTTGACCGCATCACCCTTTGAGCTGTTTCCCACATACAAAGCCAATTATTAAACAAAACAAAATCCAGTTAAATAGACGTAGTTCAATACACCGACTGTGATTTTTTAAAGTTTATTGCATGACAACCGCGTGAAATTGGGCCAACTGATGCACCGATTTTAATAAACATATGTGATAATTTATTCAAATTTAGTTGAGTAATACGTTTTTTGAAAATAAGCTATATTTGTGATATATCATAAATTATGTGCCAGCCTTGGCTTCGGTCTGTAGGTCTACAAGACGTCATAGGCCTACAACAGGCCATCAATGGTCTCTGGTCATTGTCCAGCAATGGAAAATTCCGTTAACTGTGCACAGTGCGCGGACTGAAAGGTGAACTGAGGTGATTTATTGGCCAATGTCCAGTGTCTGTGTTCTGAAAGCGACTGACCCAGGTCTGAGGTATGTGATTGGTCGAGATAGTAATCTCGACCAATCACATGCATAAGATATGGGTCAGTTGCTTGGCGGGTCACGGACCCGTACTGGCCAGTAAGTGGGCGAGTGTCCGGCTGATGGCGGCCAGCTGCTCACGCCTGAGGGGTCATTGGTCTGTCTTTCATCGCCGGTCAGCCAATTACCAGAGGCGCAGGAGTGGGGCAGGGCCGAGCTGCCTTGACCGCTGGCCAGTCTGACCTGACTCACTGACCAATCGCCGTCTTTGGATACACCAGCAACACCATGACCTTAGATTGATATTACATTTATTTATCCATGTATGAGCCAATACACATGCCTCTATCTTGTTTGTCACTAATTTCCATATAATTATACTAGTATAACAATATATTTTATTAGGATAAAGTATGTTTGTTTTCTTGGTTATACGATGTAAAATAAAGTTGATTGTTCGACGATGATGAATATTGGCTGTGCACATAAAATACAAACGACGCATAGAACACGGTTTAAAATTATTCATCAGATATTTCCATACTCACTATCTGACACTATGCTTTAATAGACCAGCTGTATCAATAACATAAAACGTGTCAAAGTAGGCCTACTCAGAAGTTGGCTATTATAGTTGGCTTTTTAAAAAATAGCTTTATTATTATTTTTGTTAGGCCTTCTATGTAGGCCTATATACTCGTATTAGACTAGGCCCTATATAAGGCTGGAAAGCATTAGAATCAGGTATAGGCCCCTATACGTGTTAGACAACCAGCAGTCCGCGTGTCGGCTGCATGGAGCCAGAGTTTTATTGATCCATCCTGACAAACATGAGACAGACGTTGACCTGCTGTTGGTTTAATGTTGGGCCACCGTCTCCGACGCTGGCCCAACATTAAACCAACAGCAGGTCAGCAGCGCCTTTGATCCCAGCGTAGCACGGATCATTCAATGGAACCTATTCAAATCTCAAGTCAGGATCGATAAAATGCACTGTGGTCCTCACATTATGCTCCTGATATTTGCCTCCACCAACCACCTCACGTTTTCTGGGTCAGAGGACACCGCGGCTGCGTGGAAGCCCGCAGGTCGCTTGTCGCCAGGGGAGACAATCCAGTTTCCTCGTCTACCTGATTATTGCGAAATTTAAATTTTGTATGATTGTTTGTCAAAACCAATATGTTTTATCTATCTATGAATCACCTTGGTTCATAAAGACAATCGATTTTTTATAAAATATACATGTATAAAAGCTTCTTTAAATATTGATGAAAAATAGTGTCAAATTATGTTTTAATGATACATATCACTTTGTAAGTCCCTATGCTCATGTTACCATGGTTACTGCCAGTAATGCTATTATATATAATGTGTTTCTGTATCGTTCGGTGTTTTACAATCATTAAGTAAAGTGATGAAGTAAAGTGATCAAGCTATACTGTTTTAATGTATGGTCAATTTGCAAAGTTTAGTTATATAAGCCTACTCTATATAGATATGGAAACATTAGATAGATAATCAACCGCATGTAGGTTATAGTTGATTGGAAAACCGGGATTATTATTATTTTACCATATTATTATTATTAATAAATATATTATCTGAAAATACTGATTTACAGATTATACAAAAAAATTTCCGCGTTAGATGAACTATATTTATTCTGTAGGAATATCGTCGCCTCGGAGCTAAAGGATCCTATCTGCCACTCTAACGAGTGTCAGATAGGATCCTTTAGCTCCGAGGCGACGATATATGCTACATAAGCGCTTTCAAAAAGTGAGCGTATGACAAGCATGCGGCAATGCATCCTATTTTAGAAACGAGAGAATATAGAACGGTATAAATAAATGGCTATAACATGTCACCCCATTCAAAATTTTGATGAGAATACATAGTTTTATTGTGTGCAGGTATATAGGCCTATACACTATAGTTACATAGTAGGCCTACATTGTAACATTAGGTTTCCACATAAAGCTCTTCACTCATATTCTGTGCATCATGCGCATGCTTATTTTATATGTTTGTATGTTTTCACTCTCACACATGATTGTTTTTTAACATACTGCTCATAATGCTTTCTGATTTTTATGTTTATATGTCATTGTCAATAAATGACCTTTTCTGTCACACTTCTGTTATATTCACATTTTGGTAAGAACGAGCTGCAGGCGAATTAGATTTTTTGTATATAAGTAAAATTTTGTTGGTAATCATAAAATGCAACTTCTGTGCAACAGAAGTATATTTATAATTATATAATCATTCAAACATATTTTGTGAAAAAACGTAAAATTTGATGATATCTTCAGTGATGCAATAATTATACAGCAAATTCAAATTGAACAATAAATAAATAATTAACTGACGACAAAATACATGATTATGGCAAAATAGTGTAACACCGAATGATAAGCCTACGCATACGATACACATGTATTTTGTCAACTTAAGTGTTGTTTTACATAGTAGAATGGTATCTTTATGATAATGATTAATAAAGCGAATTTAAATGCTGGTAATTTCTACGTCACAGTTTTCTCTGGTAACGAGGCTGTAAATAAATAGGGATTTTTGAGCTGCGTAATAATTTAGATTTCATAAAAATAATTGTGACAAAATAGAATGAGAAAACTCATAACTTATAAATAAAGAGAATATAAAATTTTACAGAGCCAGACATTTAGTATTAAGAAGATTATAGTTAGCACTATATACATCAGCATACAAACTCACAAGATTTCTTCACCAATACTTTACCAATACAAAGTTTTTATATTGTTGTATTTCAATACAGCTATTTTTTTATTTGCCTGCTGCGTGTCAATCGTCATGTTTTGACAGAGATTATTATTAAACATTATACACAAATATTTGTTTTTATAATTACCCGGCCAAAACAAGAAGTTTAACTAATGTTTTTTTACTGATGGACCAACGCCGGTGTATATTATAATACAAATAAATTAGTGAGCAAAGCGTATCAAGAAGAATGTTATATGAACGGAAAAGGCGAACAAAACTGGGTATCTATTATTAAAACTATTTTACAACGCTGCGATATACTTCAATACTGGGGGGAACGACAAGCCGTCCCTATATGAAAACGTATTTCTTAAAGATATTACAATGAAATTGAAATTTAAATAAGAAAATTTGGGGAGAATGAATAAAGATATCGGTAATTCTAAAAATGTTGGAAACAAGCTGAGAACGTATGTAAAAAAAAAATCTTCTTATCATTTAGAAGAATATATGGCGGGGGCCCTAGGGTAGTGGTTAGCACCGCTGCCTTTCACGCCAGAGTCCGGGGTTCGGTTCCGGGTCTCGGCGGTTTGAAAGAAACAAAAATGTTTCTTCCCCATCCACGTGTGAAAGTTAATATTGTGGGGAGCCTCCGTGACCGAGAGGTAACGTGCTCGGCCTCAGACCGCCAGGGCTCGAATTTCGAATCCTGTGTCTGGAGGACAGTGTCATCTCAATCATCTCACCAGCCTCAGGAGGTTCTCCTGGCCCAGTTTAGCCTATATGTGCACAAAGGTGGCCTAAAGCCCAATTCATTTCATTTCATTTCATTTAGAAGAATATATAATTTGCGATATGAAGCTCAGGTTTAAGAAATTAATAGCGCAGACCAAAACCTACACCGGCGGAACAACGGTTTTGCCATCATTTCTGCAAAGATAAGGTTGAGGATGAAATTCACCGTATTGTCGACTGTCCCACCTATTCTGAAATTCGCCAGGAGTTTCTTTCAGCTTATGCAAAAAGCGTGTCATCAGCAAAAATATTTTTGGGTATCTTTAAATCCAGAAATAAAGCCACATTGCTGAATTTAGGGCAATTCATCGAAAAAGCACTTTCGATGCTGAGAGAACTGACATAAAGGCAACCGTAGTAAATGCATGGTCATCCATGAGTTAGATTTCACCCTTTAAGCCCCCACGATGCATTAAAGCATCATTTTACATCCATGAAAACATACTTTATTAGGGGTTTTAGAACGGAAATTTCCACGAAACTGGTTTACCAATAAATACGTGGTAATCTTCTTTAATTTTTAAACCACATCAAGTTATTTTCATTCACTACAAGTCAAGAATTGCGACAGCAATTCGCGGCTTGTAGTGGATGAACATGACAATGGTAAATTCAGGCTTGAAAGGGTTAAAGCGACTCAATCAGGCTGAAATCATAGAAAAATTGGTGATTTTATTTTGTCCTCCTAACATGACTAGGCCTATAATATGATGTAGGGGAAGGGCCGGCAAATGGGGCCACTTAACGTTTTAATGGTATTTAAGGAGAATATTCGAACTATTTTAAAACCAATGATTGTTCTATGTTATAGGTACAAGCAATGTAACAGACTCACTTAGTGTTTCAAGGATACCTTATTTTGATTGTAACCCAAATATATTTGCTCTCAAAGTGGCCCCCTTTTCCCAATAGCTTGGGCAAAGGGGGTCAGCGCATTGGGCAAAGGGGGCCACCCCCACCTTGGTACTTTTTATTATTTTGATACACAAGTGTGTACATTGAAGTGAGCCTAATAAAACAGATATGAAAAAGACCTTTCATTTGATGTATATGGTGACATGCTTTGTTGGACATAATACTAAGTAATAAACTGATTACTTTCGTTCACTGGAATTAGTGTGGGAAATATGTACCCATTAAAAGTTAGCGGGCAAAGGGGGCTATGCTGTATGGTTTTTGTATTGAAATGGGCTGACCCCCTTTGCCCTGGCTCCCTTTGCCCAAGGAGTAGAGGTGGGAAAGTTAGCCTATTATCTCTCCCCAAAGTGATCTCCTGACTAAAGTAATGACTAGAAAACAAAGACAATATAATGTATCACACAAAACAAAAGATTTTCAGAAGAAATCACATAAATTCATCAAAAGATTCATACAAATATATAAGCTTATATTCATAAGATTGTTGCCAGAAACTCCCTTTCGTCTATTATTTCTATCTAAGATATGTATGAGATGTCTATTTATGTTTTTTGTATACATGATATGCTCATAATTCATAACTATGACGTCATTAATATTTCATACAACATGTCACAATTAAAATATCATTGATGGCCCCTTTGCCCACCGGCCCCCTTTGCCTGCCTCTCCCCTAGGCCTAGATATAAACATGCGTAACCGAAATAAAAAATCGTGAATTTCATCTCTATATATTTCTCGCTTAACTGGTAAATGCGCAACATAAAAAATTTAAAAACCTTTGCAGTTCTAGTCTATCGACATGTTTACATGGGACAGCCTCAATGCTCCGACGATCATTGCTCCGACGATCATTGCTCCGACAATCATTCCTCCGACAATCATTGCTCCGACAATCATTGTTCCGACAATCGTTTTGTCAATGATTTGTGAGAGATAACAGTTTATAATATATATAACAGATAACTTCACACCCATTTCAATTTCATTAGGTACGTAACACTTTATTATGTTTATCCTTTTGAAGTAGGTATACATTGCTAACGCAGATGCCACCTGCAAAATAAATAATCGAGGGGGTTATGCAGATAACCGAAAGAACGAAAGAAATAAAACCTATGTGCGTGCACGTCTTGATACACGCTTAAATATATCAAATGATATATTTTCAGCTTTTTATAGTGCTTACACAGATCAAAAAAAAAAACATTGACAAAATCAACTACAGTAAAGCTTGTAGTGTATATACCGGAATGCTTTAGGGACAAAGTTTATTCAGGTTTGGACAGGTCCCGGTTTGGACAGGGTTTTTTTGCTTTTGCATGGAGAGGAACGATAACGTGTACAATTGACATGAAGGTTGTAATTCATGGTGCGTCGTTGGTAGGCCTATGAATGATAGGTGGATGTATGCAAATTAAATTGATATGATAAAAGACTTTTTAAGGTGTTTATCAATTATTTTGATTTTAATATCAATCTCCTTTCTAGCTCGCTTTTTATGTGGTTGAGACATGTTGATTATACGGATCAAAGAACAGACTGACCAATTCACCGGTATTGTGGTTTTGATAAGAATTGCCTTTTTAACACCTAACTTAGAAAAAACAGTGGGCCTACATTTTTGTAATTGTATATGTCACATATATCACACACGGAACGCAATTGTCATTTTATAAACATTTAATTTTTATCGCCTGACCTAAAATAACATTAAATTATTCTAATCGTCCGTCACGTTTACAACGGCTTAAGCTCGTTTAAATATTAAAGCAATGGGAGCTGTGTTTTTGATAGCCTACAAAGTTATTCTTATATGTCGCAGCAGTTTTATTTGACTAAGAATGAAAAATAGTATGGAAATGATCCAGTGATTAAAGAATTATTCAAATATACTTATATTTTACCTAGGCCTATGTCTTTATTTATTTATTTATTGGGTCATTAATTAAGTATCACAAACAGAATAAATTCAACCAAAACAAAGTTTAATTTCCTTGAAAATCATTTGTGTTTAATGCACTGATATGTTTATGAATTGATACGAACTTTTAATATTATTTTATATTTTATTAATTAATTATTTTGTTACAATATTTTATTGACCAATTATTAATCCGTTATGTTGTTAAAATAGCTTAACGCTCAAACTATGTTAACAACACTTAACTTCGCACATTTACCATCGTTTAACAAGCAGGATGTTACGGTACATCACCTTGTCGCCGCTCTGTTTAAAAAATACAAAACAATTTATCCATTTGGGGAAAATAATGAGACCGGTTTTCAGAGTAGACAGGTTCCGGTTTGGAAAGGGTTAATTAGTATTGTTTCGAGTGTAATACTGTAATTAATTCGGGACCAAAAATCATTACGGTTTAGATAGGATTCCGGTTTGTCCGGTATGTGCATGTTGCACTCATGGTGAGTGGAAACATTTTTTTTTTACATTTTCTCGACATTTCTCTGGAGTCGACGCCAAGTCGTTTTAAAACTAAATTGATAACGTTGTTTATATCAATGATGAAAAACCGTGTTTTGTAAACTATGCAAACAAACACTGCCATTGCTATAGCCTAGTGGCGTCACTTTAAAGGGTTTTTTTGAAAGATAATTATTTTAAACATCATAGGCCTACAATTAGGCCTATTGAATATCAAAGATGTCATATTCGGCGTCGGAGCAATGATCGTCGGAACAATAGTTATCGGAGCAATGATTGTCAGAGCAATGATTGTCGGAGCAATGATTGTCGGAACAATGGTTGTCGGAGCAATGATTGTCGGAGCAATGAGAAGACCCCGTTTACATCATATGGTCATATTAGGAACCCAAAATAAAATCACCGATTTTTTTCTGATTTCAGCCCGATTGAGTCGCTTTAACATAGGCCCCTATATATAGGGCCTACGATATGTATTAATTATTTTTGTGTTTTTATTCCATTGTATTATTGTGTATTAGTCTATTTGCTGTTGTAATATGATGTATTTTACATTGTCCGCAATAAAATTGATTTTTATTTTTTGCAATTAGATAATCTCAGGTTGTGTCTCAAATCATTAATAAAGCAAGTAACATGGGCTACTCCCAAATCCTAAATACAGCAAACAACATGTGCTTATACCAAATATGCAAAAATTATATCTTACCGCAGTGAATAATTTATATTTCTATATAATTTGATACTTCATAAACAGTAAAGATTAAAGATTGGTAGGCCCACTATTATGTTTAAACTATCAGTAGCCTATAGGCTTATAGACCTATTGTCAGGTGTGTCACACTTTGACTAGGTTCCCATATATACATGGGCTCATTTAACCAGTTCGCGTAAAGCCTGCATGCAAGCACAATACGTTGACCCGTTACTGCTTCAATATTGGGCTAGCGCAACATAGGCCTACTTCTGCACGATAATTATAGGCCTAGGTGCCTACTATGTTTAGCTAGAAATGTTGATAATTGGCGGTGTGTGTGATGTCATCTTTTGAAACTCCCTCCAGACCAGAAAGAGCAAATTTTAAACTATTGGGTGAAACTAGTATCAATGTGATGAAAATTCATCATTACAGCAATGTTTTTGTCTGAATAAGCCTATGATTCCAAGGGATTCATTACGGCCATGGCATAGAAGTATTAACCCTTTGACTTCCAGGCCGGGGTGCATGCCAGGATCCAGATATACTGGTGTGGGAGTTCCATTTTTCGTCATTTGAAGCTGGAATTGCTAACGCAATTTCCAGCTACAAATGACGAAAAATACATAAACGTAGTATATATTTGACGAAAATTTGTGTCATTTTATGGTTACGTTCATTGACGAATAACGACGGAAATTTCCGTCATGTATGGTAGTGAAAAGGTTAAGAAATTTATATAAGCCAGAGATATGGATATTAGAAAAACATTAGTTGAAGGCAAAACATAAATCGCTATGTAGATCTATTATGGAATTTACAACGGCAGTCGGCGATCGTGCTTTTGTCACTGCTGCACCAAGGCTGTGGAGCTGTTTGCCTGTCATCATATAACACCACAATTTTTTCATTCAAGAAACATCTTAAAACATACTTGTTTAAAGAAAGATATAACAGCTTCTATAGGCCTAATATATAGTTTTCAACGGCAACGAACATGCGCTTATGAATCAATAGAGTTTAAACGCAATATAAATGTTACAGTAACAGTAAACTACATGAACTGTATCAAGGAAGCAGCTGGTAAAATAACAACATTATTAACTCATAGCAGTCTGGCCGTTTTGACATAGGACGTCTGTGTGGTCTGGCCATTTTTGTGATTTTGGGACATAATGTCTTACTTTTAATATAAATTTAGAATTATGGCATATGTATTTCCCATACACCATAGGAACACACATACAATATATATCCAGAATACACTTCATTTAAACGGCCAATGTGATGTTGCCATGGCAACCGACAGCCATTTGAATATGCTAATTAGGTAGTCAAATTTTCGGAAATTTTGTTTAAAAATGGTATTTTTGTAATTCACGGAGATTCAGGAGTACAACATTACATCAATTCACATAAAATATATTAAAATACATCACAAATGGTTCGAAGAAGCATTCAATAGGTCTTTATAAACAAAATAATAGGGTGAATAAGTTATTACCATGGGATTTAGCAATCTTTCTAAAAAAAATTGAGATGCATACTGGATTTCAAATTTTGAGATGCACCAAGTATGACATTCCCAACTCATCTGGGAAATAACAAAAGCCTCGTATTCATCTGAGCCTGGAGCTCGATTTTTATTTCGGAAACAGTTGTGATGCAAATAAGTCAACTCTTTATGTTCCAGGCTACCCATACTTGGTTCACAGTTGCGCAAGTGATGTCATTTGGTGAATGGCTAAGCATTATTGCCAGGTCCGAGCTGGGCTCGGACCTAGACTGCAGCGTCATAAATGCCAGGTCCGACCTAGACTGCTATGAGTTAAGAATAATAGTGAGAACTTTTGTTGTATTATGTGTTAATAGTAGACATATGCCCTATTATAGCTGCACACCTATACCTAAGTAAGTATAAAATTCTGGATATAAATTCTTAAATCTCCTGATAAATAATCATATAGAACCTATAAACGAATAAACTTGTCATTTAGGAAAGATCATTTTGTTCACAGTCAGTTGAATAGATTGTTTTGATTGCTTTTTGTTGTTGTTGTTGTTGTTATGTGGAAATATCATAATGTCATGTGATTTACTACACAATCGCACGATATAAACAATTGAATTGAATTGAATTAAATCCTTCTTTTTTCCATTTCCTATGTCACCACACCAATCATGGTTTACATTGTATAGTAGGCCCTACTACCAATAAGCAAATAGTCAATATAACATAGACTACTAGTAATTTAAATAGGCCTATCTAGTTGTGGTAGATTCACTTGCCGTTAGAGGGCAGCACTGAGTTTTAACTGACCGACTTTTGGCCTGCCATACACGTGTTAACCCCCGCGTGCTCGTTCTGGTTACAGCTAGTTGTACACGTCATTATTAGGGCAGTCGCCTCAGCTGCGTCGTACATGTATAGTAACACCGCCAAGCTGTGGTGGTCACGGGGAATGCTAATCTCGTTCAAGTTTTTGGGTAATACTGAGAAAATGACGCTGTGATATAACTGTTGTTGTGAGCCTGTCTATTTTAAGCCAGTACTTTATGACCCTACAACACATTAAGTAAACTACTGCACCAGGTTTACACAGACTGCCAACGCGTTGATTCAATGTTATAGGCTTGTAATGTTGGGCAAGCGTTGTAGGCTACTTGTAGACGATGGCTCAACATTACTGCAACATTGGCTTCACAACTCCTGATTGCTGGGTGTGATGTAATTTGCCAACTCTTTCCAGGTCTCAATATCCATGCAGGGCCGAGGGGTGGATCTGATGAGGTCAACCCCCTTCCCCCCCCTCGAAAAACAATCTGATCTGAGGGTGTTTTTTTTATGAAATGGTGACACAAATGTCACAAAGAGGACAAACAGTGCCTAATATGCCTTAGATTGCAAGAGAAAACCAAGGCCCGAACCCCCTGCGCCCCCTCCTTTTTCAAATCCTGCATCCGCCTCTGAAACCTTCGGAATTCAACAAATTTCCCGGGGGGGGGAATGCCCCCGGACCACCTGCATTAGAACATTTCCCCTAATGAAAAGCTAGATCAGCCACTGCCATGCCCATGGATTTGGTGGCGTGGTACATGTAAGCCTACCTTCTTTTTATCTTCTTCCAGAAGAATACAAAAATCGTCGCCACAAAAGTTGGATAAAAAAATTGTTGAAAATATGAATAAAACAAAAATTGTTGACGGAATTGATGAAAAAAAATATGTTGACCAGAATAAACCAGCAAAATTAATGGTATTAAGGTAGCCTACAAACAAATTACCATCGGGCCTATTCCGTTCAACTAAACAAATAAAACCTTGTCTAAGTTCACCGTTTTTTTGTAGTGGTAAAGAAAAAAAACTGCTATCAACATAAACTCTACCCCCCCTCCCCCCAGATATGATACTAATGGTGCGTCCCTAGTACTAGTATGTAATTCTTGACCTACAATATTTTCACCGAGCTAGCTAGTACACTGAAGTATGGGGGAGGGGGTTTTATATAACATTGTTTTACCGAGCAGTCATTCAAAAGGCTTTCCGGTGACGTCATTGCGTTTCACAGAATAGGCACGTTCGCCTGCAAATGAGATAGAGATGGGACACCTATAAACCTAGTGGCCGGGGATTCAACCAGCTGATTGATTCACTAATATTGATCTGCAGGCCTACATGTACATTATTTATGTAGAAGTTAATAAAGCTTGACTGCCATTCCTGATGCTGACTGAAAACTGGCCCAAACGTCATTTCTTGGAATGCAGTAACGAGAAATGACCATGGTAGCCTACTTGGACGGCTCTTGGTGACGCACAATTGGGGACGCACCATTCGATATCTGGGGGTGGGGGGGGGGGGGGGGCTAGAGTTTTTTTCGGTTGTAAACGTTTTTTACGTTTTTTACCTTTGCAAGAAAAAAAAATTTTGCGGTAATTTCAGACAAACTTTTGAAGAACGGAAATATTCGATTTTGTCTCATGTCTTTCCTATTCGGTTTATTCTGGTCAATATATTTTTTTATAAATTCCGTGAGCTTTTTTCTGCCCATATTTTTAACAAACTTTTTCCCGATATTTGTGGCGACAAACTTTTTTTCATATTTCTTCTAGCCCCTCATCCCCAGATATCTAATGACTTTTACTGACTTTTAATGACCAAAATGGAAAGTATTCATGACCCAAATTGTGTGCAAAGTGGGTACATCAGTGACGGGTCCAGGATCTGAAGAAACGGGGTGGGCACCGGGAGATTGGGGTAAATTTAAAAGTTTTTTCCTGTTTTTTTTAGAGTGAGGTTCTTTTTTTAAAAAAAGTTTGTCGCCACAAAAGTCGGCTAAAAAAAAGTTTGTCTGAAGTTCTCTGCACTAAAATATGTGTTCCTGCAGAGTTAAAAAAAATCAACAAAAATTCAGTCCTCCCCCAGGTGTGTCCGGTCCCATATATTTGTCTTGTTGATCGCACTGTAAATTTTTTTGTGAACACAAAAAGTCTGAAAAAAAGTTTGTTGAAAATCTAGGCAGAAAATAAAGTTTGTTGACTGAATTGCTGAAAAATATATTGACCAGAATAAACCAGCAAATGGTATACCGTACAGAAAATCATGTTTCCGCTCTTCAACGGAACATAAAAATAAGTTTGTCTGAAGTGCACCGCGGCCCCCCCCCCCAAAAAAAAAAAAAATTTACACAGATAAAAAAATATTGCAATTAACAAAACCTCTATCCCCCACCCCATCCCAGATATCTAATGGCGCGTCCCTAACCTCTAACAATGTATGTTCAAAACATCTCAGAAACTAACTAACCAGCGCGCCTCGTTTTTGCTGCGATAACCTGTTTTATTCTTGGATGTGACGTATATTAATTAAAATTTGAAAGATGAATGTGCTCTTTTCACGGCTGGGTGCATTATCTATTATAATTATCAGACTATGTGTCTACTCAATATAGGCCTAGTAGACACATAGGCCTACTCCACGAGAATACCAATTACACAGTTAAATGTGACACACAAATTTAAAAATAGCACAGTCATAACATTAACTTTGCCACAAATCATGTCATTAATAAAAAGTGATAATACCAGCATCTGTGAATTGTTATTAAAAATTTGTTATTATTTTTAGTACAATTGTATAGCAATATGGATGTCAAACACTCTAATTATATGAATGAAATGGTAAATATTAAATGCGGCTATAATTTACATATACTGGTTTTCTACCTCCTAATTTAAACATAACTCGATGACGGAATTGATGGTCCGACAATTCTTCGAAAATCAGTCATTCACGGCTCACATCAGGGCTGAAAAGGTTAAAAAAATATTTGATAAAATAAATTGTAATATTCATGAAATCGTTACTTCATAGACTTTTCCACGTCTTGAGCCATTTTTACAAATTCCCTGTTTTTTCCATGACTGGGAAAATACATTTTTTATCGCCCGCCCGTAGGGGAAAAGGGATTTTAGTCGCGCCAGAATTCTGTCCGGCGTTCGGCGTCACGTTTTCTTGTGGGCGCAAAAACTCAAAAACTACTGGTTATTTTTTTTGAAATTTTAACATAACATTCCTAGCAACATGTAGATGTGCAATGGATTTTTTAAAGTTGCTATCAAAATTCAAAATGCCTGCCAGAAATAAACTGTAAAATTTTTTGTGGGCGCGAAAACTTTAAAACCTAATGTTAGAAATTATTCAAATTTTATTATGATATTCCCCACCATATGGAGATGTGCAGGTGACTGTTTCAAGGTTTTACTGAAATTCAAAATGGCCGCCACGGATCGACTTCAATTTTTTGGTGGGCACTAAAACTCAAAATGATATTGGTCATTTTTTTTTTAATTTTAACATAACATTCCCAGCAACATGTGGATGTGCAAGTGATTTTTTAAAGACACTACCACAATTCAGAATGCAAAAAACTCTAACCTAATTTATGGCGGGGGATGATATAGGACTTCAGTCCTCTTGTTTAAGTTTCCCATGATTCCCAGATTGATTGATTAATTAATTGATTGATTGATTGATTGATTGATTGATTGATTGATTGATTGATTGATTGATTGATTTTTAATTGATTGATTGATTGATTGATTGATTGATTGATTGATTGATTGAGAGGGTGTTCTCAGAAAACGAGGCGAGGGGGGCAATGCTAACATATACGTTAGAACAGAACCTAATGGTGTAAGATCAACCTCGCCCGATGACGATAGAACAGCCTTCCAGACACAGGATTCAAATCTAAATCTTGTCCGTCTCTGAGGCTAATACCAACAACACACAGCGAATACTGTCCGACGCAAATAGTGTGTATAGCATGTTTTTTAAAAAACATCTCAAAATGGAGGTACTTGCTAACACTAGCTGTGTCACTGTGACATGCGTGCGTGGATGTTTCCTCTCAGAAAACATTTCCAATATAGGCCTACATCGTTTACTTGCTCACAAAATCGCAGAACAACTTTCATATGCATTTGTAACATCCAGACTAGATTACTGCAATTCACTGCTGTCAGTAATACCACCCTCAACAATATGCCACCTTCAAAGAATTCAGAACATATCTTCTAGAATACTAACTCGCGCGAGAAAAATATGACCACAATCATCACTCCAATAATAGGCTTATATTTGGCTCAAAGTGCATCGTCAAAGTTGTGATGGCTTGATTCATGCAGTTACAATAGCCATATTATATTGCTATGTCACGAGACATTTAATTTTAAGGTACGTTGACTTAATCTAACTTGATATATATGGATGAATATATTTAAGAAAATTATTGTGTGACAAAAAAGTCAACACAGTTCAATTCGACGGACTAGCCTGTGCTGGGTCAACATACATTTTTTGCGTTGCCGTAACTAAAATTGCAATATTTGTTGTGATAGCTCATTCGCTATGTGCTGTGCCAGCTCATTGAGCCATGGTATGTATAACTCCAATAGATTGTGTCTGCAGGTTTTACGTTATAGGATGACAACTCTGGCGGTTAAAACATTTAGATCACTTGAAAACACACAGTATTTTAAGGATCTGGTGTGGAATCATGGTTCATAGTTCATTTATACAACTTAGACATAAGTCTCTAAGCATTTTACAATGTATATAATACATGCATGTACGAGGAGACAAAACGAAAACAAAATAATTCAAAGTGTGATCCGTTGGAAACTTGAATATGAAAAGCAGCAAGGTTACGAAAAGGTTTGACATGATCTGTTGACATTAATGCAATAAATTTATACATGAGAGGGTATTTAAAATAATATTTAGGTATATATCTTTGTCTTCAATCGCCTTAGTTCTTACCAATACTATCTCCATGTTCTTACATACCAAAAAAAAAGACTTATCGCCCAAGACACCACAAACCTCACACATGCACTGACTAAAATTATGGTCTTGGCCGATGCCATTTGCCTGACACAACAGGGAGTCGGTGAGTTTCGGTTACAAATTTTACAAAAGCATATCTATGTTTTGGTATAACAATTTTAATAAAATAATTAACATGGACTAACAGTATATGATTTATATATCAGACCATCTGAGCTGGCAGATAAAGCAGCATTCCATTTGGTCAAATATAAATCCTGTAACCTCTGTTTACACTGATGTAAATAAAGTATTATGGTTCACAATGTTCTGATTATCCCAAGCACAATTCAGACCCATAGTATGTAAATTTGAGAAACATTTTCCAGCTTCAAAAAGAAGGTGATTTTTCACACGATATTATAAGCTCTCTTAACCAAAGGATTGCTCTTTCCCGTGATAATATTAATCCAGTATTTTAAAATTCTTATTGTACTAGTTATTTTAATGGGAACCGTTCCAACTCTTCATATATAAAATTAAAAGCATTACTACATTTGACATGTGAAACTCTTACAAAATGAGCACTGTGAAAACACCACACTTCCGAACCATATATAATAATACTGGCTGGACAAGTTTATCAAAAAGTGAAAATTGGGGGTCTTGAGCATTACTAATTTATATACCGCTTTTAAACCTCGATCCGCTATATGTTTGATTGTGCTTGTGAAAACTTTCCACTGTAACTGAGTACTAGACCCAGATAAGATACAGAATTAGAAATAGTCAAAAGTTTGTCACCAAAGAAAAAAATGATCGTCAAGGGATGTATAATAGGCCTACCTCTTTTTCTTAATATTACTATTTTAGTGTTTTTGTGGTGTTCACGTAAAGTTCCCATATTAGACAGTAATCATAAAAACAATCAAGACCAGCTTGTATAGCAAGTCTTCGCATGAGTTTGAAAGGAGAAGTAAATCATCAGCGTACATTAATGATCTCAAATTAAAAGCACCTTCCGTTATTCCTTGGGATCCCCCAAGCGCGAGGGCCAAGTCTAAATCATTAAAAAAAATATTAAATAAGAAGGGCGATATATGAGATCGTTCAAAAGCGATCGGGCTCAAATACAATTCTGGATCAATTGCTGGTTGCCATCCAGGCTGACGGATAAACACAGTTGACGGATAACGGTTGAACTCCTCTTCCCACTGAGAACAGGGGCTCTGAGAGGAGCCGTTTTGTGTGACATATCAAAACAGTGAGTTCTTTATCATATCACTGCAGGAGGCGGAATCTTTTTAAAGCAATATTATATATTATATATCAAATATATTTTTTAAGGCATCAGGTAATAATAGGCCTAGGCACAGGCATTTATCCAAGTCTTTTACACATAATTATATATAAATAATTATGTATAGCCTTCAAATATACATGTACCCATGCAAATGCTTGTGTAATTATAGGCCTATATAAAAGGATGGTCGCCGTATAACCTTAAAAGGTCAAATGTAAATAATCTTGTCATTGTTTTTTAAATGTTACATAGTTAAGCGTAAAATGATCATTTTCGTGGACATCTGCTGCATGACGGTGGTATCATACGCAGTTCCCGTCAGTGCATGCGTCATATATCAGGGAATTATATTCCACTAGTCATATTGAGTTTGGCATGGTTTAACATGTTTAATCGTCAAATAAAATTGATTGAAACGATTATAGTCGTGTTAGCCCTTGAAGCCTTAACAACTTGACGTCAGAAAACCGTAATTATATGAGCACTAGATAACCAGAGAAATTTGCACGGAATATAGGCCTACATTGGGCATATGTGTTCTGAATTGTCGGGACATTTTCGGAAGCTCGACAGAATACTAGTAGGCCCTATATATTTTTCAGCCATAATACCATATTTTTGTGTAAATTGTATGTTACGTTGTACGAAATGTTGGCTCAGTCATCCAGAAAATATTGATGGTTTATTTTTTCCAAACCTTTAAAAAAATTAAGGTAACTGTGAATAATTGATCATTAACAAACATAGGCATATATATAGGCATATATCTAATGATTTTTGTAGGCCAATACTTCCCAATATTTATTTAGTCAAATAGAATAATAATAATAATATACAGCTCCTCTAGACCGCGTGTATGGCACGTACATGCCAGTGAAAGCGCTTGTGGCTCAAGTCTCACAAAAAAAAGTGACATCTAAAGAGAAATGTCTTTAGCCATTCTCTAAATGTTTCGAGAGATGGTGATGGCACATCCAGAGGCAGATCATTCCACATTTGTGGACCAGTGACCGCAAAATCGCACGTTTCAATGTCTTTGTTATAAACATGTATAATTATGAGGAATAGTGCTTTTATACAAGAGACTAATAGGGCCTACCTTATAAAAGATTTGCTATAGTATGTAGCTATACGTTGTGTTTTCCGCACCTGAAAATTGAACATTTAATTAGCATTCATGCCTCTTGTTGTACAGAGTGTTCAGGGTTGTTATATCATCATATTAAATATATATAAACTGGCTATTTTGTATTAGGTTAAAATAATTGTCAATATGATCATTTGCTTATGATCATGATGATATGTAGGCTACTTCATAGCGTGTATTATGAATATTTTAAAAAAACTCGCATACAAACCACATTTTAGTGAAAGATACGTTATATATTTCAGCCGTTTGTGCATGTAGCACGTTTGTGTATGTAGCACACTGAAAGTACTGTTTTCACTTTATCATGTTTATACGGAACAGACCTAAAAATAGAATTCTCCAATTATAGTTATAACACGCCCCTTTGTGATATATTTGCTGCTTTTTCCTAAAAATTACCGGTTGATAATATACATTGTAGGCCTACTTGTATGTTTCAATTTATATGCCCTATCAGTTGTAAGCTACCATAAATTTAATATAGACCTACATTTGATTTGCTTATAGCAAATTGCATGCGAAAACGTGAAACAATTTGAATTTAATTTTCATATAACTTATTGGTGTAATTCATTTTATGTAGCCTAGAAAATTCACTGCTGTTGTAACGGTAGGCCTACATTGAATTTCTCCTTGAATTTTGTGAAACAATTTGAATTTTATTTTTTATATAACTTAGTGACCAGTGCAATTTATTTTGATGTAGAAGTTATACTGCTGTTGTAACGGTACATTAAATTTTTCCTTGAATTTTGCGAAAATCTTAGTAGACGGGAATTTAAAAACCTAGCCCTGCTGTAATTTACTGTGTGTAGGCCTACAACTTAAAGCGAGTTAAAATGTTAGTATAGCCTAGTTAGCTTACTCACCTTGATGCGCTTATTATATTAGGGGCCTATTAACTTCTTAAACATGTTAAAGGTTTCAAGGTATCCTTGTTTATATGTAGGCATATAACCAACAAAGAAACAAACTTGACAATAAAAATGCGGAAACACCGCTGTCATTTTACAGCAATTTTTACAAGGGCTTTTAGGCTGAAGCAGTGTTTGTAACGGGTCTTATTTGTCGGATAAAGTATGATCATTGTAGGCCTATGTCTGACAATATGATAGGCCCATCTTTACACCCAAATGGCAATACTTATTCATCTAGTGCAATATGCATTATATGTGGTCAAGAATAATAGGCCTATATGCAGACTCTGTATTTCTCATAATACATTGATCCAAAAATAAAATGGGGGATGCCCCACTCCCAGGAGTAGGATGTGTCTTGTCTCTTCTCAAGCCCGGGTCACAAGCTGCACCCCGTATAATATATCGCCGACATTCTTTGCACCACTCGTTGGGTGAACACATGTTAGAGAGAGATATAGGCCTACACTGAATATTATAAACGAGATTTTTTTTCGTATAACACGTTTTTGACAAACACGAACGAGAATCTGAATCTTTATAAAACGGGACATCCAACCACAAGAGGGCAGTGTTGCGGTTTCCCGCGTTTAGTGAACCAACGTGCCAGCCGCATACGCCCTCTACTGGCCAGACAATACCTTACTTTAACCACCTGCTCCCCAAACTACACACTGCAAACCGAGACGACCCAATATACGGCGGACTGTCTGTACACACCACAAGCGTACACACTTCACTATACAGAGTGTTGCCAGAACAGATAGGCCTATACACATCAATATTCTTGCTTTATCTAGTATTATATTAATAGGCCTATGATTATTTAAACACATAATTATTTATGCCGCTGTTTAGAATTGTGAATATGTTGTAAATTTAAAAGTTGTTGTTTTCTGGATTTTGTATAAAATAGTAGAGTCTACCTTATTCGTATGAAATTAATATCATCATGATTTATAGGCTAGGCCTACATGCCACATGGTGGCCCCTATGAGAGCGACACGTAGTATCTCACGACAAATCCTACATCTTAAATTGTAGACTATTTTCTGTTTTGTTATAATGTTGAATAAACAAGTCTGAGTCTGTTATCAGTTTACAATTGCACTTAAATACTGAGAGTGTTTCTTTGCAATAAAGTGATTTAAAACACATAGTTAAACATTGGTCTGTGAAATACATAATTTGTCAGTGTTGCAGTGTTCGACCACTATTTTGAAACCATGCTGTAACACGTGACTGTTGATATCACGAGTCACCCCAGATATCAAATAGGCCTAGCAATGCCATGGCATAACCTGATAATATTAAATAATGATTCCATGTGACGGAATCATAAATCATCAATTCTTAATGCCTCTTTTTCCAGCTCCCTTGCCTCACTTCCTGCCAGACATCTGCAATGAGTATTAGATCTATACCAAAGTCAAAATGACTAGCATGCAAAGAGCATGCAATCACCAAGGATGCACAGAGGGTGCCAAATAGTCTGAAATGTGAATGTGCAAGCATAATCAGAAGGAAACATGTACAGATGATGCACAGGGGATGCCCACGGACGAATTATTTAAATGAGCGCATCCTTATTTAAATGAGCACGTCCTTGCTTGGATGTAAAGGGTGCATAGGCTGACGCACGGAGCTGGTATCCCAACCACACCCTTGGCTGCATCCTCTGAGACATCCCTTGTTGCATCCCTTGACCACATACCTGGTTGCATCTCCTGCATCCCTGGTTACATCCCTGTTTGCATCTCTGTGTGCATCCCTGTTAGCATGGTTAGCAGCCTCTGCATCCCACATACACCCAACACATCCATAAATGCACCACTAGCCCCCCACCCCCCCACAAGCTAACCCTGTAATACATATTATTAAAGTAGAAAACCAAAGTGAATTGTAATTATCCATGTCACACTTTTTTTCTGGTATGATTGTCTTACTTGGTGGCATACAGGACCCCCTGTTTCCCATTCTAATCACTACAACATGTCATTCTCCAATATGTGAATGGGCTTGAATGTGATATATATGTGTCATTGCCCTTACTGAAAAAAGTGGATTTCGGAACAGTGATCGTGCTTAGCGAACGTTTAGCGAAAGCTCTCCAACCGAATGCAAGGCGAATGCTCAGCAAATGGTCAGCGACTGTTCGTCGAGCATGTATGGCGGACAGTGAATGTACATGTCGACTAGCTCGGCGATTGCATGGCGAATGTTCGCAGAGCATTTACTGAAAATTTCCAATTAATGCCCTGTATAGATCTAGTTATATAGGCCTACTATTACATACAAAAAATACATACATACAGTCATACACATTGGGCCCCTCATCTAATTTAAACAATTTGTTATACCCTTCTACAGTTTAGGCACTTCTCGTCTCTGCACATGATGACCCAAAATACAATCTGATCATTGTACAGGAAATTAGTGGCCTGCATGATATCTTGATGTAATGTAAAGGTTTTGACTTGTACAGTGATTTCCACAACAGTTTTCTGATTTGTTTGTATACATATAAAAAGATTACTTGTTTTTAAGCACATCCCTGCATGCAGTTTTTATGCTTTGAAAAGGCAAAATATTATCTCCATGTTTAGTTCAACCTGGCCCCATCTTACTTTATAAATGTGTATAATTAAGCTGACAGTGTGAAACTACACCACCATTTTAATTAGATGGCTGCCTGTGTCTGAGAGGAATCTTTTGAAGATAGCTGCTCTAAAAGAGTGTCCCAGGATACATTGCTCATATCTGCACTGCAATTAAATATAAGCCAATCAGATTGCAGGTATATTTCAAGCTGAGAATGCAATGATGCATCATTCTGGCATCCCTTGCATCCAGTGCCTGAAGTCATCCATCTTAAGCCACCAACAGATCCATAGTGCTCATGACACAGCAGGATGGAAAGAAAAGGATGCAGTTTGTCGTGCATCCCCAATGCATGCCTTGCATCCAGTATGAAAATGTCTGCATGCTTGCAGCATCCATTTCGCATCCCCTACATCCTTGGGTAATTTTTGTGTATCCTCTCTGCATCCTCTGCATCCTAGGGTGAAAAATTGCATCATTACTGCATCTCTTTTGCATCCACAGTGTTGCAACTCCCTCCATCCTTTATTTATGGTGGCATCCATATGTCATCCACCATGCATCCCCACTGCATATCCAATACATGCTCAATGCATCCAATTTAGGGGTGCAACTCTGACCTGGGTATAGCCTATGTACCGTATATAGTCAAGTTCATTATGTACTAATTTCGTTGGCATGTTTGGGAGACTTGCAAACCTACAGTACATGTTTGGAAACTGTGTTGTATAGACAGTCAGAAAACCAATGTTTCCAATTTGACAGATGTATTTATGTCGGCCGTCTTGGATTTTTAAGATGGCCGCATAAAAAATGTTTTTTTCTAAATATTTTAATGGCTAAACCTACATTTGGAGTGTCAAGGAATCTAGTGGTATCAAGTACAATAAGCTAAATGTAACATCAAGACAATCATCTTGAATATTCATAATGGCCGCCTTAAAAATGTGTGTTTCGCAATATCTCAGCATATAGGGGATTTAGAACCTTGATTTTTACGGCTAAACCCACATTCGTAGGGACAAGGAATCCACTGGCACCAATTAGGCCTACGATGAACTGAACATAATAACAAAGTCGATTATCATTGTATTCTGTGGTGCATGATCTGAATGTCTGAGCCGAAGATTTTATTTCCGACATTTTAAGTAGCCTATCATATTGGATTGGTCTTCGGAGAAAACAGTTTTTATGCGATATAGTAACCTAAAGTATGAATAATCATCACCTAGTACTCTCATTCATCATGATCACTGTCACAGGCCAACAACATACATGTCAGCCCGAGAGTCCTCATCATTCTGACTCTCAGTGCCGCACAGACAGACAGAGGTCTGTGCACGATAGGTTCTTGGACCTGCAAGAACATCGAGCTGTAGAACAGTCGCCTCTACCATGTCTACACTGGCATCTCACCACTCGATGATGGCCTAGGGGGCTGGGAGCACCTGAGTAGTGACTGGCTTGAGCTGACCAGTTGTGTCCTTGTTGAAGCCGTGCTTCAGAGGATCCAGAAACTGTTGCTGAGCAACGCTTGCCTGACCCCATACTGTAGCCTGGATCTGGACTCGAAGGCTGTGGTATTGAGAGCACCGGGGGTGGGAGGCAGCTTGTCACTTTCAGCCATATGCTTACAGAACAGGTGCCATCGCAGCTCGGGGATACTCGCAATCTGGATGCCCTTCAGTGCATATGTAGCAAAGACGAATGTAGCCAACATAGAGAGCAGGTCATCGGTGATTGCAGTGGCATCCGGAAGCATTTGCAAAGCCTTGACAACTTCTATATCGGCTTTGAAGTAGACTTGCAGCCAGGTGGCCTTGCCTATACGAGGGAACCTCCGAGTGTTGTCTGCCCTCGAAAATGCACGTGAGGCCGGTAAAGCCTTCGCTCTTTCTGGACATGGAGCTCTCCATATTGGGTGTACTTGAATTACTCCGGAAGCCATCGACAAGAACGTATGATCTACTTCTCATCAGCAGGTCATAATTGGCTATGATTAGCACCAGGACATCTGGAGAGAAGACCACTAACTCTGCATGGTCGCTGTCCTCGAAGAGTAGCTCACTGTTGCTCTCGCATGTCCTGAGGCCTATTTATGCGCCTTAGAATCAATTGAGCTAAGGCGCAATATAAATGCCTTCAATAATAATAATCCATTGTGGCACTCTTCAGGGAGTCATCCTTGTAGGTGTCAAACACCAGAATGACCTCATCACAGTCTCTTGTCAGAGACATCAGTATGGTATTGATACATCCATCGAGGTCATTGACTGTCTACTGCGGCTGGTTTCTTTATCAACTTCTGTAGCAATTTTCCGACTTGGGTCACCACCAGTGTGTGTAATATGTTTAGAATTAGGCCTAAAACCTGAGCTGAGCCAAAATGCTCAGTTTTTTATAGAGTGTGCAATGATGTCTTGTTGCAAAAGTATTGGGATCTAGCTCATTTCTCATGATTGTGCAAATGTATTATATTGGATGAAATCAGTCTAGGAGGGAGTGGTAGATTCCGGAATGGTCACAATCATATAGATGTTCGAAAAGGGGTATATTCTGAGAGGGAGGGGTGGATTCTGGGAGCGTCGCATATCATGCATATATAGTAGTGGAAAAGGAGGGTATATTCTGACAGGGAGGGTCGCTTATAATGTTTAAAAGTGACTATATTATGGGAGGAAGGGGTAGATTCTGGATGGGTCACTTAAAGATGTTTAAAGGGGGTATATTGTGGGAGGGAGGGGTAGATTCTGGGAACGGGGGTATATTCTGGAAGGCCCCCTCCCCCGGGGGTAGATTCTGGGAGGGTCGCATATAGATGCTTGAAAGGGGATATATTCTGGGAGGGAGGGGTAGATTATTGGAGGGTCGCATACAGATGTTTAAATGGGGGTATATTATGGGAGGGAGGGGTGGATTATGGGAGTGCCGCGAAAAATTGTAGAAAAGGGAGGGGCATATTCTGACTATTCTTGGAGGGAGGGGTACATTCTGGGAGAATCGCATACAGTTGTAGAAAACGGGGGTATATTCTGGGAGGGTCGCATATAGATATTTAAAAGGGGGAGGTATATTATGGAAGGGAGGGGTAGAATCTGGGAGCGTCGCATATAGTTGTGGAAAAAGGAGTGTATATTCTGGGAGGGAGGGGTAGATACTGGGAGTGTATAGCTTATAGCAAGATTTGAAAAGAGTTGACCTCCGTTTTGTCAAACTTTTATCTGAATAATTTTCACTCACTTGAAGGTGTGGGTCGCGTCAGCGAGATACAACTTCAAGTGGGTGATCATTTAAATTAAATAATTTGGCGGTTAAAGAGTTAAAGGGGGACGGTGTATTATAGGAGGGAGTGGTAGATTCTGGGAGGGTCACACATAGATGTTTAAAAAGGAGGGGTATATTCTGAAAGGAAGGGGTAGATTCTGGTAGCGTCGCATATAGTTGTTGAAAAGGGGGTATATTCTGAGAATAGAGGTAGATTATAGGAGCCGAAGACACCTCACATAATCACAATGTGATAATAAAATTCAAAAAATTTCTGACTGAGTTTTTACGCCCACAAAAAAATAAGTTGATCCGTGGCGGCCATTTTGAATTTCAGTAAAACCGTGAAAAAAAATCACCTGCACATCTCTATATCGTGGGATTGCGATAGTAAAATTTCAATTTTAATAATTTCTGACTTTAAATTTTTGCGCCCACAAACAATTTTGGAGTTAACCTCTGGCGGTCATTTTGAATTTTGGTGGCATCTTTGAAAAATCACTTGCACATCCCCATGTTGGAATATGACGTTAAAATTAAAAAAAAAATTGCCAGTAGTTTTGAGTTTTTGTGCCCACAAGAGAACGTGACGCCTGACGCCGTACGGAAACCTGGCGCGACTAAAATCCCCCTTCCCCTATACGGGCGGGGGATAAAAAAGGGGGGGCAGATCCTGGGAGGGAGGGGTAGATTCTAGTAGCTGCCAGGATCTACCTCGGGGGTATAGTTCAGGATCTATTAGTGGATTCTGGGGCGCCCACAATCTACCCGTGTACATGTATATTAATCTAGGAGACTTTACATCGGGACTTTTTTGTTAAGTTCAATTTTTTTCTTATTGATATAATCTTTATAAATATAAACCTTCAGATCATTTTTAGCTTTGTTGGCATCGCGCCTACTTCGGACAGATGTTTTATAAGCAAATTTGCATAATTCACCCTGATTAACATACTAAGCCATTTTTATAATACAACATTTTAACAAATATGCGTAGAAACAAATGTAATACCATTTTTTCGAATAAGTGCAACACTAGGAAGTGATTTCTGAAGTTATTGTTGCGATGAAAGGTCAAGGTCAACTACAAAATAATGGCAATAAATATGACTTGATCAAGTGTATGTGGTTGTACAGGCTTTTTTTCAATTCATGCTTTTTTAAGCATGTATATGCATCATTATAAGTAGTATTATATATTTGCCAGCTTAGAGTTTTGTTAAAATAATTTGCATAATTCACCCGAATTAAAACATAACTTACCATTATAATGGGATGCTTCAAATGACGAAAAATATTTATATTTATTTAAAATTAGACATATCCCAGCTTTAATTATTTGATGCAGTGATGAACTTCCACAAACTATTTTAGTGTAATTAATTTTGTTTTGAACTAACTTGAAACCGTCTGTATACGGGCCTAGCAGTAAAAGGGTTAAGGACTCGCAATACAAAGACAACAAAATACAAAATAACTATACGCGAATTTGACAATATTACAGATACCATAATTTCAAGATCTTAGATTATAATGTAAAAAATACACTATACTCACTGTAAAATCTGGAATCAATGACAATACTTTTTACCAATATGAATGAATGAAATCTTACATAATATAGCGCATGTATCCAGCCGTAAGCTGTTCAGAACGCTGAACATCGAGAGTAACTTAGCAAGGCCTGTTATCATTCAAATTCCAACTCAGTCTCCTGGGAGATATACAGCTGAGCTGCTATTGAGGCGCATCAAACTATTTTTCTTTCCAAGCAAATTCGCCTTATGTGCCAAATATGCTGCTTTGTGGCAGGGTATGATACAAAAATGATGGCAAATTAATTTTAAAATATGGCTATAAAATGTAAATATGATTCCTAAAATCATGATTGTGTCAATATGTTTACAAAATAAAACACTATTGTGTTAGAATAAGTATGAGAGTTGGATATCATGATATTATGTCAGAAATATGACATTATCATTTCTTGATACAACATAATAATGTCAGGATATAACACTAAAATGCAGGATATAATAATGTCTTAAACTCATATGAAAAAGTGAGATTCGTATGATAGAACCTACCATTCTATCATGCACAAGAAAATGTGTACATGAAGAACGGAAATATGAGATTTTGCTGTAGATCGCCGACCCCTCCCCCCCCCCCCCCCACCCAACCCCTGCCTTCCCTATTTTGTACGTTAGGCTCACTATTTGCTGGTTTATTCTGGTCAACATGTTTTTCATCAACTCCGTCACCAAACTTTTTTTCTGCCTACAAACTTTTTTATATTTTTTCTAGTCCCCCTAATGGTGTGTCCCTTGCCAGCACCCATGTGACAATACCAAGCCAAAACATGCGTGTGACGGAAACACTCTGTTTTGTACACGCTTTTTGACATCACTTCAATGTTTCCAAATTTTCGGTGGTGTTAATTGTGATATCATTAGATAAAATAATGTATGGTGGAAAAGTTATGTTTGTAGGTATGGTTATGTCCCTAGACATTGAATATGCACCTACACCTTCAGCAGGTTTTGTTGAATGTGACGAAATCACCAAAAACAGCGTGAATGAATCACGCTTCCGAAATTCTGCATGTATTTCAATTTGTTGAAACTCACTGTAGGTATTGGATCAATGCGTTAGATATAAAAAAAATATGACATAGGCCCCTATATCATAAACATTAAAAATTATACAAAGCCGCAAGGCCGTTATCCAAACGTAGCCTGAATATATGCACATGTTAGATAAATTATTGTGATTCCGTCACGTGAATCCATCACCAGATCACGCAAAGATAATTTTATTAGTAACATTTATCCTCACTCACATCGTCATATTTGAAAGCGTAGGCTACTTTGAGAGCTTTCGAACGAAAACTCCATTCTTGATCACCCTCACGTCACTAGTGAAGCTAGTGCCGCCTGGTGGGAGCTGGACAGTTGGTCATGTCGTGGGCGGCTGGGGTAGATTTTAAACATGTTAGATACCTGGCTAGTTGTAGCGTCCGCCATCGCGGTTATATGGCCTATATCTTCTCACTGCTTATCAGCTTATAGTTAGCAAACGCCACCCTCCACAACGTGTTACGGCGGTACATAGTGGAGGGCGAGATCCTTCTAACTAATATCTTAATATCTTCTCTCACACCTCGCTCAAACAAAATTTATCCAGTTATCCAGGATTTGGACACTGTTACAACCCACAATGTGGTGTGTGGAATGTGGATGTAATACCACTGGAGATGTTAGTGCAGCTATAGGGCGGCGATGTTCTGCCACACGTTGTCCCAAGATTCCTTCTTTCTCCCCAATATAAGAAGCAGGACATCTGTTTGTCCAACTTATTCTTACGATTTACCAGTTGTTGCCTCAGGGTGTTAACGTGATTGAAGGTATGTCTTTCTTGGGAAATACGCGGCGTAGGGCATACAGTTATCACAAATATAAAAATTAGACGACGGGGGATTTATGGCAACAATTAGTTTATGCCTTTGGTTCCCAGTCATTGCTTTAGTCAGGAGGTCGGTTTCGAGGCTCAGTGGCCTACCTGTACCCCTTGGGCAAAGGCGGCAAGCTATTTTCATGCAATGACCATATTGCATGGGCCCCTAGCTTTGCACGCTAACTTGGTACATATGTAATTGGTACATAGTTTACACATAATCCCATTGAACGAAATTCTTTATATTATTTATTATTATATCCAATACCATGCACATCAGATAAAAACTTTTAGTGTTATTAAACTCTTTTTAGCGTACACACTTGTGTTATTATACTCTTTTTAGTGTACACACTTGTGTATGATAACAAAAAAATACCCAATGTGGAGGTGACCCAATGCGCTAGCCCCCTTAGCCCTAGCTATGATAGCAAATCTCTTTGGCATAATTATTAAGAAAATAATCGGATAAATATCCTTGAGATATTAAATGAGCTTGCTATCTATGTAGCCTATACTTAACAGTTTTAATATTCTCCATAAATATTCTAGAAAGTGTTTATTGCTATATTGCTATATTGTCATAGCCTTATACTTTCAGCATTTTTCGTGGATATGTGACTCTGACTGGGATATTGTGTAATAGTGTTGTCATTCTGGCAAAATAATCTGGACAAATTACTAACAAAGGTTTTATGATGTATTATAGTAGATATAGGTGTCAACTAACATTTCCGAAAAGTCCCAAGCAAAACTTCTGTTCAAATTCGAGAAATTGACTAAAACTATTTTCCAAGAAAAGATCGCCAGCGAAAATCGATTTTTTCAAGTTTTTGTCCATTTTGCAAATGTTAGGTATCGTTACTAATGTTTTCTAGACACCAGAAATCGGAGTATATTTAAATTAAATTATTATTAATTTTTTAAAATTATTCTTGTTAGCCTAGATACTAATATGCTCTCGTATTTAATGGGTAGCTTGTGCGGCAGAGTGACCACCTACAGTATTGATCCCATGAGTCTATCAAGTGTATATTTTAAGTCAAAGGAAAAACTCAATTGGGAGTGGTTACTAAAAATTTTCTCGTAGCCTAAAGTTATGCTAAATATTTTTCAAATTCAATGTCATCAACTGATCCCATTTTTCATTACAGTTCTACATTGTTATTTGATAATCACAATTTGTCGACTGATAATATCAAGTTCATGAGTCAACAAATTTCAATAGCGAGGTTAAGGAGAGGGTTTGACCCTGAGATTGAGCTCTCTTAATGATCTATGCCAGTGGCTACAACACAATATCCAAGTATTTTACAGTTTAAGAACTGATATTTCATGTAGAACATGTCTCTAATGGCAAACCTCTTACCGCAGCGATCTAAATAAGTGTTGTTTGTCATCATATTATTTATGCTTTGACATAATTTTCTAAACCTAAAAAATAACAAAGGATGGACTTCATGGAAGTATTCAATAAAGCCTCTAGAACAAATTTAGGTTGTGAAAACATTTAAATTATTGTAAAAAAGAATGTTCAACGACAATTTTTGTTATCTTGGGTGTATAAGATTACACAATGTAAAACACAAAGTTGAAATAATATACATTGCCATATATTATTAAATACTAAATACAATTTAAATAATTTGATACCTCAACGTCAACTTATTATTTTGGAATATTTTACTGCAAAAAAATAAAAACAATATTGTTAGTTATAAAGGTGAAAAAAACTCATGCTACATCGTTCTAAACAATTATTTGTCATCAATTGTTTACTTTTTTTTGTTTTGTATGTTGAAATGTTTTCCTTAACTACAAAACAAACAAAGCTTCAACTTATCAAATGACAACATATCGTCGCCTCGGACCTAAAGGATCCTATCTGACACTCGTCAGAGTGGCAAATAGGATCCTTTAGCTCCGAGGCGACGATATATCAACTCGTCAAACCATCTGAGGTAGATAGTGCAAGAGCATTAGTGAAAAAAACACAGGAACCTGGAATAAAATTGCAGAAAGCTGATTTTTTCAGGAATGATACCTGGACATCTCCCCAGACGAATTCCGAAGATGCCCCAAAAATCCCCCTTGTGCATTTTTTTTAATTCAAGATGGCCGCCACCATGTAACGCCATTTTCGAAAAACAGGGGTATACCCTAATTCTTCACCTTTGTAGTTAGGAAAAAAATATTTCTGTGTCTCTACTTATGTTTTAAGGCACAAAGAGTTGATACAGATGATCAGGAATGATATCAGCACTTTTCTCAATACCAAAAATCTAAGATGGCCGCCATATTGTTCTGATTATGTTAAGCGATCTCTTAAAAACACACGAAAATATGAGATATCTATCTCGTTGTTGAACCTAAAATGCATTTTTTGGCCAAACCCATGGAATATAACACTTATTTAGATCACCATTATTTTATTATATTGAATTTATCAACATAAATCCCCCATAGTAGTTAATTAAAAATAACACCAGGTAACGCCATTTAAAAAAAAAGGGGTTATACCCCAATCCCCCACTTTTGAAGTTAAAACAATGATTTTCGTGTCTCTACCTATGTTTTAAAGTACAAGGAGGTTATCCAGATGATCAGAAATAATATCAGTACTTTTCTTAATACCACAAATTCAAGATGGCCGCCATAATATTTTGTTAAGCAATCTCTTGAAAAACCCGAAAATATGCGATAACTATCTCGTTGTTGAAACTAAAATGTATTTTTTAGCCGAACCCATGGAGTCTGGAACTTATTTAGATGACCCTATTTTATTATATTGTGTTTATCGACATGAATCCCACATGGTAGTTATAGTTAATTCTACCATGGTGGGTGACGCTTTGGAGTGTTTTCGAACTGCTTTCCCACTAGAAATGTAGATTGAGATTTGTCAAGTTAACAAATTAATCTCAGGTAAATAATGAAATTATTACGTTTCAATCATCCGAGCTGTCACAGTTTCTACATGTTTGGCCAATACAAAAAGAGCACATCGTTGTACAATTTAGTTCAGATTTGTGAGATCCCCCCCCCTTTGAACAAGCCACTCTGCACCCGCAACTCACTCTTTTTAGAACTCTTTCTGGGGCGACTGCTCTTTCAGTTTGCGTTGGTTACAAACGACCATGATATAAAATCCGTTCCCAGACTGTAGATTCCACACCCTTCTGTACAGCAAAATATGCTCTGTATCATAATGGAGTTTAAACACGAGGCATTCATCCAATGCTGTTTTAATATGGTCTGACCGTCTTCGACGCTGGCACAAAAATTAAACAGAATTGGATTAATGCCCCGTGTTGGCTGGGGCAGTAGGTGACGTTGAAGGGAGGCTTTCTAGCAAAAATCAATTACAAGATAAGGACTTGCGCCTCACACGTTGCATGTACATGACATCTTTGATAATCGTCCTGTAACAATGCTCTTTTAAATACTTACTTTTGTCCTTGATCTGCGAATGTCAATATGTTTAATATCATGAAATATATCATTTAAATATCAAGATATTACATTTTGAATATTAGGATATATATATTTCGTAATGAAGTTATGGCATTGTATGGTGTTGTAATGAGATGATTTTATGTCATCGGAATATGACATTAAATTAATTGATGTCACAGTTTATCGTCAGGATATGATCTCTTTATGTCACGATAATATGAGGACAAGAAACATTAACGTCATGATATGGTTTTGTAATGTCCAAATATTGCTCTTTATTACGGTATGGTATTAAAGTGACAGGATCTTTTAGTGTATTGTCACGATATTAAATATCATGATATAGCATATTAACATCACAATATGACATTTTAGTGTAAGAGGAAATGAAAGTAAAAGAGGGCAAGGCCACATGCTGTTCAAAGAGCATGTGTCTTAACGCTATCTGATTACTTTCCATTTTATTGAATCTTCCGAAGTGCTTTTGTTGTTGGCAGTTTTGGGAGTACCGGTATTTGAGCAATGTAGAGGCCTTTACTTACTAAATTATATTGCGATATATATGTTGAACTGACATGTGCCAGCCTGATATTGGAATGTTCTATGTCGATTCTGTATTACCATATGGTAACGTGCGTCTGTCAATATAATGTTATTGAAATGTTATACCTTGACATGACAATATAATATCCTGACATTAAAATGCCATATCCAGACTTCAAAGTGACAAAGCCTAACATTCTATGGTCACATTAAAATATTGTAGTGTCATATTCAGTCCTTATAATGTCACATTAGAATTCCGCCAAGCCCGCCATATCTTGATTTGATAATGTCATATCCTATCATAAAAAATTGAATATCTTGACATTCAAATCTTATTGTGTGATATAAAAGGACAAAATTTGGACATTATAATATCATGACGTTAAAGTGTCATATTCTGGTAAATTACAATCCAATATCCTGGCATAAATATGCCAGATCCTGACTTCGAACTGTTTATTATACAATATTCGATATTAAATAGCATGTTTGTCATTATAATGACACACCATCACATTACAATGCTATATTGTGACCTTAATGTGTCATTTCATCAATGTATAAAGTCACATCATAATATTCAAGTACCATATCCTAAGTTTCAAATGTCATATCCTGACATTAAAATGTCATAGTGATGTTAAAATGATATATCACGAAATTGTAATGCATTTTGTGATAATATGATGTATATCTTTTCATTTTAATACAGCAACGTGATGTTTAGCCACTATATACTGCCTTTATAAAGCTGTATTGAGCCATCATAACGTGATTTTGCTATATTTAACACCAATGTTTGGATTTTATATTACATATCATGATATTAAAGTGTCATATCATGATATCATATTCATATATCCTGACATAAAACTATCATATCCTGACGTTAAACGTGTTCAATCTGGTGTAATATTGTACTTAGCTCTGTTATTATGTACATTCACAATAATAATCACAACTAATACTTAACCAAAATCGAAAAACATTTTATATAGGCCTACTATATAAAATACCTACATTGGAATTAGTCGCTGTGTTTGAAACTGGAATTTCTTACGCTATCTCAAGCTTCAAATGAATGAAAAATACACTTATATTTAAAGATGAGAGATGTTAGAATTTTTATTCAATGATTCTGACATTTGATATTTTGTAAATTTGATCAATCTATATCTATATTCCCATATGAAAAAGCAGTTGGACATCGCTTAATCGTGGCTTAAGTGAGGAATTGTGGTATATTCCTGTTTTTTTTTGGAAAAATGACGTTATATGGTGTTACATAACATTAAACTACCGGTATGTGGGATTTATGTTGATAAATTCAATATAATAAAATATTGGTGATCTAAATAAGTGCTAGACTCCATGGGTTTAGACAAAAAATACATTTTAGGCTCAACAACGAGATAGTTACCTCATATTTCCGTTTTTTTAATTAAGAGATCGCTCAACATACTCAGTATAACAATATGGCAGCCATCTTGGATTTTTGGTATTGAGAAAAGTACTGATATCATTTCAGATCATCTGGATGAGCTCTTTGTGTCCTCAAACATAAGTAGAGACACCTAAATATTTTTTCGTACTGCAAAAGTGAGGAATTATGGTACAACTCTGTTTTTTTCAAAATGGCGTTACATGGTGGCGGCCATCTTGAATTAAAAAAAAATGCACAAGGGGGATTTTTGGGGCATCTTCGGAATTCGTCTGGGGAGATGTCCATGTATCATTCCTGAAAAAATCAGCTTTCTGCAATTTTATTCCAGGCTCAACCCTAATGCTCTTGCACTAAGAGGGTAATAACACATAATTGCCAATAAACAATCAATGTTATTTTTCGTGGTTTCAAAACATTCCTATTTGAATAGGCTGATGTTTATTTATCCAGCCTTTTCGTTGTAGTTATACTCTGCGCCTGATTGTCTTGGTAGTGTAGATAAAGCAAGGCATGACCTCTTTCTGAAAGAAAAAAATGGAGGTGAAAACATTGCCATCAACGCAAGATGCTCTAAAAATGAAGTGCGTGTCAACATGACCTATTTCCGTACGTTGGGTTGTTTGAGATGTCCCAAGGGTGGCATGATATTTATCAGGGTCTGGTTAGTCTGGTCTACTCCGCCTGTTGTGTCACCAACTTGTCTTGAGCAAGTGTTCTGAGGGTGTATAACAAAATGCAAATCAGTCACCAAATGTAGTAAATCTCAGCAAATAACATTACAGTCTACTTAACCGAGAACGAGGTTGATTTCACTTGTTTTATTGTATGTTTTCTAGTTGGACACTACCAAATGAAATTGAAATTTGCAAATATATCTGGCAATTAACGTTAAAAAAATGTGAACGTTGGTTTAAACATAGGTTGACGTTTTTGTATTTAGCAAAGTGAATTTATCGCACATTGTATAGCTGTGGTGATGAAACAGACATTCTTTTGTATTGAGTATATAGATTGTATATGACTCGGTACATTGCAATGTATATGGGTTTTCATTGTGAAAACTTGAAACTCAAAGGTTTATAATTAATATGATAATAAGATAGCATATACACCATGCAATTGTGGATATTATCCATGTAAATATTTCGAATTGACATTACCAATGTACATAACTAATATATAGGCCTACATCACAACTGTTGGTTTGAAATCGTCTTTTCTAATTGAAGTTGCAAAATACGTTTCAAATATTTCTTATTTTGTGATATTCGGATTCCTTGACCATCAAAACATACGAATCCATATATCACATTAACAATTTCCGTAGTAATTGGTTAAGATATGTGATTTTTAGCATAATAGCTAGTGCATAATGCGGCCATCTTGAATTTCGCCATTTGGCAAAAAAGGAGATATGTAAAACAATGTCAACCACCCAGGTATTGTTCTTTGACAATTACTAAACACATTTCTGAAGTTAGCTCGCTTGTAACAAACATATGCAATCACTCTATTTTTTCATCACATTATGTACCCCTGGCTGGCTGACTATTAGTCAATTTAATAAATTTGAACAGGAGTTTTGCTTGGGACTTTTCAGGATTGCTAGCTGGAACCTATATCTACCATAATAAATCATAAAACCTTTATTAGCAATTTGTCCAGATTTCCGTGAATTTTGTGCCAGAATGACGACACTATAATTTCAGGCATACGGAGAACTGTGTCCCACTTCTTTTGGTTAGATTTGATTTTCAGGGGTAATATATTATTTTAAGTAATAGGCTTAATCGTAGCTAATTCATTATTTCAATATACATTATTATACATTAGTTATCGCGATTATTTACATTTTATGTCGTTGGTTTTACTTTGTGGGAGCGATAACTTCTCACGTTTATCATGTATATTGCTCAAAGTTGTTCTGCATGTTGTTCTCGGACTGTTCAATAATGACTGAAAAAAATAAATGGCCGATTTATCGCGATTCATCACATGTTATCCTAGTTCTTAATGTGTCAGTAAAACAGAGCAAAATCTATGTACCCCTCTAGCACTTAATGTGTCAGTGACACAGAGGAAAATCCATGTGACCCCTAGTACTTAAATTTGTTAGTGACCCTCTAGCCATTATTTTTTAATTTCATGTGAACAAGTTGTTACATTTAGCGGAATTCTTAAATTTGGCAGTGATACACACGTATAATTTTTATAGGTGAAATAGACTATATTTTTTGCTCTTTGGTACCAGAATTTGTCTGTCCCTTCCAGAATACACTCCCCTCCCTTTAATACACTTTTGGTTATATTGATGGGATGAGGCGACTGTTGTCTGACCTACTTTTTTCCTTTGCTAATGCGCATAAAAAGTATTACTTTTTGGCACAGTCAAATGAAAGCATAGGTAAAAAGTATTACTTTATCATATTTATGGCACAGTCAAATGAAAGCATAAGTTGATTTGTATGAAATGTAAGTATTTTCCGGGGTTGTGACATCACAAATTAACTTTAGTGGGCCTACATGTATACAAAGTGTGATGGTTGTTATCAGCAGTCTCCTGCTCCCAGAAACTACACCTCTATACTCTAAAGATTTATCCTTTCCACGACGATGCAATGTGATTTTTGTTATCATCGCACAGTATTCGGCTCCCAAATTATACCCCACCCTTCCACAATATACATGTACTCCATTTCCAGGTAAGTTTCGGTTGTATTCCTATATTATATAGGCTACCAAGCGATTAAGATGGTAAGATTGATGTAAGATTGCCTTGGCTGCAGTCGATTGTTAGTCTATTTTTTATGTGGCGATGACTTTACAGAGTATTATGTTAACCCTTCAAGCCCTCACGATGCATTAAAGCATCATTTTACATCCCTGAAAACAGACTTAATTTTCCTACAACTGCGTTTTTAGAATGAAAACTTCCATGAAACTCTTTTACCAATTCATGGCAATTTTCTTAAATTTTTCACCCACTTCAAATCAACTTTATCCACTACAAGTTGAGAATTGCGACAGCAATTCGCGGCTTGTAGTGTATGAAGATGACAGTGTGAAGTCAGGCTTGAAAGGGTTAATATTATATGATGGATTTGTCAAGTTTATTCTGTAAATACTTCGTGGGGGTTACAATTAGGATAGGTGGTCAGTTGTATAGGAGATGCCATGTTTATAACCATAAATTAACTATATGATGTAAAGGCTGCCATGTTACACATCAACATCATCTTGTCTACGCCATATTATTATTATATTATGCCTGTCTGACGGTCTGTATTAATAAAAAACGGAGAAAATGGAAAACAAATTTTATTTATATTTAATTCGGAAAAGGCTATACAATGGCCAGCCGCTGTTTACTGGGCTAAAAATGCGTTTATTCGGTGCCCAATATGTATACTCGTTTTTTCAACGATTTTTATTTTCATGAAAACAAACATATTACACATCAGATACAGAGGATGCTGATGCTGATGCTGCCGATATATCTCGAAGATTTTCTGGAAAACATACGTTCCTATTACGATGAAACCTGTCTGATTATGATGTATTCATTTTGGAAACAAATGTTTGAATCTGTTTGCGATTGCTTTTGCTGCTATATAATTGTAACCCGTGATAAGTTTATAAAGAGATCGGTCGCCATTTTTTAATGAATGTTATTTCCTCTCGTTTGTCGATAAGAGACTGTCTGCCTTTGTGAAGGGTCTATTTCGCGTAACTTAAATGCTGAGATAAAATAACTTACCAAGTTTTTTTATTCTGTTCCAAAGAGTTTGATAAAATCCAAATGAAATTTATACTCGCTAGTTCTGACAAATTAACTGACCGCTGTATTGCTTGCGAGCAATATATTTTTCTGCAATACCATACATGAAAAATAGAAATACGCTATTGCTCATTATAAAGTAATATTAAGCGTGAATATGATGTAACGGATTTCCCTGTGGTTGCTAAAAAAGACTGCTTTTCCATGTGAATAAAAGTCGATAACTAAACAGACCTTATTCATGAATTCCTTCCTATCGCAAAATTTCAAATACTTACTTCTAAATAGTGTCTTGATCAGTCTCGACTTAGCGATATATAATATGGTGATAAGACCGTTTACATCAGTCGCTCTATGTTTGTATATAAACTCATTAATTATGGTTCTTTATAACTGAAGTGTGTTATGAATACGGAAATATATTTTCAATCCACTGCCTCTATGATAATTACAATCACCAACAAACAAAACAAAGGGATGGAAAACAATCCAAATTTTTAAGAAATTAATGATGCTGACAATTTTTTTTATTTTTATTTAAAAATTAAATTGAAACCTCTCAAAATTTGCGGAAACTGCTTGGAAAGAAAGTCTAAATTATTATATTTTATGACAATATTGTTAAATAATGTAATCGCTCAAATAATCATGGCAATATGTGAATAGATTTATTAAATCATATACCCTGAGCTTAGGCTTTAAATAGTCCCGCTCAGTGTAGATGATGTAAAAGTGAGCGCTTATTCCGTCACTGCAGGGGCGTTTAGTCGGGGCTTGCTCGATGTTATCCAACATCGTAAAAATGAAATGAAATGAATCGGGCTTTAGGCCACCTTTGTGCACATATAGGCTAAACTGGGCCAGGAGAACCTCCTGAGGATGGTGAGATGATTGAGATGACACTGTCCTCCAGACACAGGATTCGAAATTCGAGCCCTGGCGGTCTGAGGCCGAGCACGCTACCTCTCGGTCACGGAGGCTCCCCACAATACTAACTTTCACACGTGGATGGGGAAGAAACAATTTTGTTTCTTTCAAACCGCCGAGACCGGGAACCGAACCCCGGACTCTGGCGTGAAAGGCAGCGGTGCTAACCACTACCCTAGGGCCCCCGCCCATCCAACATCGTAGACGGTGGGCCTGCATCGAGCCCCTCGTGCTTCAGGGCTGCACCACACTGTCACCAACACCCGCACACTTTTTTAAATGTATTCAGAGTGACTTTAATATATGTATTTAATACATGTATAAAAATACACATTCACATCTAATTGTACATCTATGTTAGCCATTATAGCCTTATATTGATCCATTGCATTTCTGTAAATATATGCCCTAGTATTCACTGTATAATAATAATGTTTTGCTGTATCATGTGTATTATGACATAAACTATTTAGCTTATTAATTTCGCGTTTTTGTGTATTTTAATAATTATATAATTATATGCATTACTTGTAGTGATGATTTAAAATAAATTTATTTTACATCATTCATCACAATTTCATTGTTTACATAATAAATCGCATATTGACGCATATTTGTGTTTGTGTGGGTGGTTTTACAAAACAAATTGATATAACTTATTAGAACGTATTCACTTTGTTCAGTTGTTTTAGATAAAAATTAATTAGATAAAATTATTGTTGATATGTGATATGACTCAGCTGGGAAATAGTATAAAGATATACCAGCCCGATAATTTATAGTTGGCGACTGAGAGGATTTTAATTTGTGGAAAACCATCGCACAAAATCGTTGCCCCACCTCAAAATTGTACCAAATGTGTGACCCCCCCCCCCCCCCCTACAAAACGTCGTACAATACCCATACCCATTAAAAATTAACATAACGCAACTATTATAATGAAGATACAACACTAGCCTATACTTTCAGAGCGTTATTTTATTATTTTATTGTAATTGATATTTTGTCCAAAACTTGTGCACAATTAATGACCCCGCCCTACACGACTCTGGTACAAAATTATTGGTCCCCACTCAGGCTATATATTATGTACAAAATCAATAGTCACAGCACATGCCCCCACCTCCATCCATAAATTTATGATCGCTCCCTGAGTATTGGTCGGTAGCTGTCTCAAAACTGGGCCGTCAAAATTGCTCACTATAATCCGACCCTTTGAATATGAAAGGGTGTATCTGCCACTTTGTATAGTGGCAGATACACCCTTTCATATCCTAAGGGGGGGGGCAAATTATATCATAGCCGCTATGGTATAGTCAAAGCCATAGCAGTCCGCATGATCTGATGATCATGCCTCCCGCTCTGTTCTTCACAAGACGACAACCGTTAACCCTTTCAAGCCTGAATTTACCATTGTCATCTTCGTCCACTACAAGCCGCGAATTGCTGTCGCAATTCTCGACTTGTAGTGGATGAAGATGATTTGATGTGGTTTAAAAAATAAATATAATTACCATGTAGGCCTATTTGTAAGCCAATTTCCATAATTTTTGTTCTAAAACCCTTGGTTGTAGGAAAATTCGGATATGTAAAATGATGCTTTATTGCATCGTGAGTACTTGAAGGGTTAATATAATTTGATAGACCAATGGACCCGTAGTAGGGTTAATTCGGCTGCTACAGGAATGCTGTTCAGATATGCTGTAGACCAAGCATTCTTGGGCCAGCGTCGCAGACGGGAGACCAACATAGATGTATAAACAATAATGATTCCGTGCATACTGTAGCAGCTAGCTCGTATTAAACTCCCTGCCACCCTGGTCCAACCAGTAATGGAGAAGATAAAAACATCAGCTGGCTCAACATAGATATTTTAATGACATCCCAGCAAAGCATGGAATCAATCAATATTGTGTTAGTAAAACAACATTTGTGGAGGTTCGAATTTGTCATTGTGGTTGTTCATAGGCTATGAGTGTTCCAAACAAGCCTTGAATCAATGTACGACAGGCGGTAGCGTTAACCACTACACCAGGGCTCGCAGTCCTACAACGCGATATGTTAGCCGACTATTGTTTTAATGTTAGGCCAGCGTCACATACATTGATCCAGAACCCGAGCAAATGATGAGCCAACGCCTGCTGTTTTCTGGGGAACCAATCTATTTGGAATCCCGCCATACATAGGGCCTACACACACACACACACACATAGCCTACATGTACATACAAGGTGACAGATGCATCAGATATGAGATAATAGACGTAATTGTATATAAGATTTGTGCACAGGTATAATTACACGCTTCTCACGATTAGGCCCTACAGACAATGTGGGCTCCGCGGCAGATTAGGGTGATCAAATCTCCCGGCATTTGTATAACATTTATACAATGTTGGACCAACGTCGAAGACGTTGGGCCGACGTTGTATAAATGTTGGGTATAGCGCTAATATAAGGTATAGGCCTACATTAGTACTATACCACCTTGTCTAGTTATGTGACATTGAACATAGCCGGACTTCGACGCAAATTATATTTTATAGGTCATATAAACTATAATGACATATTTCTACAATGAAGTTGCATGTCTATAGGCCTAGTGTTGTATCTGCATTCGGACAGCGCTGGACGGCGTTTACATTGACGTTGGTCATAGCAGGAAGGGTTACTTTCAGGCATCCCGGTGAAACCTATGAAACCTATAAAAACCTATATTAAATTTTCAGACCTATAAAATCTTTAAAAAAGTTTTATATAACATATAAAAACCTGTAATTTTCAAATTTGCTATCCCCGCGCATATTTGTTTGTCGCCAACAGGTTTTTTTCCTACTGTCACTTCCCATCTTGCCTCTGATATTATTATGCATGCATCATGTACATAATTTGTCTCTTCAAATACAACATTTTATCTAAAAAAAAAACAATATAAACCTATATTTTTATTGTTGAGTAGCCTATCAAAACCTTTATTTTATATTTTAAGACCTTTATTAAAACCTATATTTTGTTCAAGAGGCACTGGTAAGCCTGTGCTTTATACAGTGTAGCCTACTTGTAGGGACTTCATTGGGCCTCTCATTTATCATTATTTTATATACCAATGTGTAATCTTTATAGATTCGGTTAATTTAAAACGAGAAATCCAACGTTTCAGATTAGCATGAGGATGACAAGACCATGGGGGGGGGGGGGGATTTTGAAACTAACACACGGGCCCCTTTTCACGCCATATATGCCTACAGACTTATGCAAACAAATAGAGAAGGGGACGTGGCGCTTTGATAAGGCACCTGACTGCCTCGCTCGTCATGCATGTGTTCCGGGTTCGAACCCTGCTGAAACCTGCGTGGGTTTTTCAGATAAATATCCTTGTTTCTCCCTTCTAAATGTGGCTTGACGATCACGTTAATGGCGGCCTAGTCGATTTCAGGTTTAAACTAATGTATCGACGTTAATCTCACACACGCTAACAAATAACTAGAAAATACATTATTTAACAACTATACATATTATGTATTATTAGTATGAAATAAATAATGTAAAAAATAGTGTGGTTTCACCGTTCTTTGATGTATTACCATCTGACGTTTCTTGTATAGTGTAGTGTAGTATTTATTTATGTTTGTCACAGTGGTGATGCCACGCTTTTTGTGAGTACTCCCGGAGATGTTAAATTGTGGACATTTTATGCAACCAAGTTTATAGCTTATATAGATTTTTCCCATCATGGCATTGTGTACAATCACAATATTACGATGACATTACATGACTATGCAGCGAAATGTGTATTAAGTAGTCTAATTCAATGCTAATGTCACTCAGACTAAGATCTCTATTATGATTCGTTGGGAGTACAGGAAATCTGAATCGTATCTGCTCACAGCGGCTTGTTTTCTAAGATAGCTTTAGGTATACAGTTTTCCTAAAAGCTGATAGATGTTTTATTTTCTTATTCTACCATGCAAAATATGACGCTAAACATGCATTATGTCACTCTAGGTACTATACTACAGGGCATAATACATTGTTTAAACGTTGAATCAAAGTTATTGACGATTATTCAATGTTGAATCAATGTCTTGTAGTCAGTGGGAATCTTGACATGCGCATGCTCTGCCTCTGTGCTGGTGCTGATGAACATTATTATCACACAGTCAGAGGTTCACCTTCAGAGCAGAAGGCCAGATGGTGGTTTTCCTGCAATCATCATACATCTGGTTATTCGGCCAGCGTCGCTTGAATGCTGGGCTAACGTCCGCGACGTTGGCTCAGTGTTGAAGCGACGCTGGTTGAGCGTTTCGTCTTGGCTGATTTGCCCATCTGTCAGGGGATAAGGAGCTTCCAAGTGGGCAGAGCAAACATCACAAATGTTAGATGCCTTGATCAAAGAAAATGTGTGTATAAATTAGGAACACAGGCCGAACACCATCGTTGTGTGTTACACTGATCTTCCTGGTGCATATTCTGGATTATCTCTTTATATTACTCTGCAGGATGGCTAAGATGGCTAAATATAGTTATTTTAATAACCGTGTTAACCGCGTTGTGAACTAAACATGCTAAACGGGGCGGGAAAACGATTCATTCAATAATCTCCCTATAGGCCTATACACAGAGTCTTGGTTATATCGATCGTTATATTTATCGGCAGGCCAAGTATGGCTAGAAATGTATAAATCTACAAAAAGGACATAAAACCTGTGTCATTCATTCATTCATCCATTCATTCATTCATTCATTCATTCATTCATTCATTCATTCATTCATTCATTCATTCATTTATTCATTCATTCATTCATTTATTCATTCATTTATTCATTCATTTATTCATTCATTCATCCATTCATTCATTTATTCATTCATTCATTCATTCATTCATACAGTAATTGCATAATTCATTATTATTCATCTGAAGGATTATCGTAAAAAACTATGTTATATTTTACTTACACTACACATTATTATCATAAAATTAGTAGTAATTTGTAAAGTTCCCCTGTCGATGCACCCCCTTTTGAGTTCGTTATAATTTGCCAGTCTGTAAACATTTACTTTGTATAAAACCTTAACACAGTAACACCAAGTGTTTACTATGTTTGCTCTGGCGTTCAGACTTGTGACCGGGGTATGCGGTTAGAAGGAACAATACACATATGCGGGGTGAGTTCGGCGTGGGTAGAGGGGCCAGCCAGTGACAGCTGCCCGGCCCGGGGTTTGTCTGTGGGGTAAACACCCTCTTTGTAACTTCCTGTTAAACTACTAAACACGATGCGCCGACTCGACGCTCACTTAACCCTTTAACCGCCAGATAATTCAATTTGAATTTTCACCCACTTGAAATTGTGTCTCGCTGACGCGATCCACAACTTCAAGTGTGTGAAAATTGTTCAGATTTGACCAAATGGATTTGGACTATTTTCAAATCTTGCTGATTAATGTCACATTCTATCTTCAATATGCTTGAAAGCTAATAGGGAACGTGCTATTAACAAATAGAAAACGAATATAAAAACGAATATAATCGGCACCGGCGGTTAAAGGGTTATTATTGAACCACCGGCTGCGACGCTGACCCGGAATTAAACCAGCATTGGGTCAGCATCTCGTATATGATGGGTACCTGTATTTTTCATCAAATGTGCCCATGGTTTGCTTTACATTTTCTATTATTATGTGACAGTGAGTTTGTCTCAAATGAACTTAATTGGCGTAGATCACATCAAATATGCATACTGCATCACAGATAAATTATTTCGTCACTATTGTGAGTGTGATAAGTAATATTTGACACGACAATGTAAGGGACAGCTCATCCAACCCGAAAGTCTGTCTGTCTGTCCGTAACAGATGATGACAGCACTCTTTAGTGACGTCATGTCACCTCCTCTCCTGTCAGGGCTGGCTGGTCAGGGGGGAGGAGGAGGGGGAAGTGGGCGGGTCGTCCCTGCGCTGACCGACTGTCACATCCCACTGCCCAGTGTACCGTGACCACCCTCCACACAATAACCCCCAGTCTGTGCTGGGGTAAGAAATCACCTGTCGCAGGGCTTGGTTCTCCACCCTCTGATGGGTGCTAAGCCTACCATACCGGCGAGGAGTCGTGGTCATCACATCTTAAGGTCATAAATCAATCTCATGCACTGACAACGCTGTGACACCGACCTGAACCCAAACTATGAAGCCCTTGTCTGAATCTCTACCACTATGTACTGTACCAACATGTCACTCCCATCACAATGTGTAGTATATACACATGTGTACAAGCCGGCCCTGATGGCTCATTCGAGTCGACTGGGCTTGTGGCCTGGAGGTACCAGGTTCGAATCCCGATCGGGACGGATATTTTATATCGTTGTTGTGCATATACAGTGCTCCAAACTGTTCAAATACATGGAGTGTTAAATTCTGCCTATGATTCTGTGCACTATAACGAACCCTTGACGTCATTCTGAATAAAAGTATGGCACAGTCCCGGCATCGGGCTTCTTTTTTGCGATATTGCTATGATTGTGCAGAAAGCGACGTAAATAAACATTCACTCACTCAAATCAGCAAGGAAAATCAATTAATTCCATTGAATTTCCTTGCTCACTTATATGTACAGTCATGTGAACCTCATGCCAAATAATCATATAATCCGTTACACACTAAGACTTTTCCATACGCTACGCTACGCTACGCTACGCTATGCTATGCTATGCTATGCTATGCTATGCTTTGCTTTTCTATGCCATGCCATGCCATGCCATGCCATGCCATGCCATGCTATGCTATGCTATGCTATGCTATGCTATGCCATACTATGCTATGTTATGTTATGCTATGCTATGCTATGCTATGCTATGCTATGCTATGCTATGCTATGCTATGCCATACTATGCTATGTTATGTTATACTGTACTATACCACCCTATCGCACCGCCATAAAAAACAAGTTATTTCGATCAGACTCAGCCAAGTTATATATGCCACCCTATCACACCACCCTGAACCTAAATCATATGTACACCCTATCATACCACCCTAAACCCAAGTCATATGTACCACCCCTCATACCACCCTGAACTTAAGTCATCTGTACCACCCTATCACACCACCCTGAACCTAAGTCATATGTACCACCCTATCACACCACCCTGAACCTAAATCATATGTACACCCTATCATACCACCCTCAACCCAAGTCATATGTACCACCCCTCATACCACCCTGAACCTAAGTCATCTGTACCACCCTATCACACCACCCTGAACCTAAGTCATATGTACACCCTATCATACCACCCTAAACCCAAGTCATATGTACCACCCCTCATACCACCCTGAACCTAAGTCATATGTACCACCCTATCACACCACCCTGAACCTAAGTCATATGTACCACCCTATCACACCACCCTGAACCTAAGTCATCTGTACCACTCTATTACACCACCCTGAACCTAAGTCATCTGTACCACCCTATCACACCACCCTGAACCTAAGTCATATGTACCACCCTATCACACCACCCTGAACCTAAATCATAGTTACACCCTATCATACCACCCTAAACCCAAGTCATATGTAACACCCCTCATACCATCCTGAACCTAAGTCATCTGTACCACCCTATCACACCACCCTGAACCTAAGTCATATGTACACCCTATCATACCACCCTAAACCCAAGTCATATGTTCCACCCCTCATACCACCCTGAACCTAAGTCATATGTACCACCCTATCACACCACCCTGAACCTAAGTCATATGTACCACCCTATCACACCACCCTGAACCTAAGTCATCTGTACCACCCTATTACACCACCCTGAACCTAAGTCATATGTACCACCCTATCACACCACCCTGAACCTAAGTCATATGTACACCCTATCATACCACCCTAAACCCAAGTCATATGTACCACCCCTCATACCACCCTAAACCAAAGTCATATGTACCACCCCTCGTACCACCCTGAACCTAAGTCATCTGTACCACCCTATCACACCACCCTGAACCTAAGTCATATATACACCCTATCATACCACCCTAAACCCAAGTCATATGTACCACCCCTCATACCACCCTGAACCTAAGTCATCTGTACCACCCTATCACACCACCCTGAATCTAAGTCATCTGTACCACCCTATCACACCACCCTAAACCCAAGTCATATGTACCACCCCTCATACCACCATGAACCTAAGTCATATGTACCACCCTATCACACCACCCTGAACCTAAGTCATATGTACACCCTATCATACCACCCTAAACCCAAGTCATATGTACCACCCCTCATACCACCCTGAACCTAAGTCATCTGTACCACCCCTCATACCACCCTGAACCTAAGTCATCTGTACCACCCTATCACACCACCCTGAATCTAAGTCATCTGTACCATCCTATCACACCACCCTGAATCTAAATCATATGTACACCCTATCATACCACCCTAAACCCAAGTCATATGTACAACCCCTCATACCACCCTGAACCTAAGTCATCTGTACCACCCTATCACACCACCCAGAAGTCATCTGTTCCACCCTATCACACCACCCTGAACTTAAGTCATCTCTACCACCCTATAACACCACCCTAAACTTAAGTCATCTGAACCAGCCTATCACACCTCCCTAAACCCAAGTCATCTGTACCACCCTATCATACCACACTAAACCCAGATCATATGTACCACCCTATCACACCACCCTAAACCTATGTCATCTGTACCACCCTATCATACCACTTTGAACCTATGTCATCTGTACCACCCCTCATACCACCCTAAACCTAGGTCTTCTGTATCACCTTATCACACCACCCTGGACTTAAGTGATATGTACCACCCTATCACACCACCCTGAATCTAAGTCATATGTACCACCCTATCACACCACCCTAATCCCAAGTCATCTGTACCACCATATCACACCACTCTAAATCTAAGTCATCTTTACCACACTATCACACCACCCTGAACCCAAGTCATATGTACCACCCCTCATACCACCCTGAACCTAAGTCATCTGTACCACCCTATCACACCACCCTGAACCTAAGTCATATGTACACCCTATCATACCACCCTAAACCCAAGTCATATGTACCACCCCTCATACCACCCTGAACCTAAGTCATATGTACCACCCTATCACACCACCCTGAACCTAAGTCATATGTACCACCCTATCACACCACCCTGAACCTAAGTCATCTGTACCACTCTATTACACCACCCTGAACCTAAGTCATCTGTACCACCCTATCACACCACCCTGAACCTAAGTCATATGTACCACCCTATCACACCACCCTGAACCTAAATCATAGTTACACCCTATCATACCACCCTAAACCCAAGTCATATGTAACACCCCTCATACCATCCTGAACCTAAGTCATCTGTACCACCCTATCACACCACCCTGAACCTAAGTCATATGTACACCCTATCATACCACCCTAAACCCAAGTCATATGTTCCACCCCTCATACCACCCTGAACCTAAGTCATATGTACCACCCTATCACACCACCCTGAACCTAAGTCATATGTACCACCCTATCACACCACCCTGAACCTAAGTCATCTGTACCACCCTATTACACCACCCTGAACCTAAGTCATATGTACCACCCTATCACACCACCCTGAACCTAAGTCATATGTACACCCTATCATACCACCCTAAACCCAAGTCATATGTACCACCCCTCATACCACCCTAAACCAAAGTCATATGTACCACCCCTCGTACCACCCTGAACCTAAGTCATCTGTACCACCCTATCACACCACCCTGAACCTAAGTCATATATACACCCTATCATACCACCCTAAACCCAAGTCATATGTACCACCCCTCATACCACCCTGAACCTAAGTCATCTGTACCACCCTATCACACCACCCTGAATCTAAGTCATCTGTACCACCCTATCACACCACCCTAAACCCAAGTCATATGTACCACCCCTCATACCACCATGAACCTAAGTCATATGTACCACCCTATCACACCACCCTGAACCTAAGTCATATGTACACCCTATCATACCACCCTAAACCCAAGTCATATGTACCACCCCTCATACCACCCTGAACCTAAGTCATCTGTACCACCCCTCATACCACCCTGAACCTAAGTCATCTGTACCACCCTATCACACCACCCTGAATCTAAGTCATCTGTACCATCCTATCACACCACCCTGAATCTAAATCATATGTACACCCTATCATACCACCCTAAACCCAAGTCATATGTACAACCCCTCATACCACCCTGAACCTAAGTCATCTGTACCACCCTATCACACCACCCAGAAGTCATCTGTTCCACCCTATCACACCACCCTGAACTTAAGTCATCTCTACCACCCTATAACACCACCCTAAACTTAAGTCATCTGAACCAGCCTATCACACCTCCCTAAACCCAAGTCATCTGTACCACCCTATCATACCACACTAAACCCAGATCATATGTACCACCCTATCACACCACCCTAAACCTATGTCATCTGTACCACCCTATCATACCACTTTGAACCTATGTCATCTGTACCACCCCTCATACCACCCTAAACCTAGGTCTTCTGTATCACCTTATCACACCACCCTGGACTTAAGTGATATGTACCACCCTATCACACCACCCTGAATCTAAGTCATATGTACCACCCTATCACACCACCCTAATCCCAAGTCATCTGTACCACCATATCACACCACTCTAAATCTAAGTCATCTTTACCACACTATCACACCACCCTGAACCTAAGTCATATGTACCACCGTATCACACCACCTTGAATCTAAGTCGTATGTACCATTCTATCACACCACCCTAATCCCAAGTTATCTGTACCACCCTATCATACCACCCTAAACATAAGTTTTGGTACCATCCTATCACACCACCCTGAACCTAAGACATATATGTACCACCCTATCACACCTCCGCGAATCTAAGTCATATGTACCACCCTATCATACAAACCTAAACCCAAGTCATCTGTACAACCCTATCATACCACCCTAGACACAAGTCATCTGTACCACCCTATCACACCACCATGAACCCAAGTCATATGTACCACCCTAGCACACCACCCTAAACACAAGCCATATGTACCACCCTATCGCACCACCCTAAACCCAAGTCATCTGTACAACCCTATCATACCGCCCTAAACACAAGTCATATGTACCACCCTATCACACCACCATGAACCCAAGTCATATGTACCACCCTATCACACCACCCTAAACACAAATCATATGTACCACAATATCACACCACCCTAAACCCAAGTCATCTATACCACCCTATCACACCACCCTAAACCCAAGTCATCTGTACCATCCTCTCACACCGCCCTAACCCTAAGTTATCTCTACCACCCTATGATAATCATATCACCCTAAACCCAAGTCATCTCTACCACCTAATCACACCAGCCTAAATCCAAGTCATCTGAACCATCCTATCACACCACCCTGAACCTAAATCATCTGTACCACCCTATCACAACACCCTCATTAGTTTTGACAAATGACCTCGTCCAAACTATTGTTGTTGCTGTTTTGAGTTGTGGCCAAAATTTTGCCACCCTATTTCTCCCTCAGTCCTAATCCAATCTGATTTGAACTCAATAATTCTAGGGTACCCGTATAGGTTGCTATGACTTTTCTAAGCGATCCAACCAATAGTGCGCGAGTACTGCGGGGTTGAAGTTCGAAAAAAATCCCATTGACTTAACATTAGCAATTTGGCCGGATTAAAAACTGCAATATCCCGTAAACCGTGCGTCTGAGGCTAAAAAGGAGTGAAATTTGGGCCCTCCAGGTAATAATTCATACTTAGGACACCACCTCGGGGCGGTTCCGTCAGGGTACAATAAAATCCTCTATTCTCACCCGCCTGCCAAGATCTTGGGGAAATTCCATGGGCAGAGTTTGCATTATAAAATTTGAAAATAAAATATATCTCGGAAACGTTGCGTCTGAGGCAGAAGAGGAGTGAAATTTAGACGCGGAGGGTTAATATGAACCACTTTCCAAACATAATCCAAAAGGGCCTACAAAATCCAAAATAGCCGACAAAATTCAAAATGGCCAACAAGAAATAAAAAGTGGCCGATGTCCAAAAAAATTTGGTGAAATCCAGTCAAACTAGGTAAAACCCCCCATTATCGTCCAGCCAGGCTCTCTATTTTCAGCTGTCCAAACTCACTTCATGTTGCTCCAGCAACAGGCAATCTAGTTCTCGTTTAAAATGCTAAATTCTAGATAAGTGAAAGCCTGTTATTTAATGCAAAAAATCTTTAAAGACAGAAATATCTTCACATGAGTGACTTTAGTCAGGTGTATGTTGGGCAATTTTGGATTTAATTACATATGGATTTACCAAAATGTTTTCAATGAAGACATATTTTTAAATGTGTTTAATTTCACAGAAAAAAGAACTTTGTTAATGAGGTAAGAGAAAACTTGAAAATTCGAGTAAAATGTATATTTATTTTGCTTTTAAAAACATGTACGGGGTATGTAAATTATGAATGTGAAGTTTATTTAATATTGGTGACTGTTGTAAAACACCGCATAGTCTTAAACACGCCGAGACTTTCACGCCATTGTTTGGCTTTTGAAAAAGGTAGAATGATAAAGCAAGGAAAATAGATTCTTGGTTTTATTTTCTTTGAATAGACGCATCTTCCCGGCAGCAAGTCTTGACACAGCGAGGCCGTCGGTCTGCGACCTCAGAAGTAGCGAACCTTGCGGGGGAAGATGGATAGACGTACCAATTGCCGATATAATTTATTTATTTTGTGAAAGGAGAGATAGCACGATGTTCGAAGATGAATTTTATTTTGTGTGCTGCTGTCCAGCGTACAGTGCTTTATCAGCACATATTCTTAATCTTTTGAATATGCAAATTATAATACCTTTGTTAACTGGGTTCCTGCGCAATATTAAATGTCGCCGTTGTTACAGTTGTTTATACATATAAAACAAATATTTTATTTTTTTCATGTTGGAGTGACTGAAAATGTATAACTAATTCAAGTTAGTTTTTATCAGTCTCTTGTCAATATTTCATACAATGCTATAGCATCGTATAAAGGTGTACTTGTTTTTAATTTAGGTTCTGACATCCCCCAGGTAAAATATCGATATTTTGACTATTTTAAAAGATGTTGAAACAATAGTTTTGGAAAGGAGGATTAGGACCCCCTGACCCACCCATTGGATCCGTCACTATAACCATATGTCAATCAGAAACACTGACATTGATGCTGATAAATGAAACTGCGTGTATTGAAGATAATATATATTCCATTGAAGGTTCAATAGCTCAGATAGGATTAAGCTCACACGACCTAGAGATCGGAAGGGGAAGAAGAACGCGCCCCAAATCTACACCCGCTTGTGAACTGTACTGTCATCAATGTACGACGAAAGTAGAAGACGAAATCCATTTCGTAATAGAATGTCTTATGTACGATGACATACGGAACGAATTATTTTTTTCCAACCCGAATATACCCCCTGGTGACAAATTTATAACCCTATTTAATTTAGAAAATAAAACATTATTGTACAATTTAGGACTACATTTCGCGCGCCCTCCAATATGGGAAAGATTCATTGACAAAAGTGATGTGATCAATATCGTGGGACAGCCTTCTTTGAATGATATTTTATTTTATATAAACACGTATTTATAATATGTCTATATAATATGTTTTTAGTACATGTACATTTATACAGACTTTTTGAAGGATACTTTATTTTATTTTATATAACCATGTATTTGTAATATGATTATATAATATGTTTTTAGTACATGTAAATGTATGTGATTTTGCCGATACAATGTTAATTGTTGTGCAAATAAATTTGATTTTGATTTTGATATATCATCATTTATTTTTGAATCATCAACTCACAAAACGGTATAGTATTGATCATTATAGATTGTTCATCCACATTACTATAGGGGTATTTGTTGCTGGCATATCGGCTTCTCTTCTACAGAGCAACTTATTCTACAAACATAACCCACGTAACGTGGTTGATTGTCATTTCACCCTCAAATCACCTCGCTACCGCCAACTCGCCTCACATGTATACCGTAATTTATATCGTAACATCTCTCTATCACAACAACGTTCTATCACCCCATCGCCATCGCGTTAATGATGCGATAGAGCGATGACGCGAAAATGTCCGTAATCGTATTACACAGCTTGTTGTTATGATTGAACGTGTCAGTTAACTTTGGTCAGTGAGACAGTAATGATGACTGTCAAACAGCACGATATAATCCCAGAAAACACGATACTTTGACCCAGTCTGTGTTTATGTGCGAGTGTCATGAATCCGTGCTGTTGAGGTTTAAATATTGCACATCTTTAGTGATGATATTGATCATGTGAATTCGATTCGCAAGCAAATTTTGTAAATATGTTGCTTTGATTTGTTATTCCCTGAAAATCGCATCAAGCTGTACAACAAAAGCCCACTACACATGGAGATAGTAGAGACTATCTCCATGCTAAACACGAGACGTTGACCCAATGCTGATATAATGCTGGGCCACCGTCTACGGTATTTGATTGTCAAATATTGCCCATACTAGAATATGGTGTGTGAATTGCACAAATAATTAACCGCCATTATTACTGTTACAGTACTAGTGGTTAAGTTAACAGGTTAATATCAGGGAATCTACGAACTCATAGCGACTGTGCTTGCATGGTCAAATGGCTCGTAGCTATACCTGTTTCGCGGATTGCCACATTTATTGTACTTGCATGATATTATATTTGATTTTTTAAAATACCATATAATTTTCACCATTGTCATATCGTCAGCAGCATAATACTAATTATGATAACTAGGATAATTTATAATATAAATGCATAACATTTATTATATAGGTAAATGTTTCTATAATGAGCTGAATATTTTTAGAATTTTTCAAATTACGTCTTGCTGATAGGTCCCTGTTATATATTTTTAAATTTATAATGTTAACATTTGTTTTATAGCGTGTGTCACTAAGACGGCCTCAAAAGATGTGCAATCCCATTGTATTAATTACGTTAATCAGGTGTGTGGGAATACTATACAAAACCCGTTAACCCTTTAACCGCCGGTGTCGCATATATTCGGGTTTTCATTTATTAGCACATCAAGTACCACCTTTTAAACATGTGACAAAGATAAAATGTGACATCAATCAGCAAGATTTGAAAACAGTTGACCTCCATTTTGCCAAATCTGAATAATTTTCACTCACTTGTAGTTGTGGATCGCGTCAGCGAGACACAACTTCAAGTGGGTGAAAACTGAAATTGAATAATTTGGCGTTTAAAGGGTTAAAAGTGTATTGACGTTATAATGTCTCGCAGAGCTATACGCGCCGTGCGCTCCAATGCTATATATCTATATCGTTCACTCGGCGACTGCTGTGCGTTCGCAGGCTTTTTTATGTACATAAATTATATTATTTTTATAAATGAAGTGAAATAAATTTAAAATTTGGTTTTGTGAATTTTAAAGATTATTTATTTTATACATTTTTATAATTTGTTCAGGTCGCAGTAGGAGCGCGTAGGTTGGCGTGACAGCATAATGGCCCCCGACCACATGGTATATATGCGGAGAGAAGTACTGCCCGGCAAGCACTAAACTAATATTATTTTAATGTTGGGCCATCGTCTGTGACGCAGGTTCAACATTAAAACAATAATAAAATAACATTGGATCATCTTCTCGTGTCAGATGCATGACAAATAACCAACATTTAAACGTGCCTTAATAATAGCGAGTGTATTACATGATTTTATATTTTTGCAAGAGCACATACAAATCAAAGCATTTATTATTTGATGTATCTTCATATACCTCAGTAATTGCGATGTATCATTGTTGAAAAAATGGAAGTTCTTGTTATCGATATCGCTGTTGTAAAACATGTAATGGTATTAAACTACATTCATGAGTTGAAATATATCGACACGTTTTTCAACAATATACTGATATGTATTTCAATGTTGAGATATGACCATTCATTTGTTTGTATTAATTGTCATAATGATTATATTTATTTAGACGGATATTTATCACTATCAGACAGAGACACTGCATGTGTATAGTCTCATCACGTGGTTTTGGGGGTGTACATCGTTTCATGATCACTTCCTGTAGCCAATTATATTAGACAAAATTGATTTTTACAAATAAATGTTTAGTTTTGCGTTGTGTTCTTCAATCATTTAATTAATGGATATATACGTATAGTATTACTGTACCATCAAGTTAATGTTAAGTGCCTCTGAAAAACTGTGAATCACGCCTTTTGATCGTAAATGCATGAAAATGTGAGAAATATTCTTTTCTTTCAATCTTTAGAGTAAAATATCATATTAGAAAGTATCTAATTCGTTAAGTCAGTCAATACACTACAACCTAAAGGCAGAATCATCTCCCGCATGTCAATATACAACATGTTATATAAGCTTTCTCAGTGTATTCTTGGTTCAGTGTACGGCGTTGCATGTGAAACAGGTGTACGGGCTGCGTAACATATTTTTTACTGGCTGTATCTTACATTAATGTTTCTTTAACGTCCCAGAAAAAAAACAATAAAATATCAAATATTGCCCGAAATGCCTTTATAGATCGTATAGTGGCTATTGACAGGACAATTCTGTCAATAAACAATACATATTTCTTATTGACAAGATATAATTTGACCAATCACATATCTTCTTACAGTGTAAGCTAATTGTAGGCGGCGCTGGCCCAATATTTACCTGACATTTCATGTTTGTTGGCTTCTTTTCCTGGTGATTACAGATGACACACCATACCACAAACGAACCAGACATTTATACCGGCGCAGCGCCGTTACACCTACTGTGCACATGGTTCGGTTATTTGTACCGGCGCTGCGCCTGTACTCGTAGTGAAAGGGTTGATATACCAAAACGTCTTACATACATTACCTGTCAATAGTCGATAATACTTTATTGACAGGATGGTCACGATATCATTGGCGAGCTAATCAGATGCCTTGTTACAATATATGGCTTTTTCCATTGGTCAAGGTACAGCCTGTCAATAGTAGTAAAACTTCCATTATTGACTGGACAATACTTCTATAATAACAAAAAAATTATTATTGACAGGACATGTATCCTGTATATAAAGGCAAATGATGTGCTCAACAATCACTGTTGACAGGATTGTCCTGTCAATAGCCTCTGCATTTCTAGATATTGGCGCATAACATTTCAAGTGGGTTGATACCAAAATTTTCCATTTCGTCACAGGCAAAAAAGTGGGGTTTCTTTGTAGCAAGTAGTTGGATATTTCGGCAGTTGGAAAAATGTGATCCATATCAGAGGCTGTCACAAACTCGAGTTTACAAATTATAAAAAAACAGGAGGGCCTAAGTTGATTGTCCTTGAACTACCACCACTAGCAGAAGATGCATTGGGTTAACATGTAAAGTAGCATTTGCCACCCACACTGCTGTTTCCTTAAAAGGACAATACACAATATAGTAATTTTATTTTGAAACAGCGTAGATGGTCAACACTGTTTTCAATAATCATTATTTTGATAATATGAACACTAATTCAGTGATTTGGTTAGTGTGTCAGTCCCCAAATGTATGTTTTTTATCGTCGGGCGGAGGGTTATGGCGTCGCCTTGGATGTTTGGTTGTTCGTCCCTCTGGCCGTCTGTCCGCGTTTCGTTTCCGGAGCAGATCTCGGAAACCCATCGGCGGATTTGTTTTAAATTGCATACGCACATTCCTTAGAGGGTGTGGATGTGCCTATTTGGGTTTATGAACTTCGGCCTACTTAAATGGCCGACCATCGGTCATAATTAACTGCCTGATATCTGATTAATATGCCTGATATGTGGCAAACCTTGGCAGATAGCTAGACCTTTACTATAAAGCAAAATGTGCATTTTGAGGTTGGGATATGCCCTGAAAAAATTCAACTAGATTAAATTGAAAATGGCCGATTATCGGCCATTATTGACTTTAATAATTATGCCTGATATCTGGCAAACCGTGCCAGATTGCTAGACCATTAGTATACAGCTAAATGTGTAGTTTTAGGAAGAGTAGAGCCTGAAAAATGTCAACTGGATCTAATTCAATAATTACCGACTTGTGACTATCATTGACTTTAATATATGTCATAAACATGGAAAACTGTGCTAAATAGGTAGACCATTACCGTAGAACAGAATGTGAGCGTTCCGGGAAAGATACCCTCTGAACAATTATTCCTATCACATGGGCTGGCCTCTTATTGCTACATGTTACAATAATGGCAAAATTTGATACATCAACATACAGCAAAGTATGATAAATGGATTAAAATATACATGCGATAAATGAGACTAATGTGGGACCAAAGACTATTTACAATAAGATGGTCGACTTGCGGATTTTACCATACAAATGCGTGTAATACATTATGCAGTGGTGTCCTCTTTTAACGGGAGTTGGAACTAGGCTTTGGCAAGTGTATCATCATATAAAACAAGTGATAATTTCACCACTTTAGCCTCCTAATAAAAATTATTGTTTTTCTATTTTTGACAGTTATGACAATATCTCTGCAATATTTATTTTTGGAACGAAAATAACTGCTAATATAACAGATAAGTCATCTTATATTATGATAAAACTGTGGAGATTTAAATATCTTCAATTAAATAACAGAAGAGCTGTGTACAGAAAGTACACAAATATATGGGTACAGAACGGGAGGGGAGTGACGGTATGTCAAGCATAGCGACCACAAAGGAGATCCACAAAGGAGATCGGGGCAAAATATGGGTAACAACCATAACTTGACAGACTTGTCTTTTGATTTAAACTTTTATTATTTAAAACAATCTATTTAGAACACATGAGCAATATTTTAAAATTATAATATGTAAGTCTTCTCTCTCGGACCACTACCATAAATGTCACTGAGGACTGGAGCGTTAGCAGTATACTGATATCTTGAAAACATATTTTGAAACTTCAATGGTTGAATTGGAACCCTGTTCATTTTGTCTGAATCTCAGTTATCCTCCAATATAAAACTTGCAATTTTAAATGTGATGCACAAGGATGCACGCAAAACGGTTTCCAGTTCCTGATACCTAATAACCTGTACTGATAGAAAATCACAGTGAAAAAATGTTTTTATTTTTGTTTGAAAAAATACCAAGAGCTCTTCTGAAAATTGGTCGCTCCTCTAAAATGGCTCTGGAAACCATATTGCTAGGACAAGTACCAACATCTGTATACCAGCACATTAAATAACCATTGCAAATGACTCAGTACACATAAAAACCTCTTTACAAATTTAAATATATTGATAGGAACACTGATTGGAACACTCATTGAAATCAATGAGTGACTACATAATAAGTGAGCTGAATTTAAATGTAGAGGGGGTAAGGTCACTATTTCATATCTTGAGAACTCAATATAATTCACACGCATACAAATGATATCTTATGGCAAAGTTAATATTTAGTTATATAGAGGGCTACAATGAAACTGCATATTTAAGTCACGAGAACATCACAATCAGACACATTAATGTAAAAATAAACATTCCGAAATCTAAAACAAACCAAAAACTGAAAATATATATGTACTTTATCTACTATAGTGGTCAAAAAGCATGTCTATCATGTCTATGTGATGGTAGTATTTACCTGACTACTAAGCTTGTTATTACAGACATTTTGCTACTTAAATTGTTGAATTTAGACCACTATTAAGTTCAGGACACGAATTTAATTATTTTTCGCGATTTTGTGAAAAAATCATACACCCCCCCCCCTCTGTATAAAATCGCGTTTTTTAGTGCTATGTACAATGATGCACACCAAGCGGATTGCAGTTTCTAGCACCTAAGAGCTTGTACTAATGGAAAGTCATAGTTAAACAATGTTTATTTTTGAATGAAAAAAACACCAAGAAATAGAGCTCTTCTGGAGATTTGACGCTCTTCTATGATGACTGGAGCGTTAGCAGTATACTGATATCTTGAAAACAAGACACATTCATTTTTATGACACAATTTATTTATAGTTGATTTTTAATATTTCTTTATTTCTCCCTCCATTACTGGTAATAATGTGTTCATTGTTTTCCCGCAGTACATGGTGTAGCCGAATGGGGACATATAGGCCTTTATGTAATATTAGCCCACTGAAACATTCACAACTTGCATGTGATTTATTGTCTTTGATGAACGTAGTAATTGGATCTCTTTTATGACTCATATGTTGAATCTGTTCAGGTATATTCCCGAAAATTCGTTCATTTGAACTAATTCTTTTGAGTTTTGACGTGGAACAAAAGCCCCACAACCAGAATATTCAAATAGTGCAAATAGACAGAAAGGTATGCAATTTATTATTAGCATCAACATTACTTTACATTGATCACATGCAGATCGCGACACTTTGCGACAAATATATCTACTGATTATACTAAAATATTCCCCTCCTCAATGGCAATACGCTTTTGTGGCGTGAATGAATTCAGCATTGAATAAGCTAATTCTGTGACAGAATCGCTCAGATCAGGTGAAGCAGCAGTAACAGTAGCATGCTTTATATCAGCAAAATATTTCTGTTCAGGTATATTCCATATGATAAACGTGACAAATGATCCGTGTCATTAGACTATAAATCGTCGCCTCAGAGCTAAATGATCCTATCTGCCACTCTAACGAGTGTCAGATAGGATCATTTAGCTCCGAGTCGACGAAATGTATAGTAATAATATGTTTTCCTTTGTTTTTATCTTGGTTTTCTTCACCCGTATCTACCCTTGCACACATCGTCACCTGCCAGAAAATACAGGACGATGAACCAATGATGGGGTAATGCTGGAACAGCATTAAAAACGTTGCACCAGCGTCACTCTATAATTGAGTCAACGTCTCGTGTTAGCTGGGCGTCACATGTTTCTTGTAAACAATGAATATGCACACTTGTTTATACGGGCGCATCAACCCCTGAAGTACCTAAGGGAAGAAGACAATTAAAAAATATTGGTAACTAGACACCAAATTATTGGATAAAAAATAGAAGCAAACCTCCATCAACACTTATTTTTCAGATTTTTATGATGTAAAGTATGTAGGCCTATATTGTTTTTAATAGGATCAATGTCATAATCATTCCTCGTAATATGGTAAAATCATACTTGATAGATGGTAAAAGCATTAGTTCCCACCCCCAATACCGGGGACAGCACTGAGAGCAATTTCACGTTTTGGGGAGAGTCGATCAACTTATTGTAAATAGTCTTTGGTGGGACTACAAATAAGAAACGGGTTTTTATATTGTAATATTGTATAATATGTATTTAATTATTAAGAGAGATATATCTTGCTAATATTATCATTTTCTCACTCGCATGCAGCCGTGCACCATTTTTACATGCAACCGTACACTTGTCAAAATTGGGCATGTATGCAACATTTATAGGTGTTCACTCCTTCGTGGAAGTTTTTTGATTAATTATTCGAAATTTTAAATGCCAAGATATTAGATTGAGTTATCAAATTATGTATCAAGTACGGATGCTAATAACCGTGTTGTTTGATTAGTCTCAACCCACATGTTTTCTTTATATGAATACAAAAAGAGCTTAAATATCTATCATTTTTGATAAAGTCTGCAATTTTTGTGTGATTTAAATGTGTTATACATGTTAGGTTATGCCTCCAGCATTGCTAAGGTGTTAATAAAGCTATTGTAATCACGGCAGTGTTCAATATACCTTTAGATTACATTTTACATTGTGGGCTGACATGATTTACGAATAAAATGTTTACTTCAATAAATTGTTAAATTGTGTCGTCTGCTACCGGAAGTGACATGCAACAGTGTACAACCCTACATGCAATGATTACGTCTATGCACAGTGAGAGAAAGTGAAGAAACATTGTACACCACCAAACTCAAAACCAAATTCGTCCCATGCATCTATGTGAATTTAATAAACAGCTAACGGGTGGATATTAGATGGTTTGTAATGTGGTCAAATCGACAAATTCAATCGGTCTGGGTTTTTTTATTTTCACTCCGTCTGACCTTGCATGCGTGTGGATTTTTCAGAAAATGAAAACAAGCATTTCCAATTAAAGGGAGGTTATTTAAATATATGCGAGTGTATTTTTGTCACAGGATTGTCTGATATAATGTGCAAAAAATCTCCATGCAGTTTAACGTTTATGCGTGGTATAGGCCCCTATTAATTTTCGGCATTTCGCGCTAGGAACGTGCATGAGGACGAATTTATGTTCCAAGCTATATATTGTTCACCACTTCAGTATTTTATGTTATTTGGGACCGGGGTCTAAATGGTACGACTGCCTTGATGCTGCCGGTCGTTTATACATGGCTGTATTATATTGTATTTATTATTTATGTAGATCTTACGAAATAAAACTATTTTCCATCGCTTTGTAATCTAATCGCAGTGATTGCCAGCCAAACTATTGTGGATACTTAACGCCCAGGATTGATATTTAATTCTTACAGCGCGGGGATCGACTTTAGTCGTCATAATCTGACGTCTGTAGACGTCAGATTTTGACGACTAAAGTCTATCCCCGCACTGTAAGGGTAAAAATATTTCTATTGGTCGTAGACCCATAACATAGGCATTCAAATGAATCAGAAAGAGCTAACTAAGACATTTATGATGATTTCAAATCGAAAAAAACACTTTGGCCTCCAATGTTTTCATAAAACATTCAGCGCTTTAAGGGTTAAATGATTGAATGACAACATACAAAATATACTATTTTTAGTGGAACAAAAGCGTAAAACATACATTTCTAGTATAAATTTATATTATTCCTAATTATTTTAGCCTGCATCTTGTACAAAGCCCTTGATAATTCAGTCTGCTGTCTGAGAAATTATTTGTTTTCTCAAATCGAGTTAATTAGCCAATCAAGGAAAACAAATATCTCCTCTATTATTCCTTAATGACTTACATGCATTTTTACAATCGTCTCATGGCAATCAGCTAATGGCACATAACCTTGCTGATGATTTCGACGAAGATATCCTAATGTTTAGCTTTATTTATTATTGTACGCCGGTGATGCTGTCTCCGATGATTTGCAGAGGTCCACCCAACAAACACGATACATTGACCCAATGCTGGGTTAATGCTAGGCCGACGTCGGAGACGGTGGGCCAACATTAACCCAGCATTGGGTCAATGTATCGTGTTTGCTGGGAATAGCCTAGGCCTATGTGTAATGATAGAATAGGCCTACTATGATTTATGAAAGCTAAATGTTAACGTGGCAAAAACCAAAGTCGTTTTTCTTTCTCGGGGCAAAAAAGTATACCATGCATGGGCTAATACCACCCTATACTTGTACCCCACACAACTTACCCCAATTTTTTCTTTGGCCTTGCTATGTATATGGACGAACTTTATATATGGTATCTATAATTATATATAATATATATATGGAATACAGCGTTGTCTCATCGGTGTCGGCTCGATCACTGAAGTTAAGCAACGTCGCGCTCGATTCATAATTGGATGGGTGACCGCCTGGGACTGCCAGGTGCCGTATATATACACTAATACATCGTGCAGCGATGTCGTGTCGTGGGGCTCAGAGAACCACGTAAATCAGATGGCTTGTCTGACTGACTTGGAGTTGGGCGTAAAAGAACCTCAATGGACGTAGGCGCAGATTTCATCCGGCAAGACCCCAGCAAATCCACAATATGGAGTACTTGGCATGCACATAAGGCTATGAATGATATGATGAATGACTTAGCAAGGCCTTGCTAAGTTACTCCCGTGGCGCGATAGCACAATAGTGCGTACTGCCACGTAATATACAAATACAGATATATTTTAAACGCTTATAGACTCAGACTCTTTTATTTGTCATACATTTACAAAATATAGAATATATAAAATAATAAGGAAAAAATCATAAAAAAAATAAACAAATGTATGAGAGGAGACCTTCACTAAGATCCAGGGATCGCTAGTGTGAAGGCCACATACAGTATGCAGGGGGTGTCCCCTAACTTGTCTAGAATTAGGGGGTATAGGGTTACGTGAACGTCTGTCGCTACTGTTCTGGCTTACTATTATTTACACATGCAATATTATGTTGCATAGTGCAGTCGAGTACATAGTTATCTCTCCAATATACGTTGAAACATATTCTTTATTATAAAATAATCAAAATCAACAACAAAACAAAGTAGTCAACATGGTAGAATAAAACGACCTAATAAAACGTAATTATTGGACATATCCATGTCTGGCCTATGTTTTTTGAACCCAGATATCTGTATGCTTACAAATGAGTGGTATTTATATTTATAAATGTCATATATATTTTTAATATAAGAATATTGCAGCCTTTCATAAAAATATGTGAATACATGTGTTTATTCTGGGCTGAAATCTGAAATTATTAAACATTGCTCAGCATTTTAGTGCATAATTTATTATCCACTTAAGCTTGTTTTTACATAATTTTTGTGTGCTTAATTCGAATATGTCGGATAACATGCTATATTTGGTGACTTTCACCTTCTAATTAGCACAACACGAAATGATCGTCAACATTTGTCTTTGGAAAGAAATGAACTAAACATGCTGACGATTAATTTTAAAGATAAAATCCAAAATGTGCGCAACATTCACCCTCATATAAACAAAATGGCGATAAAAATGTAAATGACACTTCTTTTTTTGTTTGTAGAATGACTTGGGGGGGGGGGCGAAACACACATATCGGATGTTTATCTGTCATCGTCTGTCCTATATCTTAAAATCCAAGATGGTCGTCATTTTACATATTTACAATAAAGTCATTACGTCATTATAAATACTAAGCACATCAAAGCATGTTAGAATATACTGTTCATACATCTAGTTTCGACTGCCCTGAAACCTGTCTACCGTATTATAGTCTATTTTAGACGCATAAAAACGCTTTAATTTGTATGTTGGCGGGAACCATCTTTGATTTAAAGGTCAAATAATATAGGTCATTTTCATCGAGAAACATGAGACATCAATTTATCAACTCCAAATCATACAGAAACCAGAAATTGTACATTTAGGTGCAACGATAATATAGAGAAGATGTGGTTTTAGCGACTATTTTTTTCTGCTGATTTGAAGGTGAAGGACACCAAATATAGAATGTTATCCGACATAAACGAATTCAGCACACGTAAATTATGTAGAAACAATTAAGTGGATACAAAATTCTACACTTAAATTCCGAGAAATTTCAATGTTTCATATTTTAGCCCAGGCTAAATACACACATTTTCAAGAAAAGGATGCAATTATTTTCCCTTGAAGAATATATATGACATTTATAAATCTAAATACCACTAAGTTTTATGCTAAATTATACGCATGCATCTAGGTTCAGAAAACATACTTAGGTCAAATAAAGATATGGCAATAACTATGTTTTATTAACAGTACATGTAACATGTGTATGTAATGTTGGAGAGATAACTGTGTACTCCACTGCACCATGCAATATATCATTAGAACGGAAATTTAATGATCTTTTTTTTTTGTCGTATTTTACATTTGTAGATTGGTAAACCAGAACAGCAACGACAAACGTTTATGTAACTATACCCCCTAATTCTATACAGGTTTGTGGGTACGCCATATAATTATAAGCGGTGAAAATATAAAGATCTCCCTATTTTTTAGTGTTAACATTTTCATTTTATGGTTTAGACATAATCTATACCAAGGCTAAAAAACGTTGGTGTAGGGTGGTAGTAGCCCATGGCCTGAAGGAAAATTACTAAATTTGTACTATGGGAAAGTGCATTGGGAGTTGTTACTCATTATATATATTTAGATGTGATTTTTTTAATTAAAACGGTAATTTAACTACATCTCTAAATAAATTATATGAGAAAAGAAACAAGTTAATGTTCCCCTTATTCCGTAAATGCCGTCAGCTGCAGCTTCCAATTGAAGTCTACCTTTATCTTCCTGATACTTTAGTAAAGCCTATATTGCTTTAGGGATGTGGAGTATGGGCCCATGAGGCCATTGATGTTATTGAAGAGTTGTATATCAGATTCTTTAAATATGATTTATCAGTTAAAAAGTCAACATGTACAAATATGGTTTTAGGAGAGTTAGGCGTGACTCCTCTGTTGCTAAACGCGCAGTGTAGGATGGTGATGTTTTGGACAAATCTACCTAAACCATACAATACGCCAACACTATTAACATTTATTTCGGAAAAAAACTCCACAATATTTTGCGCAAAAAATCAGTCAGTCAGGGTTTTTTTAATTTATGGTATAATTCCATATTTGACCCTATAGGTCTCTACTACTTACATTTAGATATATCCGGCATGCGACCTCACATCACATGCGGCGTTGTATAGCTGAACTAATTGCATTTCAGCTATGTCTCATCAAGGTATCTGTAAATAAACTGTCGAAAATATGTTTGATTTATTTAGCTCTGTAGCAAAATGTCCGTTTTATCCATGCTTACATTGCCAAAATTTCGAAGGATCCAAAAAAGTCATAACTCCGTTATCTATGCATTGCACCGTAAAATTTTATTAAAACAGTTTCTATTCACTGAATGGGCAGCAGTTAATTATAAGCCTAATTATCATAGGCGGGTGGCTGATCACGTGACTAGATAACCTCCAGTCTCGCCAGTGCTCTCTGTGTGTGCGTGGGGGGGGGGGGGGGCGTGCCGACCTACGAGCAGCTATAGTCTTAATTCTGTGTTATTACGTCTCATTATAGCCAGTATATTATCCCTTATCCCCACATTGCCAGTTAATAAAATATTCCGTTTGGTGTCGTAAACAGGTGAACATGGTAAGCTAGGTTGACATTATTTTGCCATGGTGTACGGGCATTTCACTATTAAAGCACAAAGAAGAGTCACGGCCATTTTATTTGTTTGACAAAAATCGATGCCGAAGTGCGCAGGCCAGGGAACAAAGCCAAGCTTGTAGAGCCACGTGCAACCTCTCACCCAGGCAGAAACATGAGTGGAGGTGAGACGATGGTCCATTGGTGGCACTCTGCTGGGCCAGTGTGAGAGGCTGGCCCAATTACAATGATGGTGCGATACTGGGCCAGTGTGCCATGCTGGCCCAATATAGGGCCTTCATAGAACGAGCATTGATCTGATGTTTCCCAGCAAGCACAAAACATTCGTAAAACATTGATACAATGTTAGACCAGCGTCGAAGACGTTGGGCCGTCGTTGTATAAATGTAATACAAATATGTTGTGTTTACTGGGTTGGTGCTGTACACTGATCCGCTTCTGGCAGCACGTACATCGCCAGTGTTGTTCAGTTTAGTTGTTGGAGCTCTCATTTTACATGATTTATTATTTGAAATATGATAAACAGATGTGAATGGGATAACAAATAATAATGAGATGTACGTACGTGTCCAAATAATCCTTGTCGTCATATGTATAAGTAGGCCTATACATGAAACTGTATGTCACTTTGTGTACCCGACGAGGCAACATACGGCAAAAAAAACAATGCCCTAGTATTTTCTGCGAATGTGAATGATATTTTAGATCACATGCATATTACGATGGAATTTTATATTGTAGTTTGTAACAATATGCGCTAGAAAACGTGATATCACAACTCTCATGCCCCCCCCCCCCACTGAACTATACCCGGGTATATAATCTGGAATATACCTCGGGTATAATCTGGAATCTCCCAGACTATACACCACCAGGGTGTAATCTGTATACCCAACATGTATGCATACACCACCATCCGAGAGATATTATATACAAGTACAATTAAGTATAAATATTTAAAAGTTATCTCGCCCATTTATTACGTATTTGGCAATAAACACTTAAATCTTTCCCAAAGAGGTTTATTCTGGAAAATTGTTGGGTATAATCTGTGAATTAGCTTCAAATCGGGTGATTATAATCAAGTATAATAATATTTGAATGTTCTTATTATTTAAAAATTGTAGCATTATCTGACAGAATTGATATATTTGACAGACAGTACATTTATTGTACTTTTTAATAATTGGTTATTTTCTACTCATGGTAAAAGTTAAATATACACCGCTAAAATCAGTAAGGAGATTGATAGGGTTATACTCCAGGACCCGGGAGAATGTACATATTAATAACATTTAATTATTCATTTGACGTTATCCCACACTGAATTATTCACTTAACGTTATCCCGCACAATTATTATAGAATGTAATTAGTAAATATATAAAAATGTTTTATTCACATTAAAGGGTATATATAGTCTGAGTGTAGTCTGACCCAGGCAAATTGTCATAATAATAAAGGGTCACATTTTCAACTGCCGAGATAACGGACAAAGTTTAAAATTCAAATTTAGCGAAATCCACAGAAATTATAACCGCCCAAACAATACACCTTCCCGCTCAGAGTATACCCCATAATACGAGATATATTTTCTAAATGATCAGAAAACTACGATAATTAATTATTAGATTATGCGAGATTACGATTGATTAGGCCTATAAGTCATAAATATATTATCTCCTAATGCATAGCCTTAGATTATTCCCGCCCTGAATCTGGTGGGGTATAGACTGAACTATTTTCGGCAGAGTTTTAGTTAGCTATTGAGCCACCGAGGAGTTCCAGATAGCTATTTATATGACCTACCAAAGAGCCCCAGCGAGTTATTGTGCTACCGAGGAACCACAGTGAGCTACCGATGAGCTCCAGTGGGCTATTGGATATCCGAGGAACCCTAGAGAAATCTTAAGCTACCGAAGAACCACAGTGAGCTACTGAGGAGCCCCAGCGATCTATTGAACTACTGATGAATCCAAGTAAGCTATTGAGCTACCGAAGAACCCCAGTAAGCTATTGAACTACCGAGGAGCCCCAGTAAGCTATTGAGCTACCGAGGAGCCCCAGTAAGCTATTAAGCTACCGAGGAACCTCAGTAAGCTATTAAGCTACCGAGGAACCTCAGTAAGCTATTAAGCTACCGAGGAACCCCAGTAAGCTATTAAGCTACCGAGGAACCTCAGTAAACTATTGAGCTACCGTGGAGGCCCAGTAAGCTATTAAGCTACCGAGGAACCCCAGTAAGCTATTGAGCTACCGAGGAACCCCAGTAAGCTATTGAGCTACCGAGGAACCCCAGTAAGCTATTAAGCTACCGAGGAACTTCAGTAAGCTATTAAGCTACCGAAGAACCCCAGTAAGCTATTGAACTACCGAGGAACCTCAGTAAGCTATTAAGCTACCGAGGAGCCCCAGTAAGCTATTAAGTTACCGAGGAACCTCAGTAAGCTATTAAGCTACCGAGGAACCTCAGTAAGCTATTAAGCTACCGAGGAACCTCAGTAAGCTATTGAGCTACCGAGGAACCTCAGTAAGCTATTGAGCTACCGAGAAGCCCCAGTAAGCTATTAAGCTACCGAGGAACCTCAGTAAGCTATTAAGCTACCGAGGAACCTCAGTAAGCTATTGAGCTACCGAGGAGCCCCAGTAAGCTATTGAGCTACCGAGGAGCCCCAGTAAGCTATTGAGCTACCGTGGAGTCCCAGTAAGCTATTGAGCTACCGAGGAACCCCAGTAAGCTATTAAGCTACCGAGGAACCTTAGTAAGCTATTGAGCTACCGAAAAACCTCAGTAAGCTATTAAGCTACCGAGGAACCCCAGTAAGCTATTAAGCTACCGAGGAACGTCAGTAAACTATTGAGCTACCGTGGAGGCCCGGTAAGCTATTAAGCTACCGAGGAACCCCAGTAAGCTATTGAGCTACCGAGGAACCCCAGTAAGCTATTGAGCTACCGAGGAACCCCAGTAAGCTATCAAGCTACCGAGGAACTTCTGTAAGCTATTAAGCTACCGAGGAACCTCAGTAAGCTATTAAGCTACCGAGGAACCTCAGTAAGCTATTAAGCTACCGAGGAACCCCAGTAAGCTATTAAGCTACCGAGGAACCCCAGTAAGCTATTGAGCTACCGTGGAACCCCAGTAAGCTATTGAGCTACCGAGGAACCCCAGTAAGCTATTAAGCTACCGAGGAACCTCAGTAAACTATTGAGCTACCGTGGAGGCCCAGTAAGCTATTAAGCTACCGAGGAACCCCAGTAAGCTATTGAGCTACCGAGGAACCTCAGTAAGCTATTGAGCTACCGAGGAACCCCAGTAAGCTATTAAGCTACCGAGGAACCTCAGTAAACTATTGAGCTACCGTGGAGGCCCAGTAAGCTATTAAGCTCCCGAGGAACCTCAGTAAGCTATTGAGCTACCGAGGAACCCCAGTAAGTTATTAAGCTACCAAGGAACCTTAGTAAGCTATTGAGCTACCGAGGAGCCACAGTAAGCTATTGAGCTACCGAGGAACCCCAGTAAGCTATTAAGCTACCGAGGAACCTCAGTAAGCTATTGAGCTACCGAGGAGCCCCAGTAAGCTATTGAGCTACCGAGGAACCCCAGTAAGCTATTAGGCTCCCGAGGAACCTCAGTAAGCTATTGAGCTACCGAGGAACCCCAGTAAGCTATTAAGCTACCGAGGACCCTTAGTAAGCTATTGAGCTACCGAGGAGCCCCAGTAAGCTATTGAGCTACCGAGGAACCCCAGTAAGCTATTAGGCTACCGAGGAACCTTAGTAAGCTATTGAGCTACCGAGGAGCCCAGTAAGCTATTAAGCTACCGAGGAACCCCAGTAAGCTATTGAGCTACCGAGGAGCCCCAGTAAGCTATTGAGCTACCGAGGAACCCCAGTAAGCTATTAAGCTACCGAGGAACCTTAGTAAGCTATTGAGCTACCGAGGAGCCCCAGTAAGCTATTGAGCTACCGAGGAACCCCAGTAAGCCATTGAGCTACCGAGGAACCCCAGTAAGCTATTAAGCTACCGAGGAGCCCCAGTAAGCTATTGAGCTACCGAGGAGCCCCAGTAAACTATTGAGCTACCGAGGAACCCCAGTAAGCTATCAAGCTACCAAGGAACCCCAGTAAGCTATTAAGCTACCGAGGAACCTCAGTAAACTATTGAGCTACCGTGGAGGCCCAGAAGGCTATTGAGCTACCAAGGAACCCCAGTAAGCTATTGAGCTACCGAGGAGCCTCAGTATAAGCTATTGAGCTACCGAGGAACCCCAGTAAACTATCGAGCTACCGAAGAGCCCCAGTAAGCTATTGAGCTACAAGGAGCCCCAGTAAGCCATTGAGCTACCAAGGAACCTCAGTAAGCTATTGATCTACCGAGGAGCCCTAATAAGCTATTGAGCTACCGATGAGCCCCAGTAGGCTATTGAGCTACCAAGGAGCTATCTGGAAACCCAGTGAGCTTTTGAGCTACCGAGGAGCCCCAGTATGCTATTGACCTACCAAGGAACCTCAGTGAGCTATTGAACTACCGAGGAGCCCTAATAAGCTATTGAGCTACCGAGGGGCCCCAGTAGGCTATTGAGCTACCGAGGAGCCCCATTAGGCTATCGAGGAAACCCAGTGAGCTTTTGAGCTACCGAGGAGCCCCAGTATGCTATTGAGCTACCGAGGAGCCCCAGTAAGCTATTGAGCTACCAAGAAGTCCCAGTAAGCCATTGAGCTATCGAGGAAGTCCAGTAAGCCATTGAGCTACCGAGGAACCCCAGTAAGCTATTAAGCTACCGAGGAACCTCAGTAAACTATTGAGCTACCGTGGAGGCCCAGTAAGCTATTGAGCTACCGAGGAGCCCCAGTAAGCTATTGAGCTACCAAGAAGCCCCAGTAAGCCATTGAGCTATCGAGGAAGTCCAGTAAGCCATTGAGCTATTGAGGAACCCCAGTAAGCCATTACCGAGGAACCCCAGTGAGCTATTAAGCTACCGAGGAACTCCAGTAGGCTATCGAGGAAACCCAGTAAGCTATGGAGCTACCGAGGATCCCAGTAGGTATTGAGCTACCGAGGAGCCCCAGTAAGCTATTGAGCTACCGGGGAGCCCCAGTAAGCTATTGAGCTACCGAGGAGCCCCAGCAATCCATTGAGCTACCGAGGAGCCCCAGTAAGCTATTCAGCTACCAAGGAGCCCAGTAATCTATTGAGATACCAAGGAGCCCCAGTAAGCTATTAAGCTACCGAGGAACCCCAGTAAGCTATTGAGCTACCGAGAAACCTCAGTAAGCTATTAAGCTACCAAGGAGCCCCAGTAAGCCATTGAGCTACCGAGGAGCCCCAGTAATCTATTGAGCTACCGAGGAGCCCCAGTAAGCCATTGAGCTACCGAGGAGCCCCAGTAATCTATTGAGCTACCAAGGAGCCCCAGTAAGCTATTAAGCTACCGAGGAACCCCAGTAAGCTATTGAGCTACCGAGAAACCTCAGTAAGCTACCGAGGAGCCCCAGTAATCTATTGAGCTACCGAGGAACCCCAGTAAGCTATTCAGCTACCAAGGAGCCCCAGTAAGCCATTGAGCTACCGAGGAGCCCCAGTAATCTATTGAGCTACCGAGGAGCCCCAGTAAGCCATTGAGCTACCGAGGAGCCCCAGTAATCTATTGAGCTACCAAGGAGCCCCAGTAAGCTATTAAGCTACCGAGGAACCCCAGTAAGCTATTGAGCTACCGAGAAACCCCAGTAAGCTATTAAGCTACCGAGGAACCCCAGTAAGCTATTGAGCTACCGATGAACCCCAGTAAGCAATTGAGCTACCAAGGAGCTACAGTAAGCCATTGAGCTATCGAGGAAATCCAGTAAGCTATCGAGCTACCGAGGAACCCCAGTAAGCTATTGAGATACCGGGGAGTCGCAGCAAGTTATTCAGCTACCGAGGAGCCCAGTGAGCTATTGAACTACAGAGGCACCCCAGACAGCTATTAAGCTATCGAGGAGCCCAGTCATATCAGCTATAAAGAGGATCCTCAGTGAAATATAGAGTTACCCCAGTGAGCTAATAAACTACCGATGAACCCCAGTGAGCTACTAGTGAGCTATTATGCTACCGAGAAGCTCCAGCGAGATATTGAGCTACCGAAGAGCTCCAGCGAGCTAGTAAGCTACCGAGGAGCCCCAGTTAAATATTAAACTACTTTGGAATCCCAGTCAGCTTTTATATATATAGCTACCGAGGAACTCCAGCGGATATTTAGCTAACATAAATAAGCATTCATTCATATTTATTTAGACGTCTACGATATGCAAGTATCAACTTCTATAGCGCATAAATACTTTAGCAACAATATATAAAAAAAAAATTATTTACCGTTTACATATTGGTCATTTTATGTATTTATTTTTTTGTACGTTTTTTTATGCGGCGCAAATAGGTTATACGTTCTGTTGTCATTATCCCACGAATTTGAGCATTCTGGGTGGAAAGATATCGGCCGCAGCGGGACTCAAGCCCGGTACCGTCGGGCTATGAGTCAACCACGCTACCAATAAGCTATCCTGAGTGTTGTAAGCCCCCATGTCTGTGCAAAGTCAAACATCAATAACTGATTATTTGAAAAGTTACTGTTGCTTGCCTTTATACGGCATTATAATGCTTCCAATAACCACTATAAATAATGATCAGTATAGCATCAGCCTGAAATTTGTCTCAGTCGGCACTACACCATGCAAACGTTTAAAATAACCGATATTTTGACCATATGTTGGTTTATTCTTGAGACAATATATTGGCCCAGCAATGAGCTAGCATCTCTGCTGTCGGCAGCATGCATAGCCACCGACAATACTGCCACACAAAGCCAGTAACTGTTTACTTTGCAAGTAAGCAGTTACTTGGCTTTGCAGAGCCGAGCACAGCGATCGATGGCAGCAGAATCCACAAGCAGTCAGCGCGGTTAATCAGGAAGATCCACAAGGACAAGACAGGTCTATTTGTGATTGCCTCGGGCCGCCTGTGGTTCTGCGGTCCCGGCCTCAGCGTGAAGATGGGGATCAGGGTCAATGAGAATCCATCCCTCCACTTAATACGACACACATCAGACAATGCCGTGCGATTCCTGTTAGAAACTCGTAGCCTCCCTTTGTCCTGCCACCCTCACAATAATTCATATTATATAACCCAGTACACACAAAACATTTGTATAACATTTATACAATGTTGGACCAACGTCGAAGACGTTGGTCCAACATTGTATTAATGTAATACAAATGTTTTGTGTTTGCTGGGAATGCAATATGCCGGCAGCACTGCAGGCATGTACGGTCGTGATGATGACCGTTCGCATGAACACCGCTCGAAATCATGAGCATAAGTTAATTAGAAAGCAATATTTATATTTTGTGGAATATTAATTCCACTTCATAATATATATATACATCTATCATGGATATATCAGAATATATCAAATAAATTAACAGAATATTTTTTCTGTATAATATATAACCCCCGACGGAGTCCGTGAGTGACGGACTACCCACAGAGACACGACATTAAATCAATGGTGTTTTAATGTTGGCTCACCGTCTATGACGTTGGACCCAACACATAAACAGCATTGGTTCAAGGGCACGTATTTGTTAGGTATAATTTTCTTTTCAAAATATATATCACTGTTTTTATTTTACCATAGGCATAACTATTCACGCCATGCCTCCTGCACTGATATAATTATTTGAAGACTCCTTTCTGTAGATAAGGCTGATAATTCCTCCAGAGGGGCGGGGGCCATGGTTCAGTGGTTGAAGCTACCAACTTGGAGTCTGATATCGTGGGTCGCTCTGGTTTCAAAGAAATGTTTCTTCTCCCCTCACTCGTGAAGATTCCGTATTGTGGGGAGGTTCCGTGACCAAGAGGTAGCATGCTCGACCTTAGAACGTCATCTACGAGTCCAGTGCCGGGAAGGCAGTGCATGGAAGGCAGTGTCATCTTATCCATATCACCATCCTCAGGAGGTTCTCCTGATCCAGTTTAGCCTACATGTGCACAAAGGTGGTCTAAAACCTCCTTCATTCATTCATTCATTCATTCATTCATTCATTCATTCATTCATTCATTCATTCATTCATTCTCTGAAAAAGATTCGAATTATGATGTAATCGGTCATTGTAAATATGCCTTGATTGAATGTATCAATTACATTTACGAACTAAACTACGTTACGAGAAAATTTGCCTGACTTATAATTTTTTTATCAAAAGTCTTGTTTAAAAATCATAACAAATTATATGAATTCACAGAACAAACAAAAACACAGTAGTGGAGAATGCAATACGTTTTTATATGAACATGTGCAACGATGACGAAAATATAACGATCCAAATATACATGCTTCCTATTCAGTAGTTGTGTACAAGCATATCTTTCTCTCTCCACTCTTGTTTTCTCTTGCAAAATATACAGTACAAAAGTTTACTTTATCATAATAGCAACAATTTTATAGACGTATGTATACCTTGTCTACCACATGATGAAATAGCACATAGCTTGGCACGGATCACATAACCATGATTATATATATACAACAGTAATAAACGTATAAGCCGCTTTAACCCTTTCACCACTGAAGCCCGTTTTTTTGTGCTGAATGCCATTATGGCATTCAGCACAAAAAAACGGGCTTCAGTGTTGAAAGGGTTAGACTGCTACGTATTCATGGTATTCAAAGTCACAATTCTGATGACGTATTCAAGCGACCAGCTAACCCCAAACGTTTAGTGGCCATATATGGTATATTTCTCCCAGTCAGAAATCATACACGTCATTATTTTCACATTATATTCACGGCATTCCGCCACTTTCAGACTAAAGGGCCGTACTTATCGACCAACACAGTGAAGTACACAATTATAACGACCCTTTAATCTCCATATGCTGTCAACGGAATACACACAAATACATGTGTAACTGGAAGACATACAACTGAATACCTACTTAGAATATTACTGTCATGTGATAAAGAAACGAAGCAGATAATTGTGATTAGCTATTACATAGCAGTCTCAAAATGTCATTTAAATATCCGCTTTAGCTATAGTATAGCCTAAATGACGTACAAAACTGTTAAAGTTACTTGATTAAAAAGTAAATAATTTCCTGGAATAATAATTCCTGTATTAAAACACAGTATTCTCAATATAGCAACATTCCCTCGATTTACTCTCACAAAAACAAATAATATATTTACTTGTAGGTGACATTTCCGGGAAATTTACTAGCGTAGGTGATAAAAAAGCCACCGCGTTTTCCTCTTGATCTATTCCAAGTGATCGTATGATATTTCTACATTAACCCTTTTACCACTGAAGCCCGTTTTTATGTGCTGAGTGCTATGGCATTCAGCACATAAAAACGGGCTTCAGTGGTGAAAGGGTTAAACATAGTTCGCTTATTTTAAACATGTTAAGTGATGATAAATTCATTTGACATTTAGGTACACCTGATTCTTCACACAATTTTCGACATGAATCTTATCCCAGTAATTCATGACATCGCGAAAGTATTACTCCTTACGGATATCATGGATATATGAGAAAAGTATTAAAGAAATATAAATAATATTTAGAAAAAAAGTATTCCTCTTTATTGTTTTATAGATTACAAGATTGAATATGAATGTTGAGACTTGATAAGGCTAACTTTACCTGTTTACAAGATACTCAGCATGTGTTGGCACACAATAAAAAAATCAATATAGGCAGATGTGAATAGCATAAAGTCTGTATCAGACTCCATATTATACATAGCACGTGTATCTACCAACTAGCACTTTACGGATAACAAGAAACAGAATCAGCACGCAGTGGTATATGTATCTTCATCTTGTGCAATTGCAATAGGCCTTAACTATGTACTGTTTTCAAGGCTGATTATTATCAATCATGGAAATATAAAATGTCAAATCACCAGGTAATGGTTGTCATGTTCTAGTAGTTATTTATCATCAAGAAGATTGATACCAAAAACATGACCATTTCGCTACTTAAGCCTCGTCACAAGACCGGGTTGAAGTATGTATCTTGAGAAAACTTAGAATTGATAACGAACAGTGAGTGATCCTCAAGAATACCAAGATTAAAATGAATTCAATATTAAAACATACCTCACTTAAAGGTGATCTATCACCGCTTATATAGTATGAAAAAAATTGTGACAAATAAATCAAAGTTGCCACAAGATGGGGCACAAGTGTTTCCTTATATGGGGTGGTTGGCTATCATGTGACCCTCTCATGTAGGGTCACATAATAGCCAATCACCCCATATAAGGACATAATTATTCATACCATATAAGGGGTGATAGATCACCTTTAACACTTGATATTTTAACAATAACAATAGCCTTCACTGCTACACTGTAAAGGTGACCGTTAACCATGTGGTAACGCCATTTTGATTTGTCCATCAGTAACCCAGCAAACACGAGACGTTCAGACAATGTCGGTACAATGTTGGCCCATCGTCTTCGACGCTGGCCCAACATTGTACCAACATTGGCTAAACGTCTCGTGTTTCCTGGGAAGCTGTGTGTGGGTCAGGTTACGTCTTCAGCAGGGCAGGTATCCTTAGGGCAGCTTTTTCCCGTGCTTCTCGCTCTCGTGAACGAGTCTTTTTGGTTGTCAGTTCTAGTGGAGCGTCATAGCCATTAGCTGATGAGGGAGATGGCATGGCATTAGCGTGGTTACCGTTTGTCAGTATGGCACCATGTATGGAGGTGGAGGTATGGGTGTGAGCCGCTGATTTCACAGGTGTGTTACTAGTCACTCCCACAGACTGCATGCTCGCATCACCTGGTCTCATGGTAGGAGCGTTCACAGGTCGATTCGTGGTGGACATATGCATTGGACGAGAATTGGACACATTCACCGGCCTTTGTGCGGACACGTTGACTGGCTGGGATGTGGAAACACTGACTGGGCGGGGTGTGGACATATTGACTGACCGGGTGGAGGACCCGTTCACTGACTGGGGTGTGGACATGGTCACTGGCCGGGTCTTGGGCACGTTCAGTGGCCGTGGTTTGGGCACGCTGACTGGTCTTGGCGTGGGTACACTGACTGGCCGTGGTGTGGGTACGCTGACTGGTCTGGGTGTGGATACGCTGACTGCAGGCCTTGGCGTCGGTATGTTGACTGGCCTTGGCGTCGGCATGTTGACTGGCCTTGGCGTCGGCATGTTGACTGGCCTTGGCGTCGGCATGTTGACTGGCCTTGGCGTGGATGCACCCACCGAAGCGTTCAATGGCCGTAAGGGGGACGCTTTGACTGGCCTTGGAGTGGATGTGCTGACTTGCCGAGACGTAGACACGCTGACTGGCCGAGACGTCCTGACCTGCTGCACTGGAGTGCTCATTCTGGGCCTCACATTACCAGTGGAGGTTGCAGCTCTCAGAGGTAGAGCCAGGCAGCTCCCAACTACAGCTTTGGAGGATCTAGGTGTCACTGTACTGATTAGAGGTGAATTAGGACTGGTCACCAAACCTGGTTTATTACTAGGTAGGAACTTAGCTTTGGTAGCATACACATTGGGTGGTAGGACACTAGGAGATGTCGTAACTGATGGGCGTACTGAAGATGAGAACTGTGCACGAGCAGAGGACAACAAGGCCTGCATTGGAGAAGTAACAGTACATACTACAGTAGAAGTCACTGTAGAGCAGCTGGTGGTAATGTGTACCTTAGCACGAGCCAGAGCCACAGCATGAGCATGAGCCTGCGCTTGACGATTCATCAGAGCTTGGCGTTGATTAAGCAGTTCTTGCTCATATGCTCGGCCCTTACTGGAACAACGACTATTGCGAGTCTGTGTTTGTGTTCCATTTAGTCCTTGTTGCTTGCTCGCCGTTGTAGCCTGTTTGTTTGTGACAGGCATTTTATTATTAGTTTGTGCCTGTGAGACTACTCGTTTTTGTGCCAGGCTGTGTTTCTGCAAAAACGCCTGGCTCTGTGCCTGCAGTAGGTTTGTCTGAGCCAACGTTAGGCCGTTTGTGGCAGCTGTACGAGCCACCGTTTGTCCTTGAAGGTTTGCAGAAGATGTGGCTGGAAGCTTACCAAGAGGAATCAGATGAGTCCTTGTTGTAGCTGTGAGAGCAGCTAGCCGGGTACTTGATAAGGTTCCTGATCTGCTCATCCCCACTTGGTTCAGTGGAGGAGACTGAACAGCTTTATAATCACCGTTTGTAGGCTGTGTGGTGGGTTGATTTGGCTTAACATGTGTCTGATAAGTATTGATAACAGTTGGTTTAGTGGTGAGTACAGTGGTGTTGCCATCCATGAGATCAGCCTTACTCATCGGAACAGGTTTACCACTTTTTGTAGTGAAAGCATTAGTCTTATTGGTGGCTGTTTTACCAGTACCTTGTCTGCTATTATTTGGCGTTGTTCTAGATTGGTTGAGAGCTTTTGTAAGCTTTACAGCAGACCTAGTTGCCGAGGCAGCTGCCATCACAGTGGTGACGCTTTCAGTCTCTTCAACCACCACATCAGATACCTCTTCTAGCTTCGCTACCTTAATGCCGCCACCTTTACGTTCATGTTTGACAGGCGCAGCCTGCTTTCGTTTACGAGACTTGGCAGTCGATTCAACAGCATTTGTCATTCCAGCATCAGAGTGGTTGCTGTTGTCAGGACTCACGTCCGGCGAGGAGAGTTGGAGGGCGTTTGTGGGGGAGGGTTTCCCTTTACCCTCCTTCATGGAATTAACCAGACTCTCTATGTGCGCTAAAGCACTGGCATTCACTTTGGCAGGTGATTTGAATGTAGACTTGGTAGGGCTATATGTACATTGGGACACTGGCAGAGGACTGCTGGAAGCGATGGAGGGGTCAGTATCCTTGTCTGGACATGACGTTGTCTTTTCTGACTGTGTGGCTGATTTGGAAGCTGTAACAGTTCGCTTATGACTTTTTGTAGCTTTCTTGTTGACTGGTTTGATAGTTTCTGTCACTACATTAGTGGTCTGCACGTCCACCTTTTCTTGTGTGTCTTGCGATTCAGTATTTTTTAGTTTGTCTTTATTATCAGGTCTCTCTTCCTCCTCTACAGAACCACAAATAGAAACACCACTATCCTTAGCTTCTTCTTCCTCATGGTCACGACCCGCGTGCATCATCTCAGCATGAGACTCGTCATCCTTAGATGCAGTATCCATAGGCTCTACAGATTCCTCCTCCTCCTGATTGTTAGTGGGTACACCCTCAGTTGGGAATGATTGATTCACATCAGACTTGTCGTTCTCAAATTCTTCCGCACAAGCGTTGTTTTCAGCTTCATCCTTTATGTCTACCACACTAAATTTCAAGTCAGCTTCACCGATAGAGTCACCAATGATCGACTTATCCTGTTTGGTCTCATCCTCAAGATCTTGAGCAGATTCAGTCAAAGACATAGCATCTGTGAAGACTGTTTCGTTGGTACCAGTACCGACATTACTGGTAGAGGGCCCAGCTAGTGCCAATGAAGCTTTACTGGCTTCCTCTTTCTTGTTCTTTAACCTCAGTTGCTTCTTCTTGGATCGCTTAATCCTCCTTTCCTTTTCTTTGCGCTGTCGTTTCTTTCGCACCTTGTGTCTGCTATCAACAGGTGGAGGTGCAGGAACTGGCGGAGCAGGTAAAACGATGGTGGCTTGTGTGAAGTCGTAGACGATGTAATACAACTTGAGGGGCTCCAGCTGAAAACAAACAACCACCTTATTACATCATATATCTCACCCATTGCTGTGCTGAATGATAGAATGCCAACTTGTTGACGCTGCATGTTAATACATACAAATAAAATTGAATGTTAAGTATCCAAAAACGTATACCATATTGGCAGATCATTTGGTGTAAGAGGACGCCCCCTGTTACAGAGATATATTCACCATAGAGTACATAATTATTATACCGGAAATGCACCAAGGTCACTGTTTCACCAACCGACGTAAGTCAAAATTCTGTCTTGACCCTTACAGTGCGGGGATAGACTTTCTATCCCCGCACAGTAAAAGTTAAAATATTTTTTAATGACCGTAGACCCATAACACAGGTATTCAAATGAATCAGAAAGAGCTAACTAAGACATTTAAGATGATTTCAAGGTGGAAAAAAACCACTTTGGTTTCCATGATTTATTGAAAGTATTTCAGCGCTTTAAGGGTTAAATATCAACACGTGATTAATCTCAAACATTCAGTCAGCCTAACCCTTTAAGCGCATGGACCGTCTTTATACGTCCACGCACTGAACCATTTCTAATGGCCGTAGACCAATAACATATGTATTCAAATGAATCGGAAGGAGACATTTATGATGATTTCAAATTGATCGGTTTAAACAAAATATTTCAACGCCTTTTGGGCTAAGCATGTTAACACTTAGCTTTGAAAATACCAAAAGAGACAGCATTATAAATAATTATTTAATAGTTGATGGTTTTGTTAGCTTAACACGTACCCGTCGCCAGCTGTAGAGACAAGCCACATCAGTCAGTGTAAAATCGTCTTCCAATGGGGCAGTACACGTGTAAAATAACTCCACCTGACAGGAAGTACAAGTGAAGATAGATATATTAATATAACATTTAGATAAATATACATATTTCACATCACTCTTTTGATAATGCCATCTCTGTGTTACATGTATACATGTGAATAATGTTCTAGTCTTGCATTGGTCTATTATTTTGTATGCTGCGTCAAGTGAAGTATAAATAAATATTTGAATTATATTTACATGATAAATTATCAAAAACAAGAATACATGCTTTCATTATATATCTAAGAGTAAATTGACCACAGTGCACTTAATAACAATCTGTAAACGAAATGATGGACGAAATAATGTATACATTTCCTACTAATTGGCTATGTTACCTTGTAGATAGGTTGCAGTTCAAACTTTAATTTGAGGAATTTCTTAAGGTGCGCTATTGTAAGCTCAGAAGGACACAGTAAATGACGTCTGTCAGCCTCCTGTAATAATAGGTTATGACGTGTACATAGCTAAGGTATACAAAGGTTCTAGTACAGGATGATTATCATATGTACATTTCTATACATTCATTGCAAACATAGTGAATATATATTACGTGTGTGTCTAAAATCTGGCAAAAAAATTGTACTAACAACGTTGTCACAATACGTTGACACGATGTAGTTGTAATGTTGGGCCACCCTCTACAACGCTAGCCCAAAATCAAAACTACATTTGGTCAACATTAAAATTACATCTCGACGACTTTGTATCATGTAAAATGCTGGAAATATACTCAAAATATATATTATACAAAGTACATGTATGTAGGCCCGAATAGGCTTATAATTAAATATTTTGCCCATTGGGTTATGCTTCGAATACACATTCTGAAAAATATTAGTATGTAATGTCCTAACTTAATTAGATCTAGTGTATTTTGTATGATTAACATTTCGGAAAAAGAAAAGTGTGTGTGACTGACCTGTCCGTCGTCGGTGTCCAGCTGTGTGAGTGGCTGACCAGGTCGTGGTAGCCTGGGGCAGTGCTGTAGACATAGTGAGATGTGGTCCTCATGTAGTGGTGTACTGGTGGCTGGGGGCTCAGCCTCACCTCGCTCTTCACACGCGTTCAGACTGCTAGCGCTAGGACCCGCTTCAGGGTGGTCAGTGTAAAAGTCACGTCGCTGACTCATCTCCTCTGTTAACATAATCATACAACACATGATTCTAAATATAACTATAAAGGAGTTCCCGAACTCCTAGGCCCGGCTTTAGTCTGTCCGAGACAAAAAATCTGCTTACTATTTTCTAAACATAACAGTGTATTGGTCTTCCTAAATGTCCAGAATATAATTGAGGAAAGAACCAAGGAAACAAGTTCAAGTATATATTCTACGTGTATTCCTTCCACCACCATCGCCGGTGCTGGCCAACATTCATTCAATACTTGTCTACGATGTACCTCGTACAGAGGATATACGCCTACCCACCAAATTCCGGCTCAATGTTGAGCCAGCGTCGCAGCCCTTTGCTCTGTAGCTGGTTTAATGCCGGTCAATCGTTTACGACGCTGGCCGAACACTAATCCATCACTGGATCTGCTGTATACTTTGCGTAAAGACGTGGCATTAACCCAATATTGTTTCAATGTTGACCCACGGTCTTCCACGCTGGCCAGTCATTAAAACAGCATTGGGTGACTGTACCGTCTTTTCTGACGGCTGCATTATGCTGGTGACGCTGGGCTAACATTATTCCAACCAAAGCCTTTAAAGCCTTTAACCACAAATATAATCGTGAATATTTTTTTCCTGAACACTTGTTAAAGACAAAGTATTTAACCTAAGAACCTGAAACGTTATATTGCAAATGTTTATAACTAGGACTGGTGTACAGCTATTTGAACCGTTTCCAACATACAGCACTCCTCTTTCCCCTAAATAGGACACAAACTCAGGCAAAATAAACTTGATAGGATACCGGACGTAGGCCGGGCCTAACTGCACACTTTTAATTCTCAACCCAGCCAATCCGTATATATAGCGATTGAGCCTCAGAGGTGAATCATTGAACATTACAAACGCGATTGTCTCTCGCATTTTGGTTCATTTTAAGGCCATTTTTATATCATAAAAAATGAGATACGTACTTTCCGTGAGAAACCTGATAGAATTGTAAAACATTTTTAAAACAAACAAAACTAGAAGATTTGTTCTTGGATACCCCCCCCCCCTTCCCCTGGGTATCACATTGACATAGAAGAGTTCACTTTATTGCACTGGATCCCAATCTGACAAAGGGTCAAACAAATCAAGCTAAACAATATGTATCAAGTTGTCCATGGATCGGTTGTTTTACCCCGGGTAAAATCATCGGTGAAAAAGACATTTCGATTTTCAGCTGGTAAGATTTCTTTGAGATCGCAGCGGACTTACTTTCGTTAAGAAATGAGTCAATAAGCATCTCACAGAGGAGCTAATTACTCAGGAGTGATTTTCATTTCTATTTACCATATAACCATACAGCCTTATAAATAGAGGCGGGTATTTTTTATGTGCTCTAGAGATTATGGGGCAATTTTATTCAGGACGTTTTTTACAATGTTTTTAATTAGAGTCTGGACATTACTCCACAAACCCTTGTAAATAATACTGGTTCCAGAGTGTATATTATCATAATTAAAATTATAAACCATCATAATCATTTCATATTTCATCTAGTTCGAGGCAGTTTCTGTCTGTTTATTTTTTGTAAAAATACTATGACTTTGCTGGTCAACAATTTATCTGTGACATAAATTAGTATTTATTGAAAGTATAAACATAATTGCCCTTGTCGCCGCCTTTCTGGAATAGCGTATAGGGACCACTGTGGAAATAAGTAAACTGCACCAGGACACTTTTCGGTGTTTGTATCCCTGGTGTTCCAAAATGGTGGATCAAAAATGTATTTTGAATGCATAATGTATTTATCATACTGATGTTAACCTTATTTTTTAGAATGCTGAATAAATCTTATCCATCTAATAAAATCAATGGTCAATTCAACACTAAATGCGTTGACTTTACAGTATAACGTTTGCATTTATTTGAACTGATCATAAATATTTTTAAATAATACACATGTTATGTACAGCTTGGACCCGATTTTTATTACAAGATTGATGGGCGAGGTTTGGATACACTTTGTACAAAATGTGTACAAAATAGGCATTTATAATCTGATAATATGAGATTGATCATTGAATAATGTTTTATGTCAAGCGAATAAGTTATAAAACTTACTTTTAAAAAGGTCTGGTACCAGCTTGTACACTAAGTCTTGTAAGGTTTTGTCAGCTCTGAAAATATATGGAAGAGAACACAAAATTATTCAAAATTGGACACATTTTATATAATATTCACAGCAAAAATGTCATCATTTGTAGCAGCGTACAATAACATATCCAATAGTAAAAGTTTGATCCATTAGAAGTGATACGAATAATAAATTAAAAATTGAAATCATTAGAATTCTGCATTATGTGCCATTTTTTATCCAGTGAATTTTATTGAGAATAATTCTGCAATGAAGATGCATTTATCATGTTTATCATGTTTATTTGACGAGTGAGCTTGAAGGGTTAATTCACAGCATAGAACGTAAACCTTTCAAGCGCTAAGCACGACTTTCTCATTTTCAATTTAATTATTTTTTCATACAAAATACCAGTTTTTGTAAGATAAATTGGTGTTTAACATGTTCAATAAGTAGGCATTGTAAATCTGTTGTCCAAATTAGACAAATATATGAGTAATTATAGCCACTTAAAAGTTATCGCTCGCCATAACTAGGCACAACTGGTGAAACTGGGTGGAAAATCAAATGAAAGAAGTTGGTGGGTAAAGGATTAACAATATTAAATTTAGGCCTATATATAACATTGTATTTACCTGACATTGACCAAGGGTTTGGTCTTATGCACCTGAACGTCACATATAGGACAATAACGACTGCTCTCCAGGTACCGGATTATACATGGCCGGCAAACTGTGCACACAAAAATATGTACATAATTAAACATATATCAACCTACGACATTGTATAGACATAAAAGTGTACGCAGTGCTCATTCAGTATTATATAATTTCATTATTTGTACAAAATCTATGTACACTTAACTTTGAAAAGTTGATGTGTAATGAAATTTGAATAGTTACAGGCCATACTAATCGTCGCCATAATTAAGACTACTCACTTATTTAAAAAAATACACACATCTAGTAAAAGAATAATTATATAATAAAATATGTTATTTACGTAATATAAATGTCAAATTTTGAGAAGTTTTTTGAAACACGGAGGGGGAAAATACATAATTCGTATCACAGTGGTTACTAAATTAGGCTTACTCATTTCACAGATTAAAACTGAGTCGTGGATAAAATATTTTATCTTCTAACAGGTGGTTATACATGCAAAGGTATCAAACCTTAAATACCGATTTGCTTTCATCTACATTACACCCTTTCGAAAGTGCCAAGAAAATACCAGTTATGAATATATGGACAACGCAAGGATTAAGGCTAGATGTCAAACAGCCGACGTTGACTTTATGATTGGTCCACCGTCTGCGATGCTTGATCAACATTAAACTAAAGCAGCATTGTATTCACAATAACATGATGTGTTTACTGGCTGGGATAGGGTTAGCAAGATTTAAGTAATCAAATTATCACGTCAGTAAAATAGATAAAAGGGAGCGTAAAAGAATAAGAGAGAGTAACTTACAGCTATGTAGGCATTCTATGATGGTTGTAGCATCAATAAGGTATCCTCCACAGAGTACACAGATAAGGTGAGGGTTCAGATCGGTTAGCTTTACACGGTTAGTTCTGTTCATCTTGATTTCCGAACAGTAGACCGGGTGTGGTGTGTATCACACAGATTCTAAAACAACAATAATACACCACCTGTTGATTTTTGTACAAATAATGACAGAGAGAAAAACACGACCGAAAAAATTTCGAGCTTAGGCCTACGTGTACCGAACAAACAGTAGGCATGTATTCGACATTGGATAAAGGTTGGGCCGTCGTCGTAGACGGTGTCAGACCAACAGTGAATCCATGGCTCGTGTTTTGCTGGGAAATGTAAACTCATGACATTAATTTTCGGTATTGTGCTGTCGCATTGTATGTTCAGTTTTCTTATTGTCATACTCTTGAACACAGAGATCACATCAAATAAATGGTCAAATCAAAGTATTATCATACTAACATTTAGGCTACATACATAATATTTATATATATTAGGCCTATATAGATATGTAATATATAATAATTATACATGAATAGCCTAAATATAAGGTATGAAAAAACCTAGGCTATATAGTACGACATTATTAGGTCATTGGATGAACAATCTGATTGATTTCAATAAATCAGTTTACTTCTCTATCAACACAAATAACTTAGCAACTAAATAATAATAAATATATGAAAAATACGATAAATTATCCTTAAAAGGCATGTCATATTTTAAGAACCAATTTATGATTGCGTAGGCCTAATCATGTAATAAGCACCAGCTAAGAAAATGATAGGTTTTTTCGTGAACAGTAACTATTTTTACCATTTGATAATTTGAATTTAGCCAACCTAATCTGTTAGGCTATGCATAAATTTGCATTAGAATACAATAAGTTACAACGGCTATTTAATTTCCTAAATAATTGCTAGTCATTGGAAGAGTAAAGGTTGTGAAATAATTTATTAAGATTCATAAGATTTGCGATACGACAGATTATAAATCGATCAGCGTTGAACATATTGAAATCAGACAATGAAAACATAGTTGTTTTCCATGCAGAGTTGGACCATGGAAAAAGTAAAGTTTTAGTTATTATCTCCCAAGATTGGACTGAGCAACAGACATGGTATAGGCCTACATACACACGTGATTTGTTCCCGTACACGGGCATATGTACACGCTCGGCTTCCCAACGTACTGCAACAGCACACTCAAACTAACCAACTACAGCAGTCCACTACATCTTACTAGACCTATTATAGGCTTATATGATAATAGGGGCCTACCGTAACCACTTTCTGGTAACCTCCACCATCCTTGAACAAACTGCAAATCGGTAAGCAATGCTTATAACAAACTTTTGTTTGTTACTGGCCGGTGAAATGGCTACTAATGTGTATGGTGGGTCTATATCAATATCTGGCACAATGCGTGCATACAGCCATCAGACAGTACCCTTGTATCAGCTACAGGCGCAGTCAGGCGCACGATCACGTGACTCCATGACGTCATCAGGGGGTGGTCCCATGTGATCGTGCTGTGGGGAGGTGTAATGATGTTAGACTGGCACGAGGAGTTGGCTTCATTTTATCCATGCGATTTGGACATTATGTCCTGAATCATATATACACAAGCCTGCCACAATTATGTGAGTTAAAACTCCTCTTTATATAAAAGGAGTGATGGATGATGACGATTCATAACGTCAATCGATATAGTTTTGCCTCCCCCCCCCCCATCGTACCCATTCGGATACGTCAACCACTTGATGTGATTCTCCATTAGGCCCTATAATTGAGACCGGCCTTGACCGTGCATGACCACAAAGTGTAAACATTTTGAAACATGAAACTAGTGTAAATGATGTTATACTGTTAGCATCATAGACTGGGGTAGGCTCCACTTGATAAAATTTAAATACCTGGCTGTTTATTAATTGACGGAAACAATAATCAGTACACACAGCCAAATTAGGTCGAAAATAACACCCTTTTGGGAGTTATGAATTAGGTCAAAAATAACTCCCTTAGGTAGTTCTTTTCCAGTGGCGACAAAGAAGAAACTACTCCACAAGGGAGTTAATAAATGCTTTTAAAACAGACGAAAATACTCCTAATGGGAGTAAATATACAGTAATTCTGTTGCTGAGTAAAATAACTCTAGTTTGGCTGTGTGTGAGGGATTTACACTTGTCAGGTGGACAATTACTTGGATAATTTGAATAAAACGTTAACAGGCTGCAGAAATACAGTTAAATAAATTACGAGGTGTCTATCATGTCTATTGACATATTGTTAATTCTAGATTGTCTAGATAAAGTCATGAAAATTAAACACAGAATATAATATTAAATAATCGTATCCTTATCTTATTTAAACATGGTAAATAATGATTAAGTACACCGTGTTACTTTATCACACTGAACATTGTCTATACCACCTACTGACCATGTTCAAGAAACACTGCCCGAAAATGATTAACCTGAGTGTTAGGTTGTCAATTTGAAAAAAAATCAATATTTCTAATTATTATCTAAAAATCACATATTAATATCTAATAAAATCACAAATTAGGGCCTAACTAATCCAATACATGAATAATAACAAATAACGCGAATAAACAAATTACGGATATGGGGATATGCCTTCTTGTGATCTACCGTAGGCCTATATAAAGCATTGTAGTGTAATATATTTTCTATTAAAATAAAGATGATATGCCTATTACAACCGATGACAACAAAATTCGACAAAACATTACATTATTTGAATAAAACTAGTCTATGATCAATGCATTATAAGCAGTTGTCATCTATAAACAGATTCTAGTAGGCCTACTTATCTATAGGCCAATAGCCTACTTTGTAAGCAAGGAGTATTCAATTCCAGTATTTTGTATTCTCAAATTCTTCGTCATACATATTATAATAGGAGTTATTATAATAGGATTTAGTATGACTTGATGACGAAAATAAAGTAACATTATTAAATGATAACTTGAGCATACAAATACTTTTTATTATAACCATGATAGCCAGTTACGCTCAATGCTACATCCCCCAAATCATTAAAATGATAGTGATGACTGTTTGGTGGTTACCTATGTGCTGCGTCACATCCTCTCTTCCACCCTTTCCTAGCACAAGCACACGTGTGGGAAACTGCATTTTGAAAATCGTGGTTAAGTGGATAACCATGATAATTATTTTTAATTTTGATTATTTTTATATATAATAAACTGAACACGACGTTTAATTACATATCTTGACAAAAATGTGTATAAGGAATAGTTTTTTGTAGGTTTATGTATTTTTAAACTATAAATCGTATTAAATTTATCTTGCAGTGCTCAAGGATCCGACTTGGATTCTTGATTGTCATGTGCTAGTAGGATTAGATAGCATGGATAGGCTGATACTTCATCTTCATTTTGATTAAATTGTATTATTTTTTTATTATCTATACTATATATTTGTGCTAGGTGACAGTGTTTTCATATTTCTCAGCACAGTAAAATTACATGTGATCGTGTGATTGCCGGAAGGGTTTTTGTGATCATACAGATCATATTTGATTTATTCATAAATAATTTTCACCTGATAATAATCTTGACGTCGTTTTCAAATAATATTTAGTAAAAACATGACATTTCGACTGTATAATTTATATGAGTGTAATAAAGAAAGCAATGTAGGATAATTAATGACACAGAGCCGTGAATAATTCACAGGAATGTAGTGTTGGTGAACGCTATAGTTCTCATTTCTAGCAATCAGAAGGTTAAACACGATCCAGTGACAGTCGGGAAGCTTCTGGACAATGCCAGCATACACTCAATATCATCTGTCAAATTAAACGCGAGGTAGCGTTACTATGGAAACAGGTGTGCCAGCTTTACAACGATAATGGAATTGTGTCCGGTTGATGACGACAAAATGATGTATAAGTTGACTTGTGTTCTCAGCGTCACAGGGTCTAGATATTAAATCAGTTATATCTAAACAATGCATCAAATATTGTTTGTTTAATCGACAACTGATTATTAGGCACTCCCGTCACTGCCTGAGGTATGCCTCGGATATAAAACGCCAGCAAACACAAGACGTTGAAACTATGTTAAATTTTAGGCATCCGTAATTTAATGTTGGGCAGACGATGGGCAACAGTTGCCCATCGTCTGCCCAACATTAAAAAGGCCTATACATGTAATGTATATGTAATGCTATGTAATCATTGCATAGACATATACATTACATATACATTACATATACATTACATATACATTACATATTATACATTACATTGTATTACATATATATAGGCTACACTACATAATACATTACCTATACATTAGGGCCACGTGTATATACACTATGTATACATTACATATATCCTCTATTACCATGATTACATATATCATGTATATAGCCTACATTACATATACATGATATACATTAGATCTACATATAGAATTACATATTATTGCATATACAATAAATGTATATATACATATGTATGTAGGCCCTTATATATACATATTAAATGTATAAATATATATATTATCACATAGGCTAGACCTATATGTAATGTCTTTTAGGCCATAATGTATATGTAATATTACTGTATTAATGTATATGTAATGCATAGCCTATGTATAATGTATATGTAATGTAGGCTATATGTAATGTATATGTAATGTATAGCCTATGTAATGTAGTGTAATCAGGTAATTTAGGCCTAGGCCCTATATGTAGGCTAATGTAGGTAAGCCATGTATAGCCTGATGTAGGCCTATGTAGGTCTATGTAGGCTCTATGCATTTTAAAGTTACTTACCCGATTCCCCTGGCCATATTGGAGACAGTAAAATGATATAACGTGTATTCTCAAAATGGCAAAAGGTGATTTATGTTTAAATGATCCATCTCCGGCACAATTGAATACTGCGGTTACCAGTGACATCTGACAGGGGCATGCTGGGCTCCGTGACAAAACCACACACAATATAAGCCTACCCGTATAGTAACCAGCAACAGTGGCAGCGGTGACAATAGTTTATTACACAAATGGCGTGTACATACTGCATGTTACATCGGTGGGCGAATGGCCTGTACACCTCAGGGTTTGTACAGAACAGTCAAAACAAACCAGCTGCCTAGCCGGGGTCGGGTGGGGGGCAGGCCGGTCATATTCCTACTCCCGTGGGGCAGTCGCTGTGTGCCTCTCTGATAACACGCTATGGTGTGTATAGTTATCGGGGTGATTCCGGCTACATGGCAGGGCACAATGTGGCTACACTCACAGGGGCACGGACTGGAGGACAGGCCAGAAATTGGAGGTCTACAACTTTTCAGACAGGGGTAGGCAACGCAGCTGCCACACGCACCACCAATCTACACCTACCCCCACCCTTTGACTGCCCCTGTTTGAATGTTTTCAATGCCACCAATTTGGCTGACTCGCCAATTGTAGCCTATACCTAAGACTAAGTATACCCAGCAAACACGATACATTGAAACAATGTTGTTTTAATGCTGGGCCAGCGTCGTAGACGTTGGGCCAACGTTAAAACAACATTGTTTCAGTGTATCGTGTTTGCTGGGTACACTCTAAACAATGTAGGTTCTATAAAAAGAACCCTTCAATAATCACCATGCAACCCCAGTTCTCCTGGGGTTGCATGGTTATAGTACTGAGGGGTTCCTTCCAAAGAACCTATAGGCCTATTGTTTAGAGTGTAGGCCTATGTCTATGATAATTATGGGCCTATCACTTTATCAGTAACGTTAATTGTTATAGTTTGGATAAATTGTCTTTATTTTCATAATATAAAATACAATGTGAGCTAAGTTACTACTCTAAGAGAACCATGCCTACAATGAACAATACATCACCTGACCACTGCTGCACAATCAGTGTTCATACATTGGCCGGCTAAACACGGCGTACATACATGGTAGGCCTATAGGGCAGACCGCGGTTGTTGACACCACCAGCGCTATACAACCAAGCCAGCATGCTGGCCAATACAGAAGCGGCGGGTTTGTCAGGCTCTCTAGTACGACAGACACTCACCTCTTAACGTCATCCTCTTCAAATATTATCCTTCTCACTATCATCTACGTATATGTTGATAATCAGCCGTGACAATAATCTAGTAATGTTAAATATCGATCCAAATATCTCTAGTGTCCGTTAACACTCTCTGGTGCTATCCGCCATCTTGAACTGAACCTGAAATGACCGACGCATCACCACTTGTACACATCCGCGCTGTTACAGGTTTTTGTAAATTATAGCTTTTAATATTAATGAACACAGTTTTCCTAACGAATATTTTACTTTTGTGCTATAAGACATCACTTCTATATCAGATTTCTGACATATATGGTTTAATATTAGAATAAAAAGGGATTATATGTTAGCAGGTCATGTGGCTATGAATAAACATGAGCCTAGAGGCAATTCAAAGTCACGTGACCAGAGCCCGTATGTATGGCCACGGCTGCTAACAATGAGCCCGGGAAGGACGCTGGGTGGAGGGGGCCGACAGCCTCGCTCTGGTGTTCCCGCCAATCCAGGCTTATCACCCTCTTTCTCCCTTTCCAATGTCCCGAGGTAGAGGGGGCATCGGCTGCAAAGTGGAGTAAAATAACAAATGGGAGAACAGAAACAACCCCGATCTGCGAAACAGCCATCAGCCCGAGACTTGCTAGATTAGCTAAGCCTATAGTGTGACCTGGCCTACCTGTCTACATTCAGTAGGGAGGCCTATAGGCCCATCTGTCTACAAAAAAATGGAAAAAAATATTATTGAATAAATATAAAGTAGGCTAATAGGCAGTATTTATAGGAATTGAACATTTGGACGTGTTTAGGCCTATAGTTGATAATGTGTACATAACTGTTAGGGTAATATGTTTTAAAAATTGTCCGGAGTTGTGTCCTAGATAGGCCTATAGGGCCTAAGGTATATAAACCCTGTGTATAGGGCCTAGGCTATAGGTTAACTATGTATAGCCCTATTCAGTGCATGACAGGGGCGTACACAAGGGGTGGGTCCGGCCCCTCCCCCCCCTTGAGCTGCAGATTTTAAAAATGCAGAGATTTCCGGGGCACCCCCATATTTTTTAAAATTTTACCTCTTGGTCCCTCTCATAATCGGAAAGCTGCGCACTCCCCTGCATGGGGCCTAGGATCACATGGCCGCATAAATTAAGCTCGCTTTAGTGCTGATCCTGTTTTTTCCAGGCTACTAGGCTTGTGAATGCATGGCTGTAAATTGCTCTTATGCCTAAGCCTACTACCACTGTACCAAGCTGACAAACTCGGTCAAACACTATGTACCCAAGGCCGAGTTGAACAGCGGGCATAGGCAGAAGGGGCGGGGTGAATTCATACACGCCTGGCGTCTGGGGGTCGGGGGCCGGGGTGGGGGGGGGGGCTGATGTGCAGAGAGCTGCCGTACAGGCCTGTGCCTGGCGGTGCGGGGTCAACCGCGTGGTGAGAAGCCTCCACGTTCAGCGCGCTGTATCCTGGGTAGACGTCTGTCACAATGGCGGACAGCTACACATGCTGCTAGGTGTACGGTCTGCTATGTCCTCACCTCCTTGCTCCACTTACAGTTTCCGCTTAATAAGTATAAATATAGGCTATACCCAGCAAATACGTTGTTTTAATATTGTCGAACGTCGAAGATGCTGGGCCAATATTAAAACAACATGATTAGGTCAATGTCTCCTGTTCGCTGGGTAGAGCCTAGTCCTTGAACCAGACCAACATTTGATACCCTACCAGCAAACACCCGTGAGATGTTGACTCGGTGGTGACTTAGGGCCTAGGCCTAATTGTTGGGCCAGTGTCGCAGATGTTGCACCAACATTAGATCATATTTAATCAACATTAGGGCCTATATTTCAATGTCTTGTGTTTTCTGGGCTCTCTTTAATTTCACCCAGGCGGTTCTATAGGCCTATAGCCTAGGGGAGAACACCCTAAAGCGCACCCTGTTCCCTAAGCGCACCTTTTGGCTTTTTTCTTAATATTTCTGTGAAAGTGACGTCATATTGACTTCATAATTGGAGAAGATAATAAAGTAGTGTGTCCTTGAACTTGGGCACTTAATAACAAGGACGCTACACACGCGAGAAGGACGCAAGAGAATAACAGTTAAAATCACTCTTTTTCTTATAATTTTGTGAGTGTAGATATTGTGTGATTACTTAAAGAGTATTATAGATAACGAAAAAATTGAAAAAACACAATGTAGATTGGCCTTTTCTTGATTAGCTAGAGCTAACAATCAGTCAACGTGAGTCAACCCTGTGATCCAAAAATCATTTTAATAAATAATGTCCAGTGTGCTCAAAGCGCACCCCCAACTTGCTGCCAAAGCGCACCCCCCTGGTGCGCTTTGGGAGCATCTGTCTCCTTTAGGATATGAGCTTGTCCTAAAGCGCACCGCCCTGTCCATGTCAATGATTAGTCACAGCCAGCCAGTTGTGTCTGGCTACTTTCCGTCAAAATGAATAAACTGGGCCTATATATACTATACTATATTTCATGGAAATTTAGGGTAAAAAATTGACAAAAATATTATTTTGGTTATGTTTATTCATAATCTAACTAAAATATAATTTTATATTGTCCCTACATGTATCGGTACAGGAGGTGCGCTTTAGGACGTATAAAAACCACTGAACATTAGGGGGTGCCCTTTAAGAACACTGGGGGTGCGCTTTGTGCACAGTGCACCCAAAGCGCCCCCTTTGCTGTAAAAGTGTTTTTTTCAAATAAAATGAGTAGAAATGGCTTTATCATACAGAAAAAAATAGGAATTATATTTTATCAGAATCCGGACCAACTGCCAATGTGGTCATGTTGTTTCAATCATGTTATAAAGATATTCCCCCCTTTTTAGTTAGGGGGTGCGCTTAAGGGTGTTCTCCCCTAATTATATCAATCAATCAATTTATTCCATACAATGCAGTACATCGTTTTGGCATACACAAAAAAATAAAACACATAAAAATAAAAAAATAAAATAAAACACAGCATTATAGTCTATATGTAATGCCCAGCTGCTTGAAGTGTAGGCCTACCATCAGATAGGTGAATTTTTAGATAAAGGTTTTCAAACTGACGTTATTTATTTAAATTTTAGTAATAAGGCCTTTGACAGTGTACCACAGTCATTACCTATCCATAAGTTGAAAAAAATGGATTTAATGATGACTTACTGAAGTGTTTAAAATTCTATCGTACGGGTAGAAAACAGCAAGTATACATAGAGGGTGCTAACTTTAGCTGGTTGTCTGTGATATGTGGACTACACCAGGACTCAATTTCAGGCCCACTTTTAATTTTATTATACATTAAATAAGGTCTTTAAATGATTGTTTTACTACAGCAGGACATCGAAAGTCTTTCAATGTGGAGTTATATCTGGTGAATGCATGGATTTTACCATCGATAAATACAATGTATTATCCATCACCAGTAATAATTTGCCATTTTTTTTTTAATATAAAATTTTGGACAAACCCCTACAACGAGTACAGCACATGCGATCTTTGGGAGTAGCCTAATGATAAACACCAATCTCGCATGGGGTACACATTGTAGGGCATTGATTAGTAAATGTAATAGAACGGTGGGTGTGATTAATCGAGCAGTTGGTTTTAATGCTCCTGTTAATGTTACGATCTCTCTGTACCGTAATTTGGTACGGAGTAACTTAGAATATTGTTCCAGTGTGTAATCACCCTGGGCCCGTATTCTCGTACAAGTTACGATATATCGTAGGCTTCTGATTGGTCGAGATGGCCATCTCGACCAATCAGAAGCCTACGATTTATCGTAACTTGTACGAGAATACGGGCCCAGTACTGTAAATCAGGCGTTTAGCCTTTAACCCTTTAACCGCCGGTGTCGCATATATTCGGGTTTTCATTTTTTATTAGCACATTAAGTACCACCTTTTGATTATGTTAAAGATGGAATGTGACATTAATCAGCAATATTTGAAAACAGTTGACTTCCATTTTGTCAAATCTGAATAATTTGGCGGTTAAAGGGTTAAATATGTTAAACACAATGCTAAACAGGTTTGTTGTCCTTCGTTTTACCACCCGTTTAGGTGGTAACGTATTTTAAATTGATGCGTGTTTTTATGTATAGGCCTATGAAGCACTTTTATAGCCTACATATCTCAACTGATCACATGTTTAGCTTAGTCAACTAAACACGTCACACAAAATGACATGTTCAGGCATTCAGCTTTCGTAAACGGGTCTCCATTCCCCACATGTTTAGTCACTGTTCTATAAGCCAAAACATGTCATACCCAAGAAGATTGGACCCAACTATACTATTCGACCCCCTTATTTAAATAACAGCTGAATGGTGGCGGTGAGTAACTGCTCACTCTGTCGTCATTGATCGGGGTAAAATACCATAGCTGGACTGAAGAATATTTTCTGTTTAATTGTGAAAGTTTTTCATTTTCTGGAATTTTTATTAAATACAGTTAGTCAAATTGGACCCAAGATCTAGCATTAAAAACATGGTGCCGTATTTGGTAGTGATTATAATGTCAGATCCAGTCAAGAAATAGAAAATGAACCAGTTATCATCGCAGAGTTCTGGGAGGGTCGCATATGTTGTGGAAAAGGGGGTATATTCTGGGAGGGGGGGGGGGTAGATTCTGTGAGGGTCGAAAATAAATATATAAAGGGGGTATATAGATTTTGGGAGTATAGTATGTATACATTCTGTATACATTATGTATACATTCTGTGAGAGAGGACTAGATTATTGAAGGGTCCTATATAGATGATTATTGGGGGGAGGGGTATATTATGGGGGGAAGGTAGATTCTGGGAGGGGCACAAATAGAAAAGGGGGTATATTCTGGGAGGGAGGGATATATTCTGGGAGGGTTGTATATGTAAATGTTCAAAAGGGGGATATATTCTGGGAGGAACGGTAGCTTCTGTGACTGTCACATTTTTTTGTAAAAACATATTTTTTTTTACAATCCAAACAAATAAAAAAATGTATTATATGTGAGGAGGGTAATTAGATTCTGGGAGGTTCGCATATAGATGTTTAAAAAGGGGGCATATTCTTGGAGGCTGGGGTGGATTCTGGGAGTCCCAGTGTCACTTTGTATAAAACATGGGTAAATTCTGGGAGGGAGAGGTAGATTATGGGAATGTCACATATAGTAACTGTTGTGGGTATAGTCAGGGCGGGGGAGATTCTTGGAGGGTCGCATATAGATGTTAAAAGAGGGGTATATTCTGGGGGTGAGGGGTAGATTCTGATGCATTGCATATAGTTGTAGAAAAGAGGGGTATATTCTAGGAGGAAAGGGTTGATTCTGAGAGGGTAGCATATAGATGTTTAAAGGGGGGTTATGTCATGAGAGGGAGGGTTGAAAAAGGGGGTATATTCTGGGAGGAAGGGGTAGATTCTGGGAAGGTAGCATATAGATGTTTAAAGGGGTGTATATTATGAGAGGGAGGGTAAATTCTGAGATATTCTTGGGGGAAGAGTTAGGTTCCCGGAGGATAGCATATTTATGTTTAAAGGGGGTGTATTCTGGGAGGAGGGGTAGATTATGGGAGTATTGCATATATAGTTGTAAAAAAGGGGGATATATCCTGGGAGGGAGGAGTAGATTCTGGGAGGGTCCCATATAGATGTTTAAAGGGGGGGGGTGGTGGTGTATATTATGAGAGGGAGGGTAGATTCTGGGAGGTTCGCAAATGGAAAAGGGGGTATATTCTGGGAAGGAGGGGTAGATTCTGGGAGGGTCGTATATATAGATGTTTAAAGGGGGGGGGGTATATTCTGGGAGGAACGGTAGACTCTGTGAGGGTCGCATATATTTATTTTACAATCCGAACAAATACAAAAATGTAATACATGTGATACATGCATATATGTATACATGTTTAAAAGAGGGGGGGGGTATGTTCTGGGAGAGATGGGTATATTCTGGGAGGGTCGCATATAGGTGTTTAAAAGGAGGTATGTTGTGGGAGGGAGGGGTAGATCCTTGGAGCGTCGCTATAGTTGTAGAAAAGGGTATATTCTAGGAGGAAGGGCTAGATTCTGGGAGCGCCACTTATAAAAGGGGTGTATATTCTTGGAGGGAGGTGTAGACTCTGCATGAGAGGGTCGCATATATATAATTGTGAGAAAGGGGGCTATATTCTGGGAGGGTTATATTCTGGGAGGGAGGGATAGATTGTAAATATAGTTGTAAAAAAGGGGGAGGGGTATATTCTGGGAGTATTGCATATATAGTTGTAAAAAAGGGGGATATATCCTGGGAGGGAGGAGTAAATTCTGGGAGGGTCCCATATAGATGTTTAAAGGGGGTATATTATGAGAGGGAGGGTAGATTCTGAGAGGTTCGCAAATGGAAAAAGGGGTATATTCTGGGAGGGAGAGGTAGATTCTGAGAGCGTTGCATATAGTTGTAAAAAAGGGGGTAGATTATGGGAGGAAGGGGTTGATTCTGGGAGGGTAGCATATAGATGTTTAAAGGGGGTGTATTCTGAGAGAGACGGGTGGATTTTGGGAGTATTGTATGTATAGTTGTAAAAAAAGGGGATACATTCTGTAACAGAGGACTAGATTATTAAGGGGGGGGAGGGTATATTATGAGAAAAGGGAGGGGAGAGGCCGGATGGAAAAGGGGTATATTCTGGGAGGGAGAGATATATTCTGGGAGGGTTGTATATGTAGATGTTTAAAAGGGGGTTATATTCTGGAGGAATGGTAGCTTCTGTGACGGTCCCATTTTGATGTTTTTTGTAAAAAACATATTTTATTTTACAATCCAAACAAATAAAAAAATGTAATATATGTGAGGGAGGGTAAGTAGATTCTGGGAGGGTCGCATATAGATGTTTAAAAAGGGGGAATATTTTTGGAGGGTGGGGTGGATTCTGGGAGTCCCAGCGTCACTTTGTATAAAACGTGGGTAAATTCTGAGAGGGAGAGGTTATTATGGGAATGTCACATATAGTTGTGGGTATAGACAGGGCGGGGGAGATTCTCGGAGGGTCGCATATAGATCGTAAAAGAGGGGTATATTCTGGGAGGGAGGAGTAGATTCTGGGAGGGTAGCATATAGATGTTTAAAGGGGGGTGTAATATGAGAGGGTAGATTCTGGGAGGTTCGCAAATGAAAAAGGGGATATATTCTGGGAGGAAGGGGTAGGTTCTCGGAGGGTAGCAAATATATGTTTAAAGAGTGTGTATTCTGCATATATAGTTGTAAAAAAGGGGGATATATCCTGGGAGGGAGGAGTAGATTCTGGGAGGGTCCCATATAGAGTTTAAAGGGGGGGGGGGGTTAATGATGGGGAGGGTAGATTCTGGGAGGTTCGCAAATGGAAAAGGGGGTATATTCTGGGAGGGAGGGGTAGATTCTGGGAGGATCGTATTAGATGTTTAAAAGGGGGGTATATTCTGGGAGAAACGGTAGATAATGTGAGGGTCGCATATAGATGTTTTTTATTTTACAATCCAAACCAATACAAAAATGTAATACATGTGATAAATGCATATATGTATACATGTTTAAAAGAGAGGGGGGTATGTTCTGGGAGAGATGGGTATATTCTGGGAGGGTCGCATATAGGTGTTTAAAAGGGGGTATGTTGTGGGAGGGAGGGTGGATCCTTGGAGCGTCGCTATAGGTGTAGAAAAGGGGGTATATTCTAGGAGGAAGGGCTAGATTCTGGGAGCGTCACTTATAAAAGGGGTGTATATTCACACCTAAGAATAGCCTGGTGGCTCTGAAAAGAGAACAAGCTAACTTTCTTAATTTCACAATTAAGATGAGACGCTTCTAGGAATTTTCTATTTCTCAAATTATCAACTTTAGACACCTTTTAGACCATTCCACCCAAATTCAATGAAATTACATAACTCTGACGCTCTTTCTCAGGGTATGCGGGAGTATGGCGATGGCACACAGACAGTCAGGCAAACAACACGAGGTAAATTGATCACATTTGATCCAAAATTCAGAACGCAATTTTAAGTATGTCAAACATACTAAGTGAACTTAAGTGTACACGAGAGGCATAGGTTTAATAAAAGAAATGTCTCAAATGTTCATTTAAAGGATCTGTCAAAACTAAAACTTTATCGGCCTTTTCCATCCAGATTTCAAGAGTTAAGACACGAGATATAGGGTAGCTACCGGCTGATTCAACACCTCATTTAGACCACCGCGACCCTCTGTTCGCCGAGGGCGCATCAAAATTAATTAAATTCTAAAATGCTTCTGTTTCCAGGTTCCTTGCCTCCCTTGCCAACCAGACATTTTCTAATGAGTATTATATACTAATGAAATATTTGGATAGGCTAAGAGAAAGCTTTCATACAAGCTTCGAATGCCTTAATCCCACTCTCAGCACCCTTCGGGTGCTAGGGTTCACTCAGCCAACCTAAGAATAGAGAGCTCCTCGGGCTTTATCCTATACATAATATGAGGGTTGCAGGTTCGATCTGCATCAAGCCGTTCCCATATAATTTAATGACTGACATTACTTGTTTGATCGCGTAATTCAGACGAGTTTTTGTTATTATCTTCTGTATTTATAACTTCCGATTTGTTCAATACAACCATATAGATTGGGATAGTGACTTTACCATTATTTCCTCTCTTATATAGATGTCATAATTTGAAGAAAGGTATAATTTCTCAACTGCATTCTGAACATTTAAAATGGTTCCGTAATGTACTTTTCGAGGTACTTTTCCAACAAACACGACACATGAATACAATGTTAGATTAATGCTGGGCCACCGTCTGCGACGCTGACCCAACATTGATCCAGCTTTGTAGCCACGTGTCGTGTTTGCTGGGTTATCTGCACCCGGAGATGGAGCCTTTCAAGGTTCTATGGTACACTTGTTTATAAAACATCTACTGCAGTTTTAATGTAAATATGCATATCGGTTGAGTTTATGTATAGTTGCAGACACTGCATGATTAGACGGGTTACATCGTCGCTATACATGCATGTATTCACGATGACATACATATATAAATGAATTAGAGTTATATAGATATGCACTTACTATATGTCTGGCCAGCGTGTAATCAGACTGATAATTTGGAATGTTTACCTTACGAGTGAGAAAATGAATGAAATCAATGGGGTTTTAAGCCACTTTTGTGCCCATGTAGGCTAAACTGGGCCATTTACGAGTAAGAACACCTCTATTACACACTATATATCATACACCCAGGCCAGTATACGCCCAGTAAATACAAAATATATGTATAACATTTATACAACGTCGGCCCAGCGTCTTCGACGCTGCTCCAACATTGCATAAATATCATACGCCATGTGCGCCGTGGCTCCCAGTGTCCAGGTAGTTTAATATGTTTACATATTTATTTCTCTTGTCATCTCAAACTCTTTGTGTTTTAAACTTTCATGCAGATGCTAATTTATACATGGTTGTTTTCTACAATGTGTGTCTTAGTAAACTTTGTATTTTCCATATTATAAAGATATTGGCAGACCAGATAACTCAAATGACTGTGTGGACAAAATGACTGTGCTGATAAATATATTATCATCGTAGTGTGATATCAAAACACGATCGCTATATCTGTATTACAGCATAAAAGTTATAATGTATTGGATATATAGGGATAATAGGGAATTTTGACAACATATGCAATATTAAAATACATATACTGTGGCAATCCAATTACCAATGACTATAAACGTTTATATACTTTTTAATAACTAAGAACCAAACACATATGGTAATACTGTATATCGTATAAGGCCTATTATGATGTGTAATAGGTCTATATCATCGAGCCTCTATATTTAAGCATGATAATATTAATAGCAATTACACAAGTGCTGTAGCCATGTTGGAGTTATACGCGTCGGCCCGACCTTGAACCAACATTGGTTCAACGTATCGTGTTTACTGAGTATACATACACGGAAATTCCAGATATCACAGCCCATTTCTACGGGATCCCCATTTATACGCCTACCGCCAGGTGGTGCCGCCTTTGCATTCGGAGCTGCGCTGACAAGAGCATATACCACGTGCGTGTCGGATATCCCAACAAATACAAGGCGTTCAACCCAGTGCATGGTGGTATACTGCTGGAACAACGTCCCAGGGGGTGAATCAATGCTATTCCAACATTGGCTCAACGTCTCGTGTTTGTTAGAATGAATCTCGACCGTCCAAATCCGGAACATCGACAGGGCTTATATATGCCAATATATACATGCATGTGAATTCTTTATTTCCCTATTGTGTGAAACCGAACAGGTGGAACAAGTCAACAAATAACTTATGTTGAATAAATTACAAAATGAGGACAACACATTTCAATTGCAAAAAACGATTATGTGTAAAAAGACTGTTATAGTGAAATTTTGCCAATGCACTCAAAGTTCACTCACACCTTTGCTTTTTAATAACTTGAGGCATTGTCGCATGGTAATTTTTCGTGTTAGTTTTGAGCACCGACCTTTAAAAATTAGTTATCTACTATAAAGGCTGAGTAGTTATCGAAAAAACCCTTTGTATTCAGCCTTTAGATGTTAGAAAACCTGGCCATATTTATCAGACGCGCTATGGCACTGAGAAAGGAAAAACTATATCAAAACTAAACAGCTAGTTTTCTTCTTTTTTGTAGTGATCCATACACATAAACGTCAGCCACACCATGCATGTGTCTATATATTTATACCATTTATACTATGTATTGTACTTTATATATTAGTTTTTTGTGTATACCAAAGCAATGTACTGCATTGAATGGAATAAATTGATTTGATTTGATTTGTAAATACGACCGTGCTCTATATTTAGAAAAACTGTGGCGGTCTTGTTTTTATAGTTGTACAACAATTGCTGATACATTTCAAATATTTCAACTTTTGCTGACTATACATATTAAGAGAGCATAACATCATATATTTGCGCCCCTGTACATTGCAATTATTTTTGTGTACATAAAAAAGAGACCTGGGGCGCGTTTTTGGTACGTTAATTTCCAGATTTCTCGTGACCTAATTCCTGCCGCTTACGAAAATGAAAAAAAACTCGTTGACTTTCCTCGTTTGACTCCCTCTTTAACATGCATAGGCAGGATACGAGCACTCTGACCCACTCGTTTAATCTTAACGATCCTCATATGCAAATGAGCTATATCTGAGCGAGACATCTGAGAATGCATACCTGAAACGGGCCCCTGAATATCAAATTAATTTCGCTTATGCACACGGTTAATAATCTTACACCAGGGCCGTGGTAGGGTAACCATGGTAACAGCTGTGTTATTTTGATGATTCACTTGTTTTTACTGTGAGGCTGATGTTGTTCAAGATGAGCATACATTTTCTCATGAACTGTCACCAATCAGCGATATGTATCTCTTCCAAGTTATAGTTTTTTTATGTCTGTCCTATCTTTATAATAAAACCAAATATCCTTGATATCGTAGAATCAACAACGAGGTCCATGAGTACATACATAGAAACAGATCTTATCTGTAAGTCAAAGGTCAAATGTAAAGGACCTTCTCTACTTTCAATTTAATATATTTTTTAAGATTATAAGTGTATATTAGCCCCGTCATTGTTTGTCCTGAACCTCTTACTTTTATTGAATCTTTCAAAGTGATACTGCTGTTGTCAGTGCTGGTGTATTTAATATCATATTATTCTGACATTCTTATGTATTATCATGTAGGGTTCACCACGGTGCCGGCACTGCCGGTTGCCCGACCGGATAAATTCTAAAAACAAAAAAATTCAGTTTCGTTTTGTAGTGTCCTTCCACTTGCGTTTTAAAAAAGGCTAACTGACTGATTTTTTAATTTATTGGCTTTTAGTATCAGTTATTCATCAGATGTTTTTTTTGAAGAAAAAACGTAACAGATATTACTTAGTGCATGGGCAACCACACATGCTGCAAATTTTATGCAGCAGTGTAAAGGTTAGGCTGCTTCGCGCGGGCTAAGTTAATATTTTTGAAAGAACAACCAGTGTGGGAACCCTGTCATCCCAATACAATATCATAGAATGCGTTATGACGTAATATGCTAATATTCAAATGCCTAATTCATGATAGTCTATTAAAGTACAATATCGACATTTGCAGACCAAATTAAGTAGGTCTAATCTCTATTGATAAACAAACTCTTGCCAGCACCACAAAAATAATATCAAGTTGAATTAGAACATTGTGTTATTTAATAGTAAATAACCAACAGACCCCTGGGACACTTGCTATGGTGTATTAGTGTATTTGGCTCTGTTATTATGGTATATCCTCAAACATTTACTATTAGCTTATATTACTGAAATCGATTTCATGGCGGCCATATAGGATTTTCGTGTATCAAAGAATGTCAGGATTGCAGAAATTAATTCCTTGACCCTAAAACACCTTATATATAAATGTGTTTTTCATTACATGTCGAAATGCGATTAGCCTCAGCTTTTCTAAATTTCATCATTCGTTTTGCCGCCATTTTATAAAAGTGAAGACAACAATTCTGCCCACACTTTTCAGAGCCAATGTGCTTATTCAACTGCTAAAAACATCTGAACTCTACGGTCACGGGACCTATAAAGTATCTGACTAAGCTATAAACTCGACCGCACGGACTATACAATTATTTAGAAAGCAAAATTGCATCAAATATACGTGAACTTATTAGGGATTAGCTGAAATGTTATATTACAGTACTTGAATGTAACTCGTATATTATTTCCCTATACTGCCGTGTGAAGCCCAACTGCAGTAACTGCATGCTCGCATTTTATTAATCATAATAATAAAAATCATATAGGGGCCTAGCGCCGATTCTCATATTGATTAAACATTTCTTAGAGCTTTCCAGGGGCGAACACCCCATCCTAAATTCAGTATAGGGTACTGCATGTGTGTGTGTGGGGTATACAGTCTGGGAGCTGCCAGATTACATAGTCTGGGAACTCTCAGACTGTATAGTATAGGCCCTATACCTGAGTAAAGAAAATACCTGACTATAGATACCTGCCTGTGCAAAATGATGAGCTAACAGGCCAAGCTTATTATTTCAAATTTTTAATCACATGCCTGTGTTTATGACGATCATGTACTTTATATTACGCCACCTTAGAGACAGATGATCAGGCTGCTCTCATTATTCCTAACAGGACGATAAAACCATATTTTTAACTATTTTTTGCTTGTAAATTTCAGATATCTTTGTCCAAAGTATAGCTAAATAGGAATATGTGTCTATATATACTATAGTTATATTGACTATATGGTCAAAGGATCAATTACATTTATATAAAAAAATATTAATGATTAACAAATAAGCCGCGTTTGAAATATCCGCGACAGGCTAGATATACAGTTTAAAATGAAATGAAAATGACTGAAATGAAAAACTTCTAATGCGCCTAAATCCTCGGTGTTCCGAGCTCAGAGGCGCAATACCAATACCAATTATTAGTAATAGCAATCACAAGAGGAAATTGATTAATTCAACAGTGAATTTACTCAGAGCGAAACTGACAGTCTTGACTGACAGTTTTGATAAATAATATTCACATTTTTACAATTCTATCAGCTCCACACCTCTTATTAGGCCTATAGTATCCATATACAGACCAGTTCCGCATATTATGGAAGGATAAACTGCCGTAAATTCAATAATATTTTTCTTAGTCAAAATCGTTACTATATACAGCCTATAATATTATATTTTGCTGGTCTCATAATACCAAGAAATCACACGCGCTTCAAATCTATCATTGCAGTAAAAAGTACATAAGGTCATACAACACCCTGGCAAGTTAATACCCACATATTGTCTATTTCTATTATTTTATACACTGTATATAACTAAGGTATTACTCTGTTATTTTAATGACGCATAAATGTGCATATCATAACATACCACTTTTTTGTTTTTGAATCAAGGTCACCCACAGAGACATATAATTCTGGCATTCTTTCAGTATTTTTGTAAAGGGTATCTTACCCTTAACTATATCATCATATATACGTTGATATTTTCATAGAAATTGTTTTTATTGAATCATAACTTCCGTTTGTTTTTTAATATAACATCCTTCCATACACCCAAATTGACTGTCACATATAAAACATGGATGTAAAGACTGTACATAATAGTTCAAATTGCTTAATTTATAGGCATAGACAAGTTAATCTTCATAGTGTGCTATGAGAGCAGTCACGGCCGCTTACCTTTTGTCGTTTTAGTTTTCCATCGGTCGCTTGGAGCCGCCACTTAAGTGTGCTGACCCTGAGTGTATGCCGCGCATTGTCAATATGGCATCATGTGTATCATTTCATAGAGTAAAAAACACCGTTCAAATGCCAGCATATAATTTACATATATATGCATTCAAAAATCTATTTATTCACAGATGAGGGTGACTGACATTGATGTACATTTCTATTTGTCTCGTTACGTAATCGTTACCAAATTAACGGTCCGTCATGGCGCTCAAACGTGCTGCCGAGTGTCTATCCATTTTGATAGTTACAATGCTGGAATATGTTTGTATAAACCACCCAGCAAACACAAGACGTTGAATCAATGTAGGATCAACGTCGTAGACGATGGTCCAGCGTTAATCCAACATTGATTCAATATCTTGTATTTGCTGGGCATCCATGGAGACGAAATGTGGCTTTTTTTTATTTTAAGTCATCATAAATATCTTGGTTAGTTTTTTTCCACTTAATTTAAATACCTGTTTAGGGGTCTACGGCCATTATAAGTATTTTAATTCTTTATTGAGGGGTCGAATCTGACGTCTTATAGACGTCGTCTTGAGACGGCAGATTCTGACGTCTAAAAGGACTGTCCCTGTACTGAAAGGGTGAATGACAACATAGGTCAGGCATCAGTTTGAACAATCATTTAGGTCTGAGAAGAGAGTTTATTTTCAAATACCTATTTCGTTTTGTCCAAATCATTATTATCCCATCGACACCGTGATATATATTGAAACTATAGCGTTTTAATATACTCTGAAGTTAGCATAAGTATATGAATGGGACTCAGAGATCGTACTAATATCCAACAATTGAGCTCTGCAATATGAATGAGATTGAACGTGAAAGCCGTCGCTTTTTTACTCGGAATCTAGACACATTGTTAACGCCAAATTATTCAATTGGAATTTTCACCTACTTGATGCTGCGTCTCGCTCACGCGATCCACAACTTTAAGTGAGTGAAAATTATTCACATTTGACAAAATGGAGGTCATCTTTTTTCAAATATTGCTGATTGATTTTACATTTTATTTTTAAAAGGTGATACTTAATGTGGTAATAAAAATATGAAAAACCGAATATATTCGGGACCGGCGGTTTGAGGCTTGTTGAATTCGACAGTGTAGTTCTCGTCGTTTATTAACCTTTTAACCGCCAAATTATTCAATCTGATTTTTCACTCACGTGAAGTTGTGTCTCGCTGACGCGATCCACAACTTCAAGTGAGTGAAAATTATTCAGATTTGACAAAATGGAGGTCATCTGTTTTCAAATATTGCTGATTGATGTCACATTTTATCTTCAACATGTTTAAAAGGTGGTACTTAATGTGCTAATAAAAAATGAGAACCCGAATATATGCGACACCGGCGGTTAAAGGGTTAATATACCTAACGACAAAAGGCACTTCACGTCATGTGCGGGTCTTAATAAATTGTCAAAAATATAGGATATATTTGCTAAATTTATGTATTTTCAGGATGAAATAAATATTCTGAATAACTTTACATGCACGACAGCCGCATGTCGTATTTAAAATATATACGAGATCGGGGTGTCGTGTTTTTATAATGTGATATAAATGTGACTATATGTATCGTGAATTTGTGTGATCATTAGTAGCAGATAGAGATAAACTTAGAATGTGGATGGACGACACATTTGTAGAACTGACAATACACTTTATTTTTTAAAACTTGGCAGAATAGACAGAACATGCTGTTATGGTTTTTCATCAATGTTTCAAATAAATATATACCGTATCCCTGCGCATAAGCGTGCATACACGTATAAGTGAATATCGCATGTTTTGGGGATGTTTTGAAATTGTTTTATGTTCGAATATAATTGCATGCACTTGTTTTTCGAAAACTAAGTGCATGCACTTGTTTTCGAAACCTATAAGTGCATGCACTTGTTTTCGAAAACTAAGTGCATGCACTTGTTTTCGAAAACTAAGTGCACCCCTATATCCAGTGACTCTGTCATCAACTTGTGTCTTTATAGATTCAGGTTAGTGATTATTCACATTCGAAATTGTATAATAATGTTATAATCATTTTGTATTTTATATATAATATATGATGCATATAAAGACCTGACTAAACTAATCCCAGCTGATCACATGGTAAATTATCCCCATTTTTTTAATTCTAAGCATGCAGATACCCATCCAAACAAGCAACTTGTCGATTTCGCAACCACCAGGGTGAAAGACTCCCTGCCTGAACTGGACAGTTACGTCACTGTGTCGTCCAGCGCTAATTTAAATAAAAAACTGTTACACTATATATGTTTTGATAACAATAAGTGTACACTCCTCATCCCCGGTAAGGGCGTGAGCGCGTCTATTCACAGCTAGCTATTGACAAAATATTTTATTTGTTTATTTATTTATTTATTTGCATGCAAAAAAAAATACAGGTACAATATGTACAATAAAATACACATATAATATAAAATTAATAAAATTGCATAAAAGTATAAAAGTATTTGTGTGTATAATAATTTTGCATGCTAGGAAGTTGGATAGGCAGTATATACCCAGTAATTCCACCCCTGTTAGTTTTGACATTACGAGCATTGTCTACATAATGCACACTTACAGACATGAACCCATGTGCAGGTGTTGTTTACATTAAAATTAGATTCTAAAATATCGTTAAAATATGTAGTTAAGCTATTCTTAAAACCAAGTAATGTGCTTGCACTTTTAACACTCTCGGGAAGCTTGTTCCAACTATATACAACTCTGTTAAAATAAAATTTTCTAGATGGATCAGTTTTACATCGTGGTATTGGAAAATTTGATGATTCAGATTGTCTGGTACATCGCTGGTCATTTCTAAAATGTACACTGTCTGGAGGTAATGAGCGAGGATCTTGAATAAATTTGTATAACTGACACAGGTCTGAAATATCTCGTCTGTATGATAAAGGAAGCATATTAAGTCTATCGAGGCGATCCGGGTAGGTAAGTGGGGATTCATAACCGAACATAAATTTATTATAAGATCTCTGAATTCGTTCCAATGTCTGTATCTGAGATTTCGAAAGGGAGTTCCACACTGGTGTAGCATATTCAAGTTGGGGCATAACAATAGAACTGTAAAGTTGTTGTAAAACACTTACAGGTGCTGAGTGACCTACAGTCCGTTTGATTAAACCTGTCAACTTTCTAGCGTTTGCTGTGGTGTATCTGATGTGTTTATCCCACGATAATTTTGTATCAAGAAATATACCACAGTCTTTAACTTTATTTACAGTACTAAGGGTGACATCATTCATAGTGTACTTGAAAGGTTGATGTTGATTTGACTGATTGAAGGATAGTACAAAATACTTTTCAATTTTAAATGACATTCCCCATTCTACAGACCATTTGAAGAGGTGATTTATATCGTCTTGAAGTTCTTAACAATTTTGAACTTTTGTTATTCTACGGTAACATTTGCTGTCGTCTGCAAACAATGCTATCGTAGAATGCCTCAATTTGACGGGCATGATATTGATGACAGTTGAGACAGTAGTGATGGCAATAGGGTGAGGTTTAGCGGCTATTTACGCCTGACTGATTTACGATCAAATTTAATATATGTAAACATAATTTATGTTGTTTCTTATGTAATGCCGTGTTAGATAAAAATGATGATATAGTAATGAATTAATTAAGCTATAACATTATTGGTGCAAAATAAATAACTTTATATGTTTTAATTTATTTCATATATGTTGCGATAGTTTTGCCAAGATCATTTCATATTCGAATATAAGTACATGTCGTGTCTCTTGAAATATTTTTTGTGTTTGAATATAGCCTAAGTGCATGCACTTGTTTTCGAAAACTAAGTGCATCTTCAAATATAAGTGCATGCACGTTTATGCGCGGGGATACGGGGATTTCTTCTTCTTCTTTTATATGTATTGTTATAGTTGTTATACATAAGTTGTTATAAATGTTATAAAACAGTGACTATATATAATAAGCCCTAGAGGTGTGGGTATTTATATTTTTGTAATATTATCCCATTTATTATTATTATGCTATTTACTGGTCTAATTAATAAACAATTACTTACTTCAGTCATACTTACCAATCAGGTGTTCATGTCTATGCTAGGAAATCATATGAACCCGATGACCAGTGAAATTCGTGCATAATATGCGTCATCATTGAGACTGGGCGTTTTTGAGTGCTCGGAAGTTCGACAGAATATTGAGAAATTATATTTTTTTGTAAAAATAAAATTATTTGGTGTAAATGTACAGTCTTGTTGTTCAAAGTAATGACTGATCTATGCATTTTTACTGGGTAATTTTTTCAACAACCATTAACCAGAATCCTGCATAATTAAATATTTTGAATTTTCACCCACTTGAAGTTGTGTCTCGCTACCGCGACACAACTTCAAGTGGATGAAAATGACTGATATTTGTTTAATTTGACACCAAGAATTTGTGAATCTTGACGTTTAAATACTCCTTTCATTCCCAATAACTTTGATTGAATCGGCTAAAAAAACGGATTAAAAACGACAATGATCGTTAACAGCAAGCTGACCAGTCTGTATATTGATGCCAAACTCAATGTGACTGCATGGTTGATTTTTTAACTCACTGATATGACGACATATCGTCGCCTCGGAGCTAAAGGATCATATCTGACACTCGTTAGAGTGGCAGATAGGATCCTTTAGCTCCGAGGCGACGATATATACATTGACGAAAATAGCCGATGGAATATTCCACCTTCATGAAAGTGTACACAAAAGTGATTATTTTACACTTAATTATAATATTTAAAAAACAATGATACGGCTATTCCAATATATACGTTTATAAACTTAAACAAGATCTCAACTTTAAATTAGAAAAATCTACTATATATCTATTACATTTTGACATTCAATATGTAATTGCGTTCCCCATAGAATTAACACAAGTTATCTGTTTTAAATTTTCACTCACTTGATGTTGTGTCTCGCTATATATTCAAGTGAGTGAAAATTAAGCATGTTTTGTTTAATTTATGACCGAGCATTTTGATGTTAAAACACTCAGTTCATTCTCCAAAACTGTGATTTAACCTGCTAATACAACATAATAAAACGAGTGCAGCGTTTAAAGGGTTTATTTGATTAAAATATATCGGATGACGTATATGTGTCACTAGAAATAGGCCTAATCATGATTAATTTGTGTTTAATATACGCGCAAAACACTGAAAGCCGTGGCAGGATGTGAAATATAACCTGGAGCGAATAAAAAAACACGTGTATAAATAAAGCATTTAGTTATTTTATATGAAAATATCGCTTTTATTCTATTTTGACAGCGGCATAAAGATCGTGCAAGATTAAAATCGTGCCCACTTCCAGTCGTCATATGACGATTATTTAATATCAATTAATTAACGTTTTAATTTTGTCATTGACCCTTTAAGTGCGGGCGACGCTTTTAAGTCCTTTCGAACAAGCAAGTTGACCAAAATTGATACCAAGACCTACTCAAATAAAACAGCATAATATTATAAATGACCACATGCTTAATTAGCATGGACATTTTACATTTACTTGAAGATGTCGATTGCACCTTAGAGCACCTATTACTAGCAGCACCTGTATAACCCCTGATAATGAGCTGTTC